>CM023863.1:14681168-15281168 GCA_013389735.1 Phaseolus lunatus | reverse complement strand
CACTGAGATAAGGAGCTTTGTGGGTTTAGCTGGCTACTATCGGAGGTTAATTGAGGATTTTTCCAAGGTAGTGGCTCCTTTGACTCAGTTGACACGCAAAGATCAACCTTTTGCTTGGACTGACCGATGTGAGCAGAGTTTCATGGAACTAAAGGAAAGGTTGACTAGTGCTCCGGTGCTGGTAATCCCAGATGTGGGGAAACCTTTTGATGTCTACTGTGATGATTCACATCAGGGCTTGGGATGCGTTTTGATGCAAGAGAATAGAGTAGTTGCATATGCTTCAAGGCAACTCAAAGTTCATGAGAGAAACTATCCTACTCATGACTTGGAGTTGGCGGCTGTGGTGTTTGCCTTGAAGGTTTGGAGGCATTATCTGTATGGAGCTCGGTTTCATGTGTTTAGTGATCATAAGAGCCTGAAATATCTGTTCGATCAGAAGGAATTAAATATGAGACAAAGGAGATGGATGGAGTTTCTAAAAGACTATGATTTCCAACTGATGTATCATCCAGGGAAGGCCAATGTAGTGGCAGATGCTTTGAGTAGGAAATCAATGCAAGTATCATACATGATGATTGAAGAACAGAAACTAATCGAGCAATTCAGAGACTTAAACTTGGGAATAGAATTCCATGTTAATCACATTAGTTGTAGTAAGCTGGCTATAACTAATGACTTCCTTGGACTGATAAAGGATAAGCAGTTGGAGGACCCTAGTCTGAAGCGTACTGTGGAGTCACTAGGGACCGATCAGGCTAAAGACTTTGTGATGGGAGATGATGGGATCTTGAGATTTAATGGCAGAATTTGCATACCTGCAAATGAAGAGTTGAAAAAGATGATCCTAGAGGACGGTCACAGGAGTCGCCTTAGCCTACATCCAGGCATGAACAAGATGTACCATGACTTGAAGGAGTCATTTTGGTGGTCGGGCATGAAGAGAGACATCGCCCAGTATGTTACTACCTGCTTGACGTGTCAGAAGGCAAAGGTAGAGCATCAAAGACCTGGTGGTTTGTTACAGCAACTGGATATTCCTGAGTGGAAATGGGATAGCATTGCTATGAATTTTGTTACCCATTTACCCAGATCGGTAAGAGGTCATGATGCAATCTGGGTCATAGTAGATCGGCTGACAAAGAGTGCCCACTTCCTTCCAGTTAATTTGAGAATATCCATGGCCAAGTTGGCTCAGTTATACATCAGAGAAATTGTGAGGCTGCATGGAGTGCCTTCCAGCATTGTTTCGGATAGAGATCCCAGGTTCACCTCACGGTTTTGACAGACTTTACAAGACTCTTTGGGAACTAAGTTGAGGATGAGCTCTGCATATCATCCTCAAACAGATGGACAGTCTGAGAGAACAATTCAGTCCTTGGAAGATCTGCTGAGGACATGTGTTTTGGACCAATTAGGAAGCTGGGATGAGATGTTGCCACTGGTGGAGTTTACCTATAATAACAGTTATCATGCCAGCATTGGGATGGCAACGTATGAAGCTTTGTATGGAAGGAAATGCAGAACTCCATTGTGTTGGTACCAGGAGGGCGAAGCTGTCTTGGTCGGGCCAGAGTTGATTCAGCAGACGACCGAGAAGGTGAAACAGATAAAAGATAGAATGAAAGCTTCTCAGAGTCGGCAGAAATCTTATGCAGATCAGAGGAGAAAATCCTTGGAGTTTGCAGTAGGAGATCATGTGTTCATGAGAGTGACACCGACCAAGGGTGTAGGACGAGCTATCAGATCAAAGAAGCTATCTCCTAAGTTCGTCGGGCTATATCAGATCTTGAGGAGGATCGGTCCAGTGGCTTACGAGATTGCTCTACCTCCCCAGTTAGCGAATCTGCATAATGTCTTTCATGTATCACAGCTGAGGAAGTACATGGCAGACCCTAGTCACGTGCTGGAAGTGGACGATGTGCAGATCAAGGACGACTTGTCTTTTGAAGCGAAACCAGATAGGAATGAAGATCGCCAGAGTAAGCAGCTCAGAGGCAAGA
Organism: Phaseolus lunatus; assembly: GCA_013389735.1. Taxonomy (NCBI): domain Eukaryota; kingdom Viridiplantae; phylum Streptophyta; class Magnoliopsida; order Fabales; family Fabaceae; genus Phaseolus; species Phaseolus lunatus. The sequence goes on along the minus strand of CM023863.1, from coordinate 15,279,165 downwards.
CCATCAACATGGTGAAGGTGGTGTAGGATGACCGGTCAGGGGATTCAACTTGGGAGTTAGAAGAAACCATGAGAGAAGTCTATCCATACCTCTTTTCCTTGTAATTCAATTTTCGAGGACGAAAATTTTTCTTGTTGGAGAGAATGTAAGGACCTAGAAAATTTTATTGGAATGAAAGTGATATATTTTAAGTGAATTCTAAGTATGTTTTTATTTAAAATATAAAGGAAGGAAAGTGTAGCTTAGAAGTCTACGAGATTGCCGTTGTTGAAGACGGAGGCGATCTCCGACTTCTCTGGTACATAATCGCCTGTCGCCTAGAGTACACATGATCGCCAATCGCCTATGGTGTACATGATCGCCGAAAGTGCACTTAGTATGTGGTCAAGATGCTGGATCAACCATAGTGGGTTCCAAAAACCACGCGTATCAAGGTGTGGGTTGAGCCTTAGATACGCTGTGCATGCGAAGCTCTATGCTTAAGCATAAGAAATCGTCCTTAGTGTTGCATGCATGGGCGCACGAGGACTAGTCCTGATCTATTCTTGGAAATGTGAAGCTACCGACGTCACCAAGCCATGTGGAGGTGATACCTTGGACGTAACATAGTGGGATGAAGAACTTTCAGCAAGGCGTGGCGATGTGTCATCAGTCATCGCCGGGATAAGAGGCACATCAGTCATCGCCGGGATGAGAGGCACATCAGTCATCGCCGGTATGAGAGGCATCGGTGGATGGTGGATGGTCATCGCGCGACCAGGCATGGATGGATGGTGGAGGGTCATCGCGCGACCAGGCATTGGTGGATGGTGGATGGTCATCGCGCGACCAGGCATCGGTGGATCTTGTTTCACACAGATAAGGTAGGACCCAGGCTCCCAGCATGAGCGTCTTGCATGCACGACACGTAGTCAGGGAGAGTGCTTCAGAACAGTGGCTCCAGAGAGTTGGTATGGAAATTGACCCAGGGTTGGTGTACGCAGAGATCCACGTGGCATTACTGTTAGAGGAAATGTACACGCAAGCTTCCCTGCAGAGTGGGTGGTGGCAGCGACATTCCTGGGAAGGGTGGCTTAAGTTCAAACTTCAGTCTGGATAGGCAAGGTTGGAACGCTGCTTGAGTAGAGAGAAATTGAGTGAGTTGGCTTTAGCTCCCTGTTTCTTCCCTCTCCTTCTCCATACGTTCAGACGTCCTAGCGCACCAGTTGGCTATCGGCGACTACCATAGAGCACCTGGGAGGTTCTCTGCAAGTTCTCCAAACCGGACGCTAAAACAGAGTAATTCGTTTCGCTCTATTCTTCGAGTCGATCCTGCACTTGAGAGGGTTGCCTCTGCATAGGCGTTGCATGCAGTTCTCTTGGCTTCAGGAATCGTCTCTGTTAAGGTAGAAATGAGTGGTATAGCTAGTTTTGTGACTAAGGCTCCATGGTGCAGGTTAAGGCATCCTTGAATCTCGTTGGGTTGGAGCTCTTAGTGAAGTTTACGCTAGTCCAGGTAAGGGAAGCTAGCTTTATTTTCAAGAAAACCTTAAGCTAGAAGATTTTGATGTTGGGCGACGTGGTCGCCGGTTTCAAATGTTATTGAATAATCCCCTGTTTTTGGACGTGATCGCCGGTTTTAATGTTGATTTCGAACTCCCCTGTTTTAGTGTCGTTTGAAACTGTTTGAGTTTGAAATGTGAAATGCATGTGATATCCGAAAATCTGAACCTTGGAGTGATTGTTGCTGTGATTAGAATCGTTCATTTAAGTGTTATATGATGTGTTGAATGTTGTGAATGTGGGATCAAAGCATAGTATTTTCAGGAAAGAAAATACCGTGTAAGATTTTGTAGAATGTGCATTGATCGGTGATTTCTATAATGAGATATCCTGACTCTCCTGATATAATGGAATCATATAGATGAAGTTATTCAGGCGTTGAGAGTCGATGGAGGTTCATATGTATGGGTAAGTGGTTTGAAAGATAACTACTTGACCTGTTGTATGGGTTAACCCTGTCATACTAGGAGAGTGATGAGATTGAGATTGAGATTATGTTTATGCACATAGCTGTGGGAACTTTACAGCAATGTAGTATGACAGGTGCAGATCTCTGAGTCTAATCAATGCACGAGTCTTCTGGAAGTAGTGTCAAGTGTCTATGTGTGATGAGTCAGTGGAAGTCTGACGTGAGAAATGAGAAATATTGAAATTTGATAGACACTTGAGGAGATTGTAAAATGTGTGATTTCTTGAGGGATTTTATGTGGGTGTTTTAAATTTGTTTTATATTGGTTTAAAATTTCACACTTAAAGTTTTTTTTTTTAGGTTTAAAATATCTAGCTTACGCTGTGTCTTTGTTCTGTGGCTGTTTTCTTAAACCTTTGATGATCGTGTATAATTTACACGGGAGCAGATGATGTTGCAGGAAGTAGAGCTCCTCAGTGAGTGGCCGCCAGAAAGAGATCGCCTGTTTTTCTTTTTATGCTGTACTTAGGATTTATTTTGAAACACTTGATGGAGATGTATTAAAGCCGCTATAAGAGGGATGTTTCTGTTTGAAGATACAATGTATGGGATGATGTATTTTCATTATATATACATATGTACAGGCGATCTCCGACTTCTCTGGTACATAATCGCCTGTCGCCTAGAGTACACGTGATCGCCAATCGCCTATGGTGTACATGATCGCCGAAAGTGCACTTAGTATGTGGTCAAGATGCTGGATCAACCATAGTGGGTTCCAAAAACCACGCGTATCAAGGTGTGGGTTGAGCCTTAGATACGCTGTGCATGCGAAGCTCTATGCTGGAGCATAAGAAATCGTCCTTAGTGTTGCATGCATGGGCGCACGAGGAGTAGTGCTGATCTATTCTTGGAAATGTGAAACTACCGACGTCACCAAGCCATGTGGAGGTGGTACCTTGGACATAACATAATGGGAGGATGAACCTTCAGCAAGGTGTGACGAGGTGACATCGGTGACCAGCGTAAGGCGATGTGTTCTCGTCACACACAAGGGCGATAAGAGATCGCCAATAGAATGAGAGGAACATCGGTCATCAACCAGGATGGGAGACACATCGGTGGTCTGCCAGGGTGAGACATCGGTTGTCTGCCAGGGTGAGACATCGGTGGTCTGCCAGGGTGAGACATCGGTTGTCTGCCAGGGTGGGACATCGGTGGTCCTCCAGGGTGAGACATCAGTCGTCCGTCAGGAAGAGGAATCAGTCATCGCCAGTATGAGAGGCATCGGTCATCGCCGATATGAGGGGCATGGTCATCGCGCGAGCAGTCATCGGTGGATGGTTATCGCGCGATGTCGTGTTTCACACAGATAAGGTGGGACCCAGGCTCCCAGCATGAACGTTCTGCATGCGCGACACGTAGACAGAAAGGGTGTTTCAGAATAGTTAGCATCAGAGAGTTGGTATGCACATAAACCCACGTGGTCATACTGTTCAAGGAAGTGTGCACGCAAGCTTTCCTGCAGACTGGGTGGTGGCAGCGGCATTTCTGGGCAAGTTGGTTTAGATTCAAACTCACTCCTGGATTCCTGACGTTGTGCTCTGCAAGTGTTCTGATCAAAGCTGTGAAACAGAGTTAAGGCATCCTTAAGTCGGTGGGTTAGAGCTCGTAGTGATATTCTACGCAAGTCCAGGTAAGGGAAGCTAGCATTTTCGTTTATAAAAACTTTAGGCAAGTAGGTTCTGAAGTGAGGGCGACGTGGTCGCCGGTTTCATATTCTATTTCACGATGCTCTGTTTTTATGTGTGGGGCGACGTGATCGCTGGTTTTAATGTTGATTTCGAACTCCCCTGTTTTAGTGTCGTTTGAAACTGTTTGAGATTGAAATGTGAAATGCATGTGATATTCGAAAATCTGAACCTTGGAATTATTGTTGCTGTGATTGGAATCGTTCATTTAAGTGTTATATGATGTGTTGAATGTTGTGAATGTGGAATCAAGGCATAGTATTTTCAGGAAAGAAAATACCGTGTAAGATTTTGTAGAATGTGCATTGATCGATGATTTCTATAATGAGATATCCTGATTCTCCTGATATAATGGAATCATATAGATGAAGTTATTCAGGCGTTGAGAGTCGATGGAGGTTCATATGTATGGGTAAGTGGTTTGAAAGATAACTACTTGACCTGTTGTATGGATTAACCCTGTCATACTAGGAGAGTGATGAGATTGAGATTGAGATTATGTTTATGCGCATAGCTGTGGGAACTTTACAGCAATGTAGTATGACAGGTGCAGATCTCTGAGTCTAGTCAATGCACGAGTCTTTCGGAAGTAGAGTCATGTGTCTATATGTTATGAGTTAGTGGAAAGTCTAACGTGTGAACCATGAGTATTGAATGTATTGAATAGACACTTGACGAGTTTGTGGAATATGGGGATGTTGATGATTGAAATTGATATAGATTATGAATGGTGTGAAGATTTATGCTTTCTATTGATATAAAGTTTCGTATTTAAAGTTTTTAAAAATATCTAGCTTACCCTTTTGTTTTGTATCGTGGTTGTTTTTCTTAAACCTGTGATGATCGTGTATATTTGCACGGGAGCAGATGAGGTTGCAGGTAGTAGAGCTCCTCAGTGAGCATTTTCTGGAGGAGGAGATCGCCGATTTTGAATGCTGTTGTTTTGTTTTATTTTGAAAACTCCTGTATGGAGATGTATTAAAACTTCCTCAAAAAGGGATATTATTTTGAGGCACGTTTGTATTAATGGATGAATTATATTATGTATATATCTATGTTAAATTTTTGATATTACTGTTTCACCTTTATTTTATTATATAAAAATGAACAAAAATTCTGAGGGGCGTTACACACCACGCTTGATCCTCAACATAGTCATCCCGAAGCTGTCAGTGCCCAATACTCGGAAAGTGCTCATATATCCACGATGAAAGTAACCTGACATACTTAGCTAACTGTCTAGTAGGAACCATCTACCAATTTCTCATACATGTGGGTCAAAGCAGCTGCTGCCCACGAGTATCCTCCAGTGTGCCTTAAATCTACAAATAATCCCAAGTAGGATACACTAACCGACGTAGCACTCTTATCTGCAAAGATGGTGCAACCTACTAGGTGTAGCAAATATGCTCGTGCAACCACAATCCATTGTCTCCTGGTATATGCATCCTCATACATCTCCCTCAATGACGAGTCTCAGTAGCTGCTACTCCCCAATCTACACAAAGTGAATCAACAAGCAAATCGGTCGCCACAGTTAAATCCAAGCTCGGGTACGTGTAGAATTGTCCCATAACTGGGAGGTGCAACAAATTCGACACATCATCCAATGTGATGGTCAACTCACCTACAGGAAAATGAAAGGAATTTGTCTCTGGGTGTCACCTTTCTACAAAGGCACACAACAATCCTTTGTCTATCGTGTCATAGCTTGCCCCAACAAGTGCAGCTAAACCTGACAACTCCACTACAGGTAGTATCCGAGGATGAGGAGCACCCATCTTATTCATTTTTCGGCCATGAGACACCAATTTTAACTCTCCTTGATCCTAATCTAACCAACCAAAATCATATAAAATATACAATTTAATGAACGAAAGTCATATCAAATTAACAATGAACAAGTATCATATTACAACATATTTACTTACCACACCATTCCATAATTGCATGGCCACATAGTCTTCATAACCTGTCAACTGTGTCCCATCCTGTGGACCTCTAGGAAAACCTTCACCTTCTACTTCAGGTGCGTCTTCATCCTCCACCTCCATTTGGGGTTCAGCTTCTTCAGGTTCAACATCAACATCTTCTGCATCTTCATGTTCAACATGTTCTTCATCTTCATTAACATGTCTTCTTCTTCTTCTAACAGAGGCTGTGGGACGTAGACGATCACCTTATGAACCTCCTCCCCTAGTCTTCACCATTTCTGTTCAATTACTTCAAGTTAAACCAAATTACAAACTAATGAATGAGTGCATACTAACCCAACCCCACAACTCCTCTAGTTTGATATAATATAATTCTACTTTACTAATTTGAGCCAAGACAAACATGAAATACATGAAATAGCAGCAAATTAGTATTCCAGAACCATAAGTCCAGAACACTACCGAATCCACAAATTCGGAACACTACCGGATCCACAAATTCAGAACACTACCGGATCCACAAATTCGGGACACTTCCAGATCCACAAATCTGGGAAACTACCGGATCTGCAAATCCAAAATTCTACCGGATTCTATGATATGGAATGTGAAAAAAGGTTTACAGAAACAAGAATCCATGACAAAAATGGATGTACAAATCCAAAAACATGAAACTTTACTTACCTTTGTCAACAACACTCTAAATCACAAGAGAGATGTGTGAGATTTGGAAGGAGAATGACTTGAAAGTGTTGCGCCGCTGCCAACCCAAGGAAGACGACGCTGCCTACACAAATGACACCCATTTCCAGTTTTTAGGGTTTTATTAGGTTAAGGGTGATTTTGGGATTTTAAAAATTAATAAGGGTAATTTTGTTTTTGCATAAGAGTGTAGGGGTGCAGGAAGAAAAAAGTGGGGGTGCAGGAAGAAACAGCCAAATAGTGGAGAGTGTATCCCCTACTTTTAGGTTGTTTCTTACTGCACCTCCATAGCTTTTGTTGCACCTCCATATGTTACTCAAAAAGATCATTTTTTCCTTGAAAAAATATATTTTGGATTCTACAATTCAGAAATGTATCTTTTTCTATTTGTACTTGTTGGATTATAAAACCCATAATGTATTTTTGGATATGGAAATATCTTTTGGGTTTTATAATCCAAAATATTTTTTTCCTTTAAAAAATACACTATCGATGGAAATATATTCCGAATTGTACAATCTGTAACACCCTCTTACTATGATATGTATTCTATAATGCACAATTTGAAAGGTAAACCCGGATTTGGAATTGACTTCTGTAGTGTAAGTTCAAAATGTGTTATGGGTTGGATAATTCAAAAGGCACTTTTGCATTCGAGTTTACCTTCTGAATTGTACAATTCAGAATAGATATTACACTAAGGTGTGTTACAGATTTTACAATCCAGTATACACAAAAAAAAAAATGAAAAAAATAAGCGAATGGAAAACGAACTCTAAAAGTGTTGCAAAACTTACCACCACCACTATTGACTACCACAATCAACCACCACAAGCACCTAAGACCACTTCAAAATGAAGAATAAACTATCACAATCTTCACCAATATGAAAACCCTAACATATATTTAGAAGGGTTGGGTGGGAATTTTAAAAAAATATGGAGGTGTAGGGAGAAGGAATGGAGGTGTATGGAGAATTTGTCCTAGTTTTATCGCTTTTAGCTTGGGTCAAGTTTATTATGCAAGAGCAATATTACTCATAATTTACTCTATTGGAAAATTACCTTTTGAAAACCAAGTTTTCATAAACGACCATATGACACAGTACTTTAATAATGAAATATTATAGTTAAGTGAGTTAACAAGAAAATCAACAAAACGTAATGTTATTTAAAATTTAAATGGTTGTATAGGATAAATTGATCGTCAAAATAAATTAGTTGGAAAAGTAGTTTCTTATGTATGCACGCAAGGATGACGTCAAAGCGAATTGGGGTGTTTCTTCTTGCACCCCTACATTTTTTAAAATACTAACCCTAGTCTTATCATTTTTATCTCAAAATGAACTGTTCATGGCTACTGTTGTTTTTTTGGGATTGATTGTTGGTGCTGGTATAGGGTGATTTAAGATGTGGTTGTCATTTTCAAGTGTTGGTTGCCTTTTGGAGGTAAGAACTGAGTTTTGTTGAAGAGGCTTAAGTGATTATGGGGTTTAAAGGTTTAGGGTTTAGGATTTAGAAAATCAGATATTACGGACCAAGCAATCCACAAGTGAAAAATGAAGTATGGATTGACTATTTCGTAAGTCAAGTTTTTTTATTCCGGATGAGCGGGTGTTCCGGAAGCATTTATGAATAACGAATTCGCAAATCTAGAAACAAAAAATTCATTACTGAATGGCCATTTCGAAATACATTTTTTGACTTGTGGATTGGTGGATCCATAGTGCTTTTTTACTTATGGATTGGTGGATCCGGAATGCATTTTTTTGACATATGGATTGGTGGATCTATAATGCATTTTTTTTACTTATGAACTGGTGGATCCATAATGAATTTTTATATTTTCCATGTTTTGTTGTGGTTTTTAATAATTTGTTGGAATTTGATGGTAAGTTGTTAATTTGTAAAAGTATGGACAATAATGAAGGATTTGAACAAGGATTATATGATGAGGTTGATGTGTTGAAGGGTCTACTTGATGATGATATTGAGAAGCCAATATCCAACAAAGTATTAGACAATATATGAAAGTCATATGAATGTACAAATGTGTTTACTATAGATGAGGTAAAGTTGAAGGTTGTAAAGTATGTTTAGGTTGTTTGTTATTTGGTAAATTAAATATGAACTTGTGATAACTTTTCTGAGTTAGTTGATAGAGGAATCTAGGATGTTATCACCAATGGTTATTTTATCCCTACACTTGAAAAAGATGAAGTTTTTATTGAAAAACCTTGGTCTCAATGGACTGAGAGTGAAGGAAAAAAAGGCTCAATATGATTGTATTGTCAAGAACATCATAACCTTTGCTTTGAATTCAAATGAATTTTTCAGGGTTTCTCAGTGTGAATCAGCAAAGGAGATGTGGGACATCCTTGAGGTGACCCATGAAGGTACAACATACATAAAAAGGACAAGGAAGCGTGCCTTGATCCAAGAATACGAGTTGTTTAGGAAGCTGAAAGGGGAAATCATCTCTGATGTGCATGAAAGATTTACTCACATAGTAAATCATCTTATTGCTCTTGGCAAAGTCTTTGAAAGAAAGGAGTTGAACATCGAGATCCTAAAATGCTTGGACAAATCTTGGCAGCCAAAGGTCACTACCATTTCTGAATCAAAGTATTTGACTTCATGGACCACTGCATCCTAGTTTGGAAAGCTCAAGGAGCATGAGCTTAAGATGAACCTATTGAATGATCAAGAGAGTGAAGAAAATCATGTGAAGTTTCTTACAAGGAATTGCTAGGCATGCCAGGGGTAGTGGACAAGCAGAAGTTTCCTCAGAAGACTGACAGGAATTTAGGGCCACAAAAGGATGTTTGGTGCGAGTTCCACAAGGGGTTCGGGCACAATGTTGAGCGGTGCGTAACTCTGGGTTACCAACTAGCAAGCTTGGTGAAGGAACGGTTCCTGAAGGAGTACCTTGAGATTGATCAAGAAGAGCCAAAGGGAGAAGTTGCCCTTAGGGACCAAGTGCATGAGACACTAGTCAATGGAGAGTTGAACACTATCTCAGGAGGATTTTCTAGAGGAAGGAACACTACTTCTAAGCGCAAGTAGTATGCACGAGCAATGATGTCCCTAGAAACGAGGAGACCTGACCATCCATCAGAGCTCGATCTCTCCTTCACAAGCTTCGACTTCGAGGACGTGGTCCACAAGAATGATCTAATGGTGATATTTGTTGTCACCGTTGGAAGGAAGGTACACAAAGTTCTCATTGACCAGGACAGTTCAACTGACGTGATGTTCTGGTCAACATTTTATAGTTCACAGTTATCTCCCGCCCAGCTGAGGTCGCACAATCGGTGTTTGGTTGGCTTTGCGGGAGATCAGGAGAAAGTGCGGGGGTACGTTGAGCTAAGGACGACTTTTTCTTATGACACCCTGGCTAGGATGATTACTATAAGGTACATTGTAGTTAATGCATCTTCAACCTATAATTTGCTTTTGGGAAGACCTTCTTTGAACAGGTTGGGGTGTAGTAGCCTCTAAAAAGCACATGAAGATGAAGCTACCTTCTCTTGAGGGAGGAGTAATTACCATCAGATCTAATCAGAAGGTGGAACGAAAATATTACGAGAGTAGCCTGAAGAACAAAAGGGAAACATACTCAATCACTGTTCAAGCAGGAAGGCTAGAAGAGGTCATGGAGGTTGAAGTCGCTAACGAGAGGCGACCTGGACCTGCTGGTGAGGTTTAGGAAAGGGAAATAGGAGGAAAGAAGTTCAATCTTGGTACCTCGCTATGCAAAGAATTATAGGATAAGATAGTCGAGGTGATATCAAAGCACATGGATGCTTTCGCATGGTCATACACATACATGCCCGGGATAGACCCAGATTTTTTATGCCATAGGCTCACTATGGATGAGAAGATCAGGCCAGTGGTCTAGAGGAGGAGAAAGTTTAACGAGGATAAGTGCCTGATCATTTGAGAAGAAACTCAAAAGCTTCTGAATGCTGACCACATAAGGGAAGTTCAATACCTTGAGTGGTTGGCAAATGTTGTGTTGGTGCAGAGGCCAACAAGAAGTGGAGGATGTGTGTCGACTTTACCAACCTGAACAAGATTTGAACAAAGCCTGTCCTAGAACAGACCCCTTGGTAGACAATGCCTCGGGTTGTCGGTTGTTGAACTTCCTGGACCCGTTCTTGGGGTACAACCAAATCTGTATGCACCTTAAGGACGAGAGCAATACTGCCTTTATAACCGAGTTCGCCAACTACTACTACAAGGTCATGTCCTTTAGCCTCAAGAACGTTGGTGCCACTTACCTGAGGTTAATGGAAAGGATCCTCGCCCCAATGCTTAGGCGAAATGTACAGGCATATGCAGACGACATGGTCGTCACATCGGAAGAAAAAGATTAGCACATTGCTTATTTAGAAGAGTTATTCACGATAATAGCTAAGTATAATTTGAAGTTGAATCCAGAGAAGTATGTATTCGGGGTATAAGTAGGGAAATTCCTTGAGTTTTTGCTGACTGAAAGGGGTATAGAGGAGAACCCCAAAAAATGTGTTACAATCATAGGGATGAGAAACCCTACCAACGTGAAAGAGGTCTAGCAGTTAACTGGACGCATGGCTGCCCTATCTCGTTTCTTGTCAGCGAGTGGAGAAAAGGGGTATCCATAGTTTCAGTGCTTCAAGAAGAACAACCAATTTGTGAGGATTGGTGAGTGTGAAGAAGCCTTCACCAAGTTGAAAGAGTACCCGACCAGTCCCCATGTTCTTGGTAAGCCGCTACCATGTACTCCCATTCGGTTTTTTTTCACAATCACAGATTGGGCAATCAGCTCGGTCATTGTGCACGATCAAGATAAGGTCCAAAAGTCTATTTACTTTGTGAGTAAGGTATTGTAGGGACCAGAAACACGGTACCAAGCCATTGAGAAGGTCGTTTTAGCTGTGGTGTTCACAACTCGACGACTCTGTTACTATTTCCAGGGCTTCACTGTGATCGTGATGACTAATTTACCCATTCACAAGGTCCTTCAAAAGCTCGACATAGCAGGTCGGATGGTCCACTAGGCAGTTGAGTTGTCCGAGTTCGATATATTGTATGAACCTCAGGGGCTGATTAAGGGTCATGTGTTTGCTGATTTCATGGTAGAACTTGCATCAAAAGGCCCTCAACCCGATCCTAAGTGGGTTCTTTCAGTAGATGGATCCTCCAACCAACAAGGGAGTGGAGTCGGGGTCATTTTGGAGGGACCAAGCAGCCTGTTTATTGAGCAAGCCCTGAGGTTTGCATTCAAAGCGAGTAACAACCAAGCGGGGTATGAGGCCTTGATAGTAGGGATGTTGCTAGCCAAGGAGTTGGGAGCTCGAAGTCTGTTGGTGAAAAGTGACTCGTTGCTTGTCACTGGGCAAGTCACGGGTGAGTATTAGGCCAAAGACCCGCATCTAGCCTCATATCTCAAGTATGTCATGCTTTTGAAGGAAGTATTCTCTATGTTTGAACTTGTTCATGTTCCCAGAGAGCGAAACTCCTGAGCAGACCTATTGGCCAAGTTGGTGAGTTCAGAGAAAGGGGGTAGTCAGATGTCAGTGATCCAAGAGACCTTGAAGTCGCCCAGGACGGGTGAAGGAAGACCAACCAAGGTCATCCAAGAAGAGGTCTTGGGGGTCAGCTCAGGAAGGGGGAGAAGGCACCGGTTAATGACTCAGGAGATTCTAAAGGTCCCCAAGATAGATAATATGGGTCGCTGGGAGATGAATTGTTTGAGGTCTTGCAGGTTGACACAACAGAGACTTGGATCACCCTCTACCAGTGTTACCTAGCTGATGGATTGCTTCTTGCCGAACCTGCGGAGGCCAAGATGATCAAGAGGAACATGGGGAAGTATACCCTGATTGATGGCAAGTTGTTCCGTCATGGTTATACCCACCCTATCCTCACTTGTGTTAGTGAAGATTAGTGTGCCCGCATAATGGTCGAGCTACATGAAAGCATTTGTGGCAGTCACATAGGTGGATGGGCTCTTTCTTTGAAGGTCATCCGTGCTGGATATTATTGGCCAACGATGAAGGAGGATTGTGTGAAGTACGCACAATGATGTGAGCAGTGTTAGAAGCATGCTGATTGGCATCACACACCTATAGAGGACTTGCGGTCAATTTATAGTCTGTTGCCTTTCCATACCTGGGGGATAGACATCTTAGGTCCTTTCCCTTTGACGATACGTCAGATGAAGTATCTCATAGTGGCCATTGAATACTTTACTAAGTGGATCGAAGCCGAGTCAATCGCACAAATAACTACTCACAAGGTGCAGCATTTTGTGTGGAAAAATATAGTGTGCCCTTTTGGGATCCCAAGACACCTTAGTTTGCAAGTCAACAGTTGTGTAAGCTGTTTGAAGCTCGGGGTAAAGCAGATATTTGCCTCGGTAGAACACCCTCATACAAATGGCTAGGTTGAGTCAGCCAACAGGGTCTTGCTGAGAGGGTTGAAGAGAAGATTAGAGAAGGCTAAAGGAACTTGGTCAGAAGAAGTTCCCCGAATCCTATGGACTTATCACACCACTCCTTAATCAACAACTAAGGAGACACTCTTTAGTTTGGTATACGGGTCATATGCCATGATACCAGTAGAGATCCAAGAAAGCTCTCCTTAGTTCCAGAACTTCGTTGTTGAAAAATCTAACGAAGGAAGGAAGGTGAACCTAGATCTGCTAGTTGAAGTGCGTGAACAAGCCTACATTAACTCTGAGGCTGTGAAGAGAAGGGTGGAGCTGAGGCATAAAACCAAGACGAAGCCTCGATAGTTCAGGATTGCCAACTTGGCGATGCGAAAAGCTCACCCCTACCAGATAGAGAATAAGTTGTCTCTAAAATGGATCGACCCACTTCGCGTAGTTGAGGTGCTCAGGAATTGAGTGTACAGGCTAGAAACCCTAAAGGGGGGAGCTATTCCTCGAACGCGGAACACGGCAAACCTCAAGTTCTATTTTAGTTAAGCTATTTTGATTTAATGCTTTCTTGTTGAACAATACGATAGTTAAGGTGATGCTCTTTTTCCTTTGAGGGGTTTTTTTAACGAGGTCATCTAATGATAAGTTTGTTCTTGAAAGATGGTGCATTAGTCTTGTTTATTTGTTTAGAGTTAGCACATGGTAAGATGACCTTTCTCGGTAAGATTATCCGAGTAGGCGCCCTGTGTGTAAACTAGTGATCTATCATTAGATAAGACGACCTTTCTCGGTAAGATTATCCATGTAGGCGCCCTGTGTAAACTAGTTATCTATCGTCACGTAAGACAACCTTTCTCGGTACGATTATCCGAATAGGCTCCCTGTGTAAACTGGTTATCTATCGTCAGGTAAGACGAACTTTCTCGGTAAGATTATCTGAGTAGGCACCCTGTGTAAACTGGTTATCTATCGTCAGGTAAGACGACTTTTCTCGATAAGATTATATGAGTAGGCGTCCTGTGTAAACTGGCAATCTATCGTCAGGTAAGATTACCTTTCTCGGTAAGATTATCCGAGTAGGTGCCCTGTGTGTAAACTGGTGATCTATCGTCAGGTAAGACGACCTTTGTTGGTAAGATTATCCGAGTAGACGCCCTGTGTAAACTAGTTATCCTTTGTCAGGTAAGACAACCTAACTCAGTGTGCGAGCAATCACCTGAGTTCAGGCGCTCTGTGGAATGATTAAGTAATGTGTCGTGGAATTGTCCACATATGTTTATGATAAGTTGGGGTTAACTTGATGTACGAATGAGTATCCGAGTGCAGGTACCCTAAGAGGTAAGTGGATCATTCTTAGTGCAAGATGAGACGTCCAAGCCTAGAAAGATGCAACTATCTGAATATGCGCTATGCGAGGTAATGCTTGGTGAGGTCAAGGTATGTGACCCTTGCCCAAGTCTGTGAAATACACCTATATACATCGAGATTGAGCATCAGCTCGTTGTGCCTATGGGTATAGTTCATCAAAAGGTTAGTTATTTGTTAAGTGAGAACTCCACGGTTTTCATGCTTAGATTTGTCTAAGTCAAATTCTTGTTATCTTTGTTACTCCATGTTATGCCGAGTTAGCTTAAGTGATAAGTTATCTGCATGTGTAGTTGTTATCTTTAAGCGCACATGCATTAGCAAAAGTTAAATTGCTTAAGCTAGTCGAAGTCTATTATGGCATGCATTTGCAAAGTTTTCAAAGCATCTATATGTGACAAGGTAATTAAAGGATAGCAAATTAAATTACTGATAAATGTTAAAGAGTTCAAAGGGTTAGAGCAGTAAATGTTTACAGAACATTAAGTGTTCAAGTCACTCATCCCTTAGTTGGCCATCAACCACGGTTTTACCCAAACCATCAAGTATGGTCATCGTGTCTCGGGGTGGAGTTTGAGCTTCCGAAGGAGCGGCATGGTAAGAGGGAGCCCACCCATTCGAATGAGATGCTCGGTGGGGGCAGCGAGGGCTTTCCTCTTCCTTTTGAAAACCAACCCTTAGGTTGTGGTCTCTTCCTCGTCATCGGTTGGGGCTTGGACAATGGTGGCCGGAGCTTTCAACTATTGAGTTAAGGAATCCTTGGGCATTTTGGAAGCTGCCCTCATCCTCTTGGTCATTTCTTCCAGCTCCTTCTTGTCAAACTTGGATACCATCCTTTTTGCAAAGAAAACAAGAGGTGGTTAAAAACAGCAAACAACATTAGTCTTATTAAGGGTAGAGAATAAAGAATACCAATGTAAGTCATTAGAGCATTAGGGGTGAACTCTTTACTTAGAAGAAAGGCAGTGTCAAAGATAACCTTCTAGCTCGACAAGAATTTGCAGACCTCCTGATCTGAGCTGGGCAGGTCTTCCAAGCACCGAGCACCCTGGAATCGTGGCGCTTTAGTCCAATACAAAGGGACTAAAGAACTTTTTTGTACATGGTGGCATAAAAGAAACAAAATGGACCCTCAGGGTCCGAGGATTCATCGTAGCATACTGGGTCATCCTCCCTACACGAAACTATTTTTAGTCTATCATCCTCTCTACCAAAATGACAACCGCTCTTCTTTAAGGTTACTATATGTTCATGAGAGGTATAAGAAGAAGTTTCATCTAAAAGGTTTTGGGGTGTCCAAGGGTACAAGGTTTTGTAATCCATTGCAGCTTATATCTAAAACACAAGCATAGGTAGAATGCAAGAACAGATTCAAACCAGGCAGAGCAAGTAAATCGCAGTTAAGATGAATGTACATTTTAGGTTCATGCAATGCAATCAGTAGATAAACAATCATCATCGACAGAAATAATAAATCCAGAGGCAATCCCAGCTCAGGCAGTATAATTATGAATGCTCGATGGTATGCTCAGGCAATGCAATCGGTAATATGAATGATCAACGATAGAGATTGATAAAGGGAAAATACCTATTAGGGTCGAAAAGAATAAGCTTTTTGGTCTGGAGATTTTGAGAACACGAGGAACTTTGAGTGAAGAAGAGTTTGTGGAAGAGAAAGGGTTTTTGGAGGTTCAAAGTAATGAAACAGTTTGGCATTAATGAGGTTTTGAGTAGCGTACATACGAAGAGTGGAATTTGAAAAGGTAAGGTTTTCTCCACCATCGATATTGTGCCACGTGTGCGCTTGGGATTGAGTATGGTGAGATGTCACCTCAGAAACGCTTTGTGCGCCGCGCCACACCTACCCACTAAGAAACCGTCATGTCAGTCGCCAAAGCACTCGAAAGCCTCTTCGCTTAGCCAAGCTCAGCTCGAGCCTAGGGGGCTTGTGTACCAGGCAGGAGTGCTCGGGTGCTCGGGACCTCGGTCTGGGAAAATGGGTATGGTCAGCTCGGCTATTGGGCCCAAAGGATGGGTCATAAGTTTGCCCCTATTTTGGTAAGCCCAACGGGAAATAATTAAAATAATAAGTTTTGTTATATATTAATCTGTGGTTATCAATTTTATATATATATTGATCCGGCCGCTTGACTCGAACGTGGAGGATTGCCTCGTCACTCCTTCGTCTAGCCCTCTGTTCTGCAGGAACACTCCAAGAACCACCACCAGAACTCCAAACGCTGCTGCAAAACACACAGACGGCGCCTCTAGCGGCCGTTGTAGCTCCGACGCTCAAGTCAGGCAACAGGAACACCAAAACTATATCTGAATCTCTCTGCGAGACTCGTGTGTGACTGAAACTCTCAAATGTGTAAGCTCTGAGAATCTGAAAAAAACCTTTCTCAATTTCGTTAAGAGTTTGTATATATACCTGAGTCTTTCTCTCTCCTGACGGTTATTCCTCTTGACACGTGGATAACATCTGGTCGTACACGTGTCACCATCTGGAGTATCTGCAGCTGAAACGTTACTTCCACTGTGCCCCTGCGACTAAGTTATCCACACAGGGAGTAGCTTAGTACGCAGGCTACTCTGGGCGCAACCTTAACATGGCGAGCTGGTTAACCCTGGGCATTGCAGCTCACACTACACATGGTGGCAGATATGCCACTTATCCTCTGTACTTAGACCATACAACAAGTGCTTGCCAAGTCTTCTCAAACACCCGGCGATATGCTCTTTCGGCGACTTGCTGACCACCTGATCTCCTAACCTTAACACACGGCGATCATGTGCAATCTAGGCGATTACTGATCCATACCGGCGATGACCGACTACTCATCCTCAAGGCGATAGGCGATTACTCACCTCAAGGCGATAGGCGATTACTCATCATCACAGGCGAGAGGCGATTACCATTCTGAGTGATCGCCTCCCTGATTTGCCTGCTATCCTCTACCACGTGTTACCCTGTGAATGGTCCACGTGGTCAACTGCTGCTGATGTCATCGGCTACCGATGACCGACCGAATCATATATATATATAAACCTATAGATAAGTGTATACGCTAATATATATATATATATATATATATATATATATATATATATGGTCGTTAGTTAAGTAAATATACGCATAAGTTTGTTAACTGAATACGCTGCATGTTAGTTGCGTAATAATTAGTAGTTGTTGAGAATAAAAGGGGAGTACCCTAAGATAAGGGTGCACACGTGAAATAGAATGTTAGCCTGTGGTTAGCACCTGAAGATAAGTGGTGCTCGTGATAGGTGGTTTTTTTATTAAGATTAAATATTTTCTATTATGCTTTCAGTTGAGATTATATTCTCGTGAGGGAAAGCTGTTACAAGAGTAGTTATAAAAGGGGCTTGAGACCCTAGGTGAAGGTACGTTGTTTCTGAATACTAGACTAAAATTGATTACTTTTTTGTAAGCTCTCACTGACTTGATCGTCGGAGTGTGATCAACAGGTAGAGTCTCTCTATCTCAACGGAGCCACATTCCAGTGCAACAAGAAGACGCAGATCAGTATCCAGAAGAGACAGGTTAGAAATGGAGATTTCCACCCAAGTCAACCGACAAGAAAGTCAACCAGCAAGAACAATACTTATTTTGGATGTGGCAAACAAGGACATATAAAGGTTGAATGTCCAACCACTATGAGCAAAGAGAAAGGTGCTTATAGGAAGTATGAGAAGCAAGGCAAAGCAAGAAGAGCATACCTAGCCTAGCAAGACAATGATGATTCTTCTTCAAGTTCTTCATCAAAGAATGATGAGGAATCCAACCTATGTTTGATGGAAAATGAAGAATCAGAAACAAGCAATGTAAGTTAGTACTTTTATTAATTTTGAGAATTATAGTCAACTATTTGATGTCTTCAAGGAAACTCATGAGAAAGCTAATAGGCTGGTCCTGTTAAACAACCAGTTGAAAGGGTTAAACAACTAGTTGGAAAATCGAGTCAAGACCTTAAAAGAAGAGCTATGTCATTCAAAGTCTGATTTTGAAAACCTTGAAATCATTTACAAACTCATTTTGTAAGTGTGTTGATTTAAGCTTTTGTGAAAACTGTAATTCCCTCTAAAAAAAGGTTCACTATCTTTTAAAAATAATGGACAAGTTCTCAAGAGGGCAATTCAATTTTGAAACTGTTCTTGTATCTCAAAGTTGTGTTTTTGGCAATGTTAGTCTGGTTTTTAACCCAAACGCAAGAACAAACCTTTTTCCAGTTTCTTTGAAAACAAACAACCAGTTGTTATATCATTTAAACCAGTTAAAACTTGCTTTTACTACATGAACAAGGGTTATATTGTTAAGTTTTGTAAAGCAAGAAGGTTTGTTGTTCCTAAAGGTCTTTTGACATGGGTTCATAAAGTTCCAATTACATTAGACCCAAATTTATAAGGGGATCAAATCTTGCTTCTTGATCTATTTTTGCAAGGATCTTTGACAGCCAGAAGACATCTTTGGCACATGTATAGTGGTTGCTCAAAAGAAAAACATCAAGAATAAAGAAAGTCTATGTGCCTCCACTTTTCAACTGATTGTAAGTGTCTTATTTGACCAAATGAACATCTCAAAGAATCTGTTTGGTTGAAGCTATTGGGGTTCTATTTGTAAAGGTATGAACAAAAACATAATGTATTTTCCTCACATTAAAAGGTGATTATTTGTTTAAGGAAAAGGAATCATTTTTTCTGCATTTACAGCAAATTGAAAAATAAAGTATTTTTTTCAATCAGTTGAAAATGCGATTCAACTAATTGTTTTGCATATCTGGTATTGTTGCATAAAGTTGTCATTAATGCTTACACATATATGTGTCAGTTTCTTTTTCCAAAATTTTAACTAGTCAAACATGCATTGTTATATGCCTCAAAATCTGTTTATTCATAAAATATTCAGTTGTTTTCTTGAAAAACTAATTGTTTTTTTATTAATTGTCAATCACCATAAAGTACAATCAAAACTGTTTTCTTTGGACTGACAAATTGCAATTTCTAAAACTAAAACAGATGTTTTTTCTTTGGTAAAATCAACTCACTATAACCAACTTTAAATTTGCCTTTTTTCTACTTATATTAAGTGTGCATTCAACCAAATAAATCACAAATACAATCTTTTTTTTTTCTCTCTACACCTTTATTAGAAATTCTTAGTCTCTTTACTGTATTTTCACAAACACATACCTGCATCATGGCTTCTCCATCTCACTCACCAAAGAGAAAGGAATCACGTGCCATCAAAGGGACTACCAAGGTTGGTCATCTAGAGACTTGGTTTTTTGGTGACAATGAGAAAATAGAGAGCTTTATGCATGAGATGAGCAAAAAAGTCATCAATACCCCAAAGCTTTTGCCCTTTAAATGGCTCAAGGAGCAAAACCTTAAGGAGGTCGGAAAGGCCTTGAAAAATCAAAAGCTGCAGAGGTTCCTAGAGATGAATGGAAATACTTTTCTTGAGATTGTTAAAGTATTCTACACAAACCTGATAATTGATGGTGAAACATGTATTCTTAGATCAAAGGAGTGGATATGGAGATTACTCATGTTGTTGAACTGCTATCACAGGGCTAGAATCTTTTGGTACACATGTTGGAAAAAGAAACACAAGTGTTGTGGAGGATTTTAACAAAATGTAGTACTATGTGTGTTGACTCAGAAATCCCCTCTTGAAAGTAAAAGGTTTCATGTTAGTGCTTTAAAGTTGGATGAACGAGTCACTGCCTTCATCATCACATGAATGCTAACTTCAATGGGGAGCAATCATGTTGTCCTCACTAAAGAAGACCTTGCTCTAGTCTACTGCATCATAAAACATCAAGGTCAACTGGATCCATGTGTTCTAGGAGCACATGTAAAAATCTAAGAGGTTAAGTGACTATGATTTCCCTTATTGTATACTTGTTTCTAAACTTCTTCAATATTTTTTGCATTGCTACTGAAAAATTGAGGCAAGTTAGTACATTCCTCATCCATTGCTACATATTGTTTTTCAGTATCATCTTCCTCAATTTCAAACTCACAAAGAGGCATGTTAGTACATTCCTCATCCATTCCAATCCAATTTGCAAATTAAGATCCTGTCGGAAAATATAGAATAAACATATAATCTACAAATAATTCTAAAAAGTATTACATATAAGAAGAAATAATAATAATAATAATATTTAATAATCAATAAGTGAAAGGGATGTATGTAGATTAATGAAGTTAAATGTTCGGTTGTTCAAGTGTGTAAATTAAAATTAATGGTTCAACCAATATGGTCACGATACAAAATAAATGGTCATCGTACAAAATAAAGTATGATCCTACTCTCACAATAAATAGGGAGAAAGAAATGATGGTTCAATTAGTTCAGTCTCATTTGAAAAGACATTATTGACCTGTTTCTCTTTCTATATTTTTAATGTATTCAAACATAGATGTCTGTCATAAGTACTCCACAATTAATTTATTGTCTGTAACGCCCCTAAAATCTTATTCATATTTATATCATAAAATAAACATAAAACAATAATATCAAAATTAGCATATGTATATATAATAAAATACATCCATCCCATACATTGTATTTCAAAATAATATCCCTTCTCTAGGTAATTTTAATACATAACCATCCAGTGTTTCAAAATAAAACAAAATACAGTATAAGAACAGGCGATCTCCTTGTCCAACCACTCACTGAGGAGCTCTACTACCTGCAACATCATCTGCTCCCGTGTAAATTACACACGATCATCACAGTTTTAAGAACACGAAACACAACACAAAACACAGGGTAAGCTAGCTATTCAAAAAAAACTTGAAATACGAAACTTTAAAATCAACATAAATCAGCTTTTAAACACCCACATAAAATCCATCTTCTTTCTCATTCATATCACACAACCATCAAGTGTCTATCAACAATTTTCAATATTCATCTTTCTCACGTCAGAATTCCCACTGACTAACAACACATAGACACTTGACTCTACTTCCGGAAGACTCGTGCGTTGACTCAGACTTAGAGATCTGCACCTGTCATACTACACCACTGTGAATTCACACAGGGTCGCTGTGAATCCACACAGCCATGCGCTTAAATAAATCTCAATATCATCACTCTCCCAGTATGACAGGGTTAATCCATACAACAGGTCAAGTTAGTTATCTTTCAAACAACTTACCCATACATATGAACCTCCTTCGACTCTCAACGCCTGAATAACTTCATCTATATGATTCCATTATATCAGGAGAGTCAGGATATCTCCTTCTAGACAAGTCCCTAGTCAATGCACATTATACACGATCTTACACGGTATTTTCTTTCCTGAAAATACTATGCCTTGATCCCACATTCACAACATTCAATGCATCATACAACACGTAAATGGACGGTTCCAAATCACAGCAACAATCAAAACCAAGTTCAGAATTTCGAATATCATATGCATTTCACCTTTCAATCTCAAACAATTTCAATTCGTCACTAAAACAGGGGATTTCGAAATTTGCATTAAAACCGGCGATCACGTCGCCCCACACATAAAAACAGAGCATCGTGCAAGAAAGTTTGAAACCGGCGACCACGTCGCCCTAACTTCAGAATCTTCTAGCTAAGGTTTTTATTGAACGAATGCTAGCTTCCCTTACCTGGACTAGCGTAAAATCTCACTACGAGCTCTAACCCACCGAACTTAAGGATACCCGAACTCTGTTTTAGCGTTCTGATCGGAAAACTTGCAGAGAACCTCCCAGAAGGACAATGGCAGTCGCCGATCGTAGCACTGGTACGTGAGGATAGTCGCGTCTTCGAGTGGAGGAGAAAGGAGAAAGGGGAACTAAATGAGCTGATTCCCTCAGCTCTTAAGGTCGAACGGCTCTTTAGCCTTCACTGCCATTACCCACTCTCTGAGCAACCTTGCGTGTGGGTTTCCTCTAACAGTATGGCCACGTGGGTCTCTACGCACACCAACTCTGGGTCACTTTCCATACCAACTCTCTAGAGCCACTGTTCTGAAGCACTCTCACTGACTACGTGTCGCGCATGCAGAACGCTCATGCTGGGAGCCTGGGTCCCAACTTATCTGTGTGAAACCCGACATCGCGCAATAACCACCCACCGATGACTGCTCGCGCGATGACCATGCCTCTCATACCGGCGATGACTGATGCTCTCATACCGGCGATGACTGATGCCTCTCATACCGGCGATGACTGATGCCTCTCATACCGGCGATGACTGATGCCCCTTCCTAACGGACGACTGATTTCTCACCTTGGAAGACGACCAATGTGTCTCCCATCCTGGTTGATGACCGATGTTCCTCTCATCCTGTTGGCGATCTCTCATCATGGTCGATGACCGATGTTTCTCTCATCCTGGCGATCTCTCATCGCCCTTGTGTGTGACGAGGACACATCGCCTCACTCTGGTCACCGATGTCACATCGTCACACCCTGCTGAAGGTTCATTAACCCACTATGCTATGTCCCAGGACACCAAAGACTCCCACCATCAATTCCTGAAAGAGACCTAAAAGAACAGCATGGCGCCTCTGCGGCTGGTGTAGCTCCTGCGACTAAGTTATCCACACAGGGAGTTGCTAAATGCACAGGCTACTCTGGGCACAACATTAACATGGTGTGCTGGTCAACTCTGGGTATCACGACTCACACTACTCATGGTGGCAGATATGCCACCTATCTTCTATATCACTCATCTTCTGTATTTAGACCACATACTAAGTGCTTACCAAGTCTTCTCGAATACTCGGCGATGTGCTCTTTTCGGCGATCATGTACACCATAGGCGATCGGCGATCATGTGAAATCTTTGCACACGGCGATCATGCGCAAAATAGGCGATTACTGATTTCATACGGGGGAAGTCAGAGGCCGCCGCCTTCTTCAACAAACGGCGATCTCATCGACTTCTAAGCTACACCTTCCTTTCTCTTACCCTTCTTGATTCACGTGCTTACCTCACGATAAAGTCATCGCACCTGACTACTTGGTTAGCACAATGGTCAACCGACCGACCTCTACCAGCTGATCCCAGACCTTGGGCGACGTCCGAGGTCTGACCACTATGAGATTTTCTATTTTTATGTCCTTTTTACTTTAAATAATAACATACTCAGAAATCATTTAAAATATATCACTTTTATTCCAAATAAATTTATAGGTCCTTACATTGTCAACCATTCAATATATACTACCAAAATCTTTTGCATCATAAGGGCTTATTCCAATCAGATTCTATTTTGATAAGCAATGATAACACAAGGTCATGTTTTCATTTGTTCAACTGTGTAAATTAAAATTAATGGTTCAACCAATATGGTCATCGTAAAAAATAAAATATGATTCTACTCCCACAATAAGCAAGAATAAAGAAATTATGGTTCAACTAGTTCAGTCCAATTTGCAAAAACATTATTAGCCTGTTTCTCTTTCAATATTTTGAATGTATTCAAACATAGGTGTTTTACATAAGTACTCTACAATTAATTTATTGTCAACCATTCAATATTTACTACCAAAATCTTCTTCATCATAAGGGCCTATTCTAATCAAATTCTATTTTAATTTGTTGTGACAATGACAAAGCAGCACAAACACAACTTTTTCTTTTTTTGTGCGGATCAGCGGGTTTGCCTGCCCCGTTGTTGACCCATGCGGGGTGGGCTTAAAAGGGTCAGCAGGTTGAATTATTGAGCCCACCCCATGCTTTTTTCTAGCGGGTTGCAGGCCAGCCCGCCCAGCATTGTCATCCCTAGTTTATTATGATTAAATATTCATTGTAATTACTAAGGGATAGTGTACTATTTTTCCTTAACTCATATTTTTCTCTAATGTTGTGTTTGGATTGAGGAGAGGATTTGTGGGGAGGGGAGAGAGTGGAATTGTAAGGATTAGAGAGGATGTGTGAGATTGTTTGGGTTGAGAGATGATAGAGTAGATTTGTGATGATGATTTATTGAAATTTATAAGTAATGTGATAGTTGGAAGAGAATTTAGAAATTATTTTAAAGATGTAAAATGTAAGTTTACAAATTTATACTTGTTATTAAAAAATATTTGAATAATGAATTGTGATATATATATATATATATATATATATATATATATGTTGTGTAGGTTTGAATTAATTAAAATTTTCTAATATATAATATCCATAATTACTTGTATTTTTCAATAAAAATTAAAAAATATAATAGAAAATATTTTTGTGTTAAATTGAAATACATTTATTAAATATATTAAAATTATAAAATAATATTTATTATTATATATATTTGTTATTTTATATAACTATATATGTGTTGTTGGTATTATAATTTTATTTTATTACTTTCATTATTTATAATTATTTATTGTTATTAATAGTATAAATTAATTACCTTTTTCGTCCCTATATTTAGGGTCAATAGTCAATTTAGTATAGTGGTTTTTAAAAAAATCAATTTGGTCCCTATATTTTTTAAAATGTATTCAAATTGGTCCTTTCCGTTAGCAACTGCTGATGTGGCAGAGAGAGAATGTTTATGCAGAAGAAAAAGTGCTTACGTGGCAGAGAAAGAGTGTTTATGTGGAAGAGAGAGAATGTTTATATGAAAAGAGATGTAGAATTGAGAGTTATTATTATTGTTATTGTTATTATTATTATTATTATTTTTATTTTTATTATTATTATTATTTATTATTATTATTACTATTGTTACTATTATTATTATTAATATTATTGTTACTATTATAGGGACCAAATTGAATACATTTTAATGGAAAGGACCAATTTGAATACATTTTAAAAAATATAGGGACCAAATTGATTTTTTTAAAAACTACTATACTAAATTGACTATTGACCCCAAATATAGGGACGAAAAAGGTAATTAAACCTATAATTAAATATTTTTGAAATTGTAAAATAAATTTTTGTAATATTTAATTTTTTATATTGTATATTATAATAAAATGTATGCACAAGGATATTTTGGTAAAATGCAATAATCTTACATGGAATCAACACAAATCTCTTCATTTGTGTGAAGATTGAAAAAACACTTCCACACTTTTCCCCCATTCACTCCCCCACTCTTAAAATCCCTTAAACAGAGAGAAGAGACCCCCTCCCTCCTTCCTCCTCCCTCCTCATACCTGGAAACAAACACAACATAAGGAGGATTTTTCTTGGTAAGATTTTAACGATGCATGATTCCCCAATAATGAATAAATTTTACCTTTTTGAAATTATTTTTTTGTTTCAAATTTAATTATATTTGACTGGTCACGACTCAAAACATAGCCAAGTGGTTCAAAGTTAATCATTCATGAATTAAAAACGGTGCAAACCATAGTTGAGTGGTTCAAAGTTAACCATTTACAAATTAAAAGCGGCTCAAAGCATAGCCAAGTGGTTCAAAGTTAATCATTCAAGAATTAAAAAGGCCTCATAGCATAGTCGAGTGGTTCAAAGTTAACCATTCACAAATTAAAAATGGCTAAAAAAATAGCCGAGTGGTTTAAAAATTAAACATTAGCTACTTAAAAAAGGCTCAAAGAATGGCTAAGTAGTTTAAAATTCAGCCATGCGCAAATTAAACAATTAGAATAGTGATCAAATAGTTAAAAAAATTGAGTAATTTCAAAAGTAATCATGCATAGAATACCTGAGTTAAGTAATAATTCATCGTGAGTATGTAGATTACGAGTATGTAGATTAAGGGATAACTAAGTATATGTTAAATTATTACAAAGTTATGTGCATAATACAAAATAAGATTCTCATTGGACATGAAGTTAACCAAGTGGTTAAGTAAGTGTGAATGTTCACTTCTAGAGGGCAAAGAGAAAAAATACAATATAAGGAGATGATGATCATGAGGTGCGAAAATTAAAGAGCATAAATGGAAAGAAAAACAATATAGAAACCAAAAAGGGGAAAAGAAGAACACATGATCATAAAAAGGAAGGGAAATGGTGTGTGGTGAAGAAAAGAAAAGATGAAGAGATAAGAGAAAGCTTATGGATGGTGAGAGTGTGGTCACACCACTTGGAGGGGAAGGAGACTCCAAGATGAGTGGTGAAGAGTTGTCACTTGAGGTGTTGTGCACTCAAGATAAGACCCATACTCTCTAAACAATCTGACAGAGTTTCTTTTCTATTTAAATTCAATGTGTAAAATTACATGAGGCAAGGCATCCTTTATATAAGAGAGAGTGACTTAGGGAGTAATAGTGAAAGGGGTAGGGGCGCTATTTGTGAGAAACCTTCTAGAAGGTAGGTCAGAGAAACCCTAAACCTAGGTGCACATGTCATGAAATGTGGGCTTGGTATAAACCCAAATTACTAAGTACACCCTACTCTAACTTATTTTTCTATTTAGACCCCCAAAAAGTGCCAAAATTATTTACATAAACTTGTCTTGTAAAAATACCAGAAGAAAGAACATCTGATGCTCTGGTGTATGTCCAATTCTTCTTCTGCTGAGGTCCTTCTGATGTTTGGTGGGGCTTGGTCTTGTATGATAAGATGACTGGCCTAATTCTGAAGTGTTTGTTGTGTCCTTAGTCATTTGCTTCTTGAGGTGGTTTGTATAAACTTGTGAACTCGAAAAGAGAGAATTTGCGAGAACTTGGAAAGAAGAAAGTGAAAGTAAGGAAAAAATTCGAAATGGGGGCAAATAGGAACCCTCAAATGAAAAAGTTAAAAGCGGGAAACCGAAAAGGCACAATTCAAATTAATTTTAAAACGCTAAAAGTCCTAACTGATGGGACACATTCTCCCTTATAGGGTAGCTAATCATTGTGATAAACCCCCCTCATTGATGCTTATGTGGATCATTTATTTAAGGCAGTTATAGTAAATAATTGTAATTGTCAAAAGATAAAAGCCTAAATGTTAAGAGTTCGAGCAAATGTTATAAAAAAATCAACCTATAATAGGTAGTTTTTTTTAAAATCAGTGCTATATTTAGATTATCGAGCTTGTGGGATGATCTGGTCGGTCATCGGTAGTCGATGACATCAGCAGCAGTTGACCACGTGGACCATTGACAGAGTAACACGTGGTAGAGGATAGCAGGCCAATCAGGGAGGCAATCACTCAGAATGGTAATCGCCTGTCGCCTCTGATGATGAGTAATCGCCTATCGCCCTGAGGATGAGTAATCGCCTATCGCCCTGAGGTGAGTAATCGCCTATCGGCTTGAGGATGAGTAATCGCTCATCGCCGGTATGGATCAGTAATCGCCTAGATTGCACATGATCGCCGTGTGTTAAGGTTAGGAGATCAGGTGGTCAGCAAGTCGCCGAAAGAGCACATCGCCGAGTGTTTGAGAAGACTTGGCAAGCACTTGTTGTATGGTCTAAGTACAGAGGATAAGTGGCATATCTGCCACCATGTGTAGTGTGAGCTGCAATGCCCAGGGTTAACCAGCTCGCCATGTTAAGGTTGCGCCCAGAGTAGCCTGCGTACTAAGCTACTCCCTGTGTGGATAACTTAGTCGCAGGGGCACAGTGGAAGTAACGTTTCAGCTGCAGATACTCCAGATGGTGACACGTGTATGACCAGATGTTATCCACGTGTCAAGAGGAATAACCGTCAGGAGAGAGAAAGACTCAGGTATATATACAAACTCTTAACGAAATTGAGGGGGTTTTACAGATTCTTACAGCTTACACATTTGAGAGTTTCAATTACACACGGGTCTCACAGAGAGATTCAGAGATAGTTTTGGTGTTCCTGTTGCCTGACTTGAGCATCGGAGCTACAACGGCCGCTAGAGGCGCCGTCTGTGTGTTTTGCAGGCAGCGTTTGGAGTTCCGGCGGTGGTTCTTGGAGCGTTCCTGCAGAACAGAAGGCTAGACGAAGGAGTGACGAGGCAATCCTCCACGTTCGAGTCAAGCGGCCGGATCATTTGGCGCCCACCGTGGGGCCCGTGTAAATCTGGTTCCCATCCACGTCGCAGTTTCTTGAGGTTTCTTGAGGTTTCTTGGAGCTCCTTGATCATTTCGTCAAAGTGAAGTTATGTCGAAGTGCAGAGGAGATGAGTAGAAGAACCAGGCAAACCTCACCTGCGTCATCTGCTGAAGAAGGAGCCGTTACCATGGCGCAGGTAGTGGAGATGATGCACGCGCTGCAAGATAGCGTCGCGGAATTGAGAGTTGAGCAAGAGAGGATGCGTGCAGAGCTGACTGCATCGTAGAGAAGAAACGAAGAGTTGAACCGTATGAATGAAGAGCTGCGTAGGGAATTGCAGGTGCAGAGGGAGCGCGCAGCTGAAGAGAGGACGTCGACGCCACCGTCGCCTCCGAGAGCATTCCCTATGCCTTTCTCCCCCGAAATCATGAACACGGTGGTGCCTCCCAATCTGGTGGGACTGAAAGCGTCGTTCACGGGGGCGGAAGATCCAGAAGCACACCTGACAGCCTTCCACACTCAGATGATGCTGACTGGAGGTTCAGATGCTGTGTACTGCAAGATGTTCATGAGCACGCTGAGCGGAGTGGCTATGGAGTGGTTCGTGAGCCTGCCAGAGGGCCACGTCACTTCCTTCCATCAGTTCGCGAAGCTGTTCACGGAGCAGTACATCATTAACCGACCTGCGCCAGTAGTGTCCTACGACCTGTTTGACGTGCGCCAGTATCAAGGGGAGCCGTTGAGGGACTACCTCAATCGCTTTGGGGCGCAGGTGGTGAGATTGCCCAGCAAGGACGAGGACATGCTGGTGCATGCGTTCAAGAGAGGTGTCCTCCCTGGTCCTTTCAGTGAATCGCTCATCAGGAGCCACCCTGCCACCTTCACCGAGATACGGCAACGTGCGGTGGCACACATAGTAGTAGAGACAGAGGTCTCTGAGAAGAGAGGAAGTGTTGCACCGTCGAAGCCACGTGGAGGTCAGGGGAATCAGCAGCAACAGGCGCGGGTGCATGAGATCAAGGAAGAGAGGAAGGAGCAGAGAAGGTCTCGCCCTTATGCACCAAGGAAGGACCAGACCAGGGGGCGTGCAAGCAACGCACCCCCCAGGTATGATTTCATGATAAGTTTGGCAGAGCTGATCGCCATCCCTGCTGTGGCAGCAAGACTCCATGTGCCAGAGAAAACCGACAGGGTACTTGGAGGGAGGAAGGATGAGTGGTGTGAATTCCATCAAGCTTATGGACAAACACTCCGTAACTGCCTGGCGTTGGGGCGTCAGCTTGCTGAGTTGGTGGAGACAGGGTTCCTGACCGTTTACCTGCAGAAGACACAAGGTGATCGCGCTTCGGGGTCCCAGGAAGGCGACCAGCAGCATGAACTCCCTGTGTTTGGGGAGGTGAGGTGATGTAAGAGGCTACACTGGGGGGGCTCCCAGAGCTGAAGCGGAAGGCATGATCGCCCCACGTGTGTGCATCGCCAGGGCGGTCATCGCCGGTTAAAGGAGACCCCATCCAGAGTGGTTGAGACGTTGGAGAATGGAGCTTGTCGGCTGGCGACTCTGGACGTAACGACTATTCCCAGAACCCAGGACGCTACACGCTTCTTTCCTACTTTCGTTAAGTTGTAAAGTAGATGCGCTATCGCGCTGTACACACACTTAGTGTATTAAACAGTTGAGCAGATCAGGGGCACTCTTTTTAAAGATGCCACCCAATAAAAGATTTTCAGTACATAAAGTGTGCGAGTGTTCCCAGTTTAAAGTTCTCCTTGCCCCAAGTGCAAGACCAGGTGATTGGTGGTGAGTTACCAAGTGGCCACCACCCGCAGATCAGTCCCTAGGTAAGCGCTGGGATGTAGAGCGCGATCAGCTGTCAGTGCATGCAGACCACGATCAGCCGTCGGTGCATGTAAAGAGTGAGTACTCGGTCGGTGCACGGTCATCGGGGTCTTGCTAACACGTGTTAACCTGGGACCCAAGTTCCCAGCGAGAGCGTTAAGCATGCACCTCGTATGATTCCAGAAGAAGAGGTCCTCGTCGGTCGGGACGTCGGTGAACGCGCGATGAGGCAATGCAGGTAGGGCGCGCCCAGTGTGTGCGCTTAGACAGCCACGCCTGGCGCCACCCTGGGAGCGTGCATTGTAAGGACCTGAAAAATTTATTGGAATGAAAGAGTATGTTTTAAATAAATTCTAAGTATGTTTTTATTTAAGTTAAAAAGGAAGGAAAGTGTAGTCTAGAAAAACTATAAGGGTTCCTGGTTTAAACATAATCGCCGGTCGCCTAGACTACACGTCATCGCCTGGGCGCGAGGCATGCAGGCGTCGCCAGGGCACGATGCATGCGGGCATCGTCAGGGGGGGAGACATCGGTCGTTCGCCAGGAAGATGTCATCGGTGGTAGTCTTCGCGCGAGGTCATCGGTGGTTGTCTTCGCGCGAGGTCATCGGTGGTTGTCTTCGCGCGAGGTCATCGGTGGATCGTCTTCGCGCGAGAGGTCATCAGTGGTTTCTCTTCGAGCTGGTAGTCTTCGCGCGAGGTCATCGGTGGTAGTCTTCGCGCGAGGTCATCGGTGGTTGTCTTCGCGCGAGGTCATCGGTGGATCGTCTTCGCGCGAGAGGTCATCAGTGGTTTCTCTTCGAGCTGGTAGTCATCGGCGAAAGGTCATCGCGCGACGTTGAGTTACACCCAGAGAACGTGGGCCCCAGACTCCCAGCAAGAGATGTTCTGCACGCACGCCACGTAGACAAAAGAGTGGTTCAGAATAGTGACCTCAGAGCGTAGCCTGCGCAGAGGCACGCTTAGTAGTACTGTTCAGGGAAGCGTGCACGCAAACTTCCCTGCAGAGTAGGTGGTGGCAGCTGCTTTTGGAGGGATAAGTTGGTTGAAGTTACAAAAAATCCACTGCTGAGAGAAAAGAAAACATTGTTGTATTCGACGAGAGAAAGAGTGAGTTCCCTCCCTTCTCCTCCAGTTACCTCCTCCGCGTTGCGATTTCAGCATCTCCACACAAGAGTACGACGAGAAGCAACACCATTGGAGCACCTGGGAAAGTTCTCTGCAACTCCTTCAAAACCAGACTCAAGAATAGAGCCAAGGCATTCTTCAAGCTCTGTTGGATTTCGAAGCTCCTGGTGGTTGCACAAGTCCAGGTAAGGGAAGCTAGACCTCTTTTTCCATACAAGCCATAGTGTAGCTATCTCTGAAGTGAGGGCGACGTGGTCGCCATTTTTGTTTTCATCTGCGTAAAATGCTCTGTTTGTGTGCTTGGGCGACGTGGTCGCCGGTTTTATATACAGTCTTCGAAACACCCTGTTTTTGAACTAGATCGCCGGTTTTGGCGTTGTTTGTGAACTCTCTGTTTTTGGGTGTTGTTTTGAAACTACTTGAGATTTAAATGAAATATTCGAAGATCTGAACCTTGAAATGATTCGTTGCTGTGACTTGAATCAATTACTCGAGTGGTATGATGTTTTTGAATGCTGGGAATGTGGGATCGAGGCATAGTATTTTCAGGAAAGAAAATACCATGTAAGATCTTGTAGTAGGTGCATTGATCGGTGATTCCTAAGGGGATATCCTGACTCTGCTGAGGTAATGGAATCACGTAGAGGAAGTTACTCAGTTGTTGAGAGTCGAAGGAGGTCTATATGATGGGCGTCTCGTGTGAAAAAGAACGAGCTCCGCCTGTCCTATGGATTTACCCTGTCATACCAGGAGAACTATTGACATTGAGATGATATATGCGCATGCTGTGTGGATTCACAGCGACCCTGTGTGGATTTCACAGTGGTGTGGTATGACAGGTGCAGATCTCTGAGTCTAATCAACGCACGAGTCAATCCGGAAGTAGTGTCAAGTGTCTTGTGTGGTGAGTCAGTGGAAAGTCTGACAGGTGAAATGAGAAATTTGAATTTTTATAGACACTTGATGCATTATTGTGAAATGGAATGACTATGGGTGAATGTTGTGAAATGTGTGATTTTGGGCGATCAGGTGAATGATATGAGCAACTCTACGTTTTACATGGATATTTTGAAACTTGTTTTACTTTGATTGTCATGTTCATGATTTAAACTCTCTTTAAATTATCTAGCTTACCCTGCGTATTTTGGTTCTGTGGTTTTCTCTTAAAACTGTGATGATCGTGTATTTTACACGGGAGCAGATGATCTTCCAGGAAGTAGAGCTCCCTAGTGAGTGATCGCCGAGGAGGAGATCGCCGGTTTTCTGTCTCTATCGGGTGATCGCCTGTTTCTGCCTCTATCGGGTGATCGCCTGTTTTTTTTCTGTCCTGATAGGTGATCGGCTGTTTTGGCTCCTCTGATAGGAGATCGGTCTCGTCCGATAGGAGATCGGTTTCTTCCGATAGGAGATCGTCTGCTTTGTTTTTTTTACTGTATTTTGTTTATGTTTCTGGAAAATTTGACCGAAATTGTATTAAACTCCCTAAGAGGAGCAACTTCATTTCATATATATAATATTTTGTTCATAGAATCTATTTGTCACCTTTACTTTCATTTTATATTTATTTCAAAGTAATTTGGAGGGATGTTACATGCATCCACGAGAAAGTCCTCCCTCGACTTTGTACAACGAGGTGCAGGCGAGAGAAAGTCCTCTTCCTTTGCTTTTTACAGCAAGGTTGAGGCAACAGAGAAAGTCCTCACCTCTGCTTTATACAGCGAGGTTGAGGCAAGAGAAAGTCCTCTTCCTTTGCTTTTTACAGCAAGGTTGAGGCAACAGAGAAAGTCCTCTTCCTTTGCTTTTTACAGCAAGGTTGAGGCAACAGAGAAAGTCCTCACCTCTGCTTTATACAACAAGGTTGAGGCGAGAGAAAGTCCTCTTCCTCTGCTTTATACAGCAAGGTTGAGGCAAGAGAAAGTCCTCTTCCTCTGCTTTATACAGCGAGGTTGAGGCAAGAGGAAGTCCTCCTTGCCTTTGAGCAAGTGTAGGCACCAGAGGAAGTCCTCCTTGCCTTTGAGCAAGTGCAGGCACCAGAGGAAGTCCTCCTTGCCCTTGAGCAAGTGCAGGCGAGACCAGAGGAAGTCCTCCTTGCCCTTGAGCAAGTGCAGGCGAGACCAGAGGAAGTCCTCCTTGCCCTTGAGCAAGTGCAAGCGAGAACAGAGGAAGTCCTCCTTGCCCTTGAGCAAGTGCAGGCGAGAACAGAGGAAGTCCTCCTTGCCCTTGAGCAAGTGCAGGCGAGAACAGAGGAAGTCCTCCTTGCCTTTGAGCAAGTGCAGGCACCAGAGGAAGTCCTCCTTGCTTTAGAGCAAGTGCAGGCACCAGAGGAAGTCCTCCTTGCCTTTGAGCAAGTGCAGGCACCAGAGGAAGTCCTCCTTGCCTTTGAGCAAGTGCAGGCACCAGAGGAAGTCCTCCTTGCCTTTGAGCAAGTGCAGGCACCAGAGGAAGTCCTCCTTGCCCTTGAGCAAGTGCAGGCGAGAACAGAGGAAGTCCTCCTTGCCCTTGAGCAAGTGCAGGCGAGAACAGAGGAAGTCCTCCTTGCCCTTGAGCAAGTGCAGGCGAGAACAGAGGAAGTCCTCCTTGCCTTTGAGCAAGTGTAGGCAACAGAGGAAGACCTCCTTGCCTTTGAGCGAGTGCAGGCGAGAAAGAAGAAAGTCCTCCCTCGACTTTGTACAGCGAGGTGCAGGCGAGTGAAAGTCCTCACCTCGACTTTGTACAGCGAGGCTGAGGCAAGGGAGAAAGTCCTCTCCCTTTGCTTCTTACAGCAAGGTTGAGGCGAGAGAACCAAGTCCTCACCTCGACTTTGTACAGCGAGGTTGAGGCATGAGGAAAAGTCCTCTTCCCTTTGCTCTTTACAGCAAGGTTGAGGCAAGAGAACCAAGTCCCTTCCCTCTGCTTTTTACAACGACGCTGAGGTGAGAGAAGCAATACCTCACCCATGACTTCTTACAGCAAGGTTGGGACAAGAGGGGTCATCGAGAAGCACTTTTCTTCCCCAAAACACAGGCGTCATAGTTGGTGTTCAGACCCTCTATGCACTCAGCGCTGGTGTGGCGGAGAAGTGCAGCGAAGCCAGAAGCGCGATGACTGATCGGTGGTGCACTAACATGCTAGTCGGTGGTCGGTGGTAGAAGCAAGTTCTGCTGCATGAAGTCGAAGCGTTTAGGCCCGTTAAGTCAGTCATCCAGCACGAAGTTATGTTGAAGGCAATGCTAAGGTAACAGTTAGCCGCGATCAAGTCAGAGGCCAAGTGTGAGGGGTTGCAGTTAGATCGCGCTAAAGCCTAAGCTAGTTAACAGTTAGTCACATGCAGAGAGTTAAAGAGAAGAAACGCAGCGAACTCCAGCGCGTTTGAGAAGAAGAAAACAGAGAAGGTGAATCTCTAGATGATCCAGAGAGATGCTTTGAATGTTTGAAGGCGAAGAAGAAGGAATGAAACAGTGTTAGTATCAGAGTGTGCGCTCCTGTAGACCGTCAGAAGACGTTTTCTTAGTCTCTTCGCTGAGAACAAGTTCACAGCTCAAGACTGGGGGGCTTGTGA
Organism: Phaseolus lunatus; assembly: GCA_013389735.1. Classification (NCBI taxonomy): domain Eukaryota; kingdom Viridiplantae; phylum Streptophyta; class Magnoliopsida; order Fabales; family Fabaceae; genus Phaseolus; species Phaseolus lunatus. Next base: position 15,244,596 of record CM023863.1, on the reverse strand, counting down.
TCCGGTCGGTCATCGGTAGTCGATGACATCAGCAGCAGTTGACCACGTGGACCATTCACAGAGTAACACGTGGTAGAGGATAGCAGGCAAATCAGGGAGGCGATCACTCAGAATGGTAATCGCCTGTCGCCTCTGATGATGAGTAATCGCCTATCGCCCTGAGGATGAGTAATCGCCTATCGCCCTGAGGTGAGTAATCGCCTATCGGCTTGAGGATGAGTAATCGCTCATCGCCGATATGGATCAGTAATCGCCTAGATTGCACATGATCGCCGTGTGTTAAGGTTAGGAGATCAGGTGGTCAGCAAGTCGCCGAAAGAGCACATCGCCGAGTGTTTGAGAAGACTTGGCAAGCACTTGTTGTATGGTCTAAGTACAGAGGATAAGTGGCATATCTGCCACCATGTGTAGTGTGAGCTGCAATGCCCAGGGTTAACCAGCTCGCCATGTTAAGGTTGCGCCCAGAGTAGCCTGCGTACTAAGCTACTCCCTGTGTGGATAACTTAGTCGCAGGGGCACAGTGGAAGTAACGTTTCAGCTACAGATACTCCAGATGGTGACACGTGTACGACCAGATGTTATCCACGTGTCAAGAGGAATAACCGTCAGGAGAGAGAAAGACTCAGGTATATATACAAACTCTTAACGAAATTGAGGGGGTTTTACAGATTCTTACAGCTTACACATTTGAGAGTTTCAATTACACACGGGTCTCACAGAGAGATTCAGAGATAGTTTTGGTGTTCCTGTTGCCTGACTTGAGCGTCGGAGCTACAACGGCCGCTAGAGGCGCCATCTGTGTGTTTTGCAGGCAGCGTTTGGAGTTCCGGCGGTGGTTCTTGGAGCGTTCCTGCAAAACAGAAGGCTAGACGAAGGAGTGTCGAGGCAATCCTCCACGTTCGAGTCAAGCGGCCGGATCATGGGACTTATGTACTACCCGATTTAACAAACTCATATTAGGTCCAAAATTGGACTCAATTTGACTCAATTCATATTTGATAACCAAATAATATAAATCACTTGCAGATAAACCAATATCTCGTTGTTAACAACTTACTAATAGAGATTCCTGAAGATAAGAGATATCTTATAACTCAAAACGATTAACAGATATATTGGGCCTTATGGATTATAAATACAAGTACATGAAGTACTTTTGATTTAACTCGTATTCTATACTCACGATTTAACTCGTATTCTATACTCACTTACTACTCTTGTATATTATACTCTTATTGATTTAAGTGTAAGAGAGTCTTTTGCAAGTAGACTTTCACTCCATTTTGATATTAAAGCTAGACAATGCATAAAAAAGTTATGGAACTTCTCCAATAATCATTCAAAACCTCAAAAGGTTAAAATCCGATAATGCATTCATTATTTTCACTCTGTAATCTCCCCCTCGAACCCCAAAATTTGTTATCGGATTTTGCTTGGCGAGAGATAAAAACGGTGAGGCTGATTCTCCCTGCACCCAATCATTTGAGACTGGCACCCAATTGTAGATAGAAAAAGACTAAACTGCCCTTAATGAATTTGCAATTAGGTTAAGTGAGAGATTTGCACCCAATGACATTCACCCAACCCTCTTCCTCTTTGTTTTCACAGTGAAGTCGTCACCCACCCACCTTCCACCTTTCGCAGGCAGAGCAACAGTCGCCACGGCCACCTTGGAGTTGGCAGTTATCCTCTCAGGCAGTGAAAGCTTTGGTTGAAGGAGGCAACATCGGAGAATGAACCATCGTTGGAGAAGAGAAGGTAAATATTGTGGCTTCCGGATAATTTTATGCGGAATTGAAGTTATGACTCCCGAATGCTTATATCCAGAATTGATATTTGACTTTTGGATATCTGTATCCGGAATGATGTTGTTGTTCTGCGGATGGGTTCGTTCAAAAGTTCTGTGAATTAATTCTGGATATTGATATTCGTATTTGTGTTAGGTAGTTAGGGCACTTTGCAATGTGGTATTTTTGATTTGTTCTTTTATACTATTTGTTTTCCATTATAATTTTGGATTGAATGTTATTTTTATGAAAAGTAAGATGGTAAGGACTAGAGGTGGAGGAAGTTCTAATTTGGACCGTGTGCGACCAACTGCATCGGTGAGAAGAAGATGGGTGGTCCTAGTACTTCAGTTCCAAATGAACACTTTGAAGAGTATATTGAAGAAGAAGTTGAAATTGATGAAGGCTATCTAGGAGGGCCAGTGGATAAGTCGTTACTGATTAATTATGAACATCATGTAGCCAGGCATTTGTGGGATGGTTTGGTAAGTAATGAAAATTAATTTCTTGTATTTGGTATGTATGTATTTATTGATGATATATGTTGATTATTGTAGGATCGTGGTGCGCTGAAGGTCGTTTCACATTGGAGGAAGATAAATAAGTTAGGAGCACCTCATGAGCGCATACTGGCTGCTGTATAAATGTTTGGCTTAGGTAGTCTGCTTCATGTTAGTTATGAGAATTTAGACCAAGGACTGCTATGTGGTTTTGTAGAGAGGTTGCTTGCAGAGACAAACAGCTTTCATTTACCGGTTGGGGAGATGACCATCACTCTTGATGATGTGTCAAATTTGTTGCATTTACCCATTGTCGGTCAATTTTACACGTAGGAAACCTTAGATGCAGATGCGGCAAATGATTTATTGGTAGAATCCTTCCATGTTGACCGTGGAGTTGCATCTGAAGAAACAAGACACTATCGGGGAGCTCATGTGCCCCTGAGTTGGTTAAGAGATGTGTACGAAGACGCATGCTCAAGGAGGCAGTGGACTGTGGCTGCCAGAGCTTACTTACTTCACCTTGTGAGTTGCACTACCTTCACCGACAAGAGTGCTACATCAGTTAATGTGTTTTATCTTGGGTTTTTTGTTGATTTGAGGCTAATCGGGTGATATTCTTGGGCAGCAGCTGCATTAACTCACATGTATGAGCAGCTAGGAGATTGTAGTTATGCAAACACTAAGCAACTAGCTGGTTATGCAACATTTTTGCAGGGGTGGATTTATGAGCACTTCCCGTTTATAGGGATGAGACGTATGCAAGCACTGTATTCTGAAGACCAACCTCAGTGTAGGATGTATGATGCAGGAAAAGTTACTTCAATTGTTGTTGTTTGATTGCAATTAGATACATTGACACCAGCTTCCATTCAATTTTGTCCATAAGACAAGCACAGAAAAGAACATCCATTCGAGTGGATTTCCTTATTCTCTGGTTATTTGAGGCTTGGAAATTGGACACAATTGCACATGCCAGAACGTGTTCTGCGTCAGTATGGATATACACAGATCATCCCTCGCAACCCATCTTTACTAGGACATGGTGATCCGGATACAAATGAAATGGATTGTCGATGGTTGCATTTCAATGATTATGTCATACATGATATGGCCATAGCATCTTATCCTGGCGCTTGCGTTGAAGAGTACGTGTCTTGGTTTAGATCTGTATCACATTCATATGTGATTAATACAAAGGAGGATGAGTGTCCCATACTAGTACCCTCAGATGAACGTGGCTAAGGAGCAGTGCCAAGTCATCCTAAGGACTCACATCTTGAACATCCTGCTCTGGTATGCTTGTAACATTATTAATGTATTAATTTGTGTTATCTTTTCTAATACTATGACATTCATGCTTGTAAGGTATTTGTCATAGAATTACACAAACATTGCAACCATTACTTAATCATGGTGATGTCGTGGAGGGCAGCCCTGTTTGGAAAGGCATACAAGTAGCCATTATGTTAGCACCAGGAACGACTGATGATAGAGCTGTATATTTCAGGAGACATTCACGTAGGAATGATTCATAATGTATTAGGATGTATTAGGGATAATGTATTAGGATTCCTTTTTATGTAATATTTTTATCCATGACGATGTATTTCAACCTTATCTATATTATTGAATGTGGATTTTAGTATTGCTATTTATAGTGGTTTGGGATATTCAGTTATGAACACTTTAAAAAACCATGTTAATAATTGGCTTCCGCATTAAGATATCCGAAAGGCGTTTATAAGTTCCAAATATTGTCATCCGTAGGCACCTCTATGACTTCCAGATATTGCCTTCCGTAGACACACACATGACTTCTAGATATTGCCATCCATAGGCACCTCCCTAAGTTCCGGATATACTCATCTGTAGACACCGTAATGACTCCGGGATATGCTCATCCGTAGACTCCTTCTTCACTTCTGGATATGCTCATCCATAGATACCTTCATGCGTTCTGGATATGCTCATCCGTAGAGGTCTTCTTGACTTCCGGATATGGTCATCCGTAGACAGGTTCATGAGTTCCGGATATGCCCATCCATATGCACATTAATTGATTTCGGATTATGGCTTCCATACTTGTAAACGACAGTTCCATAAGCGATTAAATGCATTAAAAATGTAGTGAATACATATTTGAAATACGGTAAACATCCCTAAGCATAAACATTAAGTATCTATTACAAATGTTATGATTACAAATATCGTCGGATTGACATTATTTGTGTATAAACTTGTATCCGGCTAGTGTAGTATGTTGACCAAGATTGAGCCGTAGGATAATGATGTGATGTCCACAATATATCCATAGGTGGAATTTTGAGTTTGACCTATAAAGGTAATAAATATAAGTTACATATTTGTAATTTAGCAGTATGAGTAACTTTTTTATTTGTTTAGATTATACCTGCACAAAATGATTTCCGTGGACATGCCCAATTGCAATGATTCAGTGATGATGGAAGTTACTTGGTGCTTGGGTTCTTAAAGGAAAAATACTCAATGATTGTATCATGGACAAAGAAAGAAGAATGACATTATACCGATTTGCAATAACGTATCCCATGTCTGGAATTGTCATCCGCTTATCTGTTCCTGCCTGTAGGTACAATTTACGAACAAAGTTAAATGAAGAAATGCAAAGTACAAATCAAAGGGTGTTAGTGGTTGGTACCATAGACATGTGATCAACTAGAAGGGACTTCTTCAAGTATTCATATCTTTGATCACCACCAAACAGCTCAACATATTCTTGTCTCCATTCACTTAGTTCTTTTAACAAATTCATTCGAACAACAGCCTATGACTCCTCTCCCATGCCCAATTCGGCAGCAATAGCACGGTACCCATAATGGCCATCAGCCTTAACGTCGACAACATCAAGAATGTATGGATGATACCCTACAGGGAACTGATCAAGGAAAGGAATAGATTTTGGTGGTACAATTTGTGGTAAGCTTCCTTCATTAGATTTTTCACTTGCACAACTATCATGTTTTGAGTGTAAGAAATCCACATGTTCAAAATAAGAAGGGATTCGCTTAGCTGATCTCATGAATTTGGTAGGACGAGGCATCTTAACAACATCTTTTGTTTTGACCTTATCATTTGGTGCGTAAATAGATGTCTTATCTGGAAACGCAATCTCCTGCAATTTACTTTTGATGTTAACCTTACCTGCAACGTCCAATTCTTTGAACCGCTTCGCGATCACCTCAAACTGTTTATCAATTGACAACTCAGATGAACATTATTCAGTTGCAATATCTTCAAAGCTTAATCGAGTCCACATCACATGCACTGATTTAAGTGGTATGCTACCCACAGCAAACGAAGTCAATTGACACGCACAAGGAAGACCATGAGTACATGTAAGACTACATCCACACCTATTTTTATCAAACCCCACTAATTTAACCCTATCAAGCTCTTCCGAAATAAGGTTCAAAGCATATTTTGACACAAAACCTAACAATTTTTTGTAAGTTATAACCTTAAATCGATGTCCAACCACATGCAAACTCTTTTGAAATGAAGCTTTGATTGCATTATGTTGTAAAATAATCATCTTATTGATCGAATCCCAGCAGAAACATAAATCTCCCATTGAATTCTGAAGAACTCTCTTTAGGCTCTAGTGTGCCACCTCAACTCTATTACTGGTTGTGTTTCCTAAGAGCATGACCTTATCTGTCCATGCCTTCACAAATTTTTCTTTATGTGGACGTAACCATGTAGCCATCACATAATCAACAAATATAGGCCATGGAGAGCAAACAACTTGAAGAGCATTCACACAATCTTCAAAGGCCCCAACAATATCACAATCCACAATAGATCCCAACACTTCCATTACTTGATCCCATGCCTTTCTTGGATGCACCAACATTTTACATTTTGCTTTCACATTTTTATCAATGTGAAATCGACATAGCAAGTTATAAGCTTCAAGAAACACCATTCTAATTGCATTCATTAAGGAAACATCTCTATCACATACGACCACCCTAAGGTATGAATCAACTCTCAAAAACAACCCTTTAAGTCTGTCAAGGGCCCACAAAAAATTATTTTCCTTTTCTGCTGCTAATAAACAAAATGCAACGGAAAAAGTCAAACCAGTTGACGTAATCCCAACAACCTCAAGTAACGACCTCGTATACTTGTTCGTCTTGTAACTACTATCCATTAATATGACAATATTAAACGAGTTCACTAGCTTTACTGAATCTGGGTGTGTCCAAAATATATCTTGCACAACATTCGACACCTCATCACACCTACACCAATGCACGTACCTGTCTTGCTCCAGTAACAACATGAACTGTTGCATTTCTATTTTGTGACCTCGTTGTGATCTTCGGTGAACAGTCATTGCATTATAAACTTGCTTTATCGTCATCACATTCTTCTCATTTCTCTCTTTCATGGTTAGTAAAATATTTCTTGGCTTCATTGAAGTTTTAGTTGTTAGGAAAGATGGCTTTAAACTAGAGGGGGGGTGAATTGTTTAAAGAGGTTTTCGCAAACTTTTTGCAAGCTAGAATGAATAACTTTCAGAAATCAGTTGATTAAGCAATTCAATTAGCCAAAACAGCAAGCAAAACAGCACTGCCAGGAAAACAATCAGTTGTTTCTGCAAAACAATCGATTGTTTATACCAGCAAACAACAAACAAACTGAATTTAAAGAGTAAGGGATAGAGAGATTGTACACAGTTGTTTATACTGGTTCACTCCAACCCAGAGCTACATCCAGTCTTCTCAGAACCCTGAGGAAATCCATTAAGCAATCACACCTTGATCACTTACACAACAACCAAGAGAATGACCTTGAAAACCTCTAGACACACACTCTCCTTGGTCAACACTAAGATTGCTGATCTTGAACACCTCAAGAACACACAGCCAATCTCAGCAACAATACACAGAAGAAATGTTTCAGCAGTTTACACAGATTACACTTGTTACAGATGAAGATCTGAAATCAATACAAGTAGAATCCTATTCCAGCACCTTGATCAATCTCTTTAGCTCTTAAGCAATCTCAGCACTTTGAAAACTCTCTTAGAAAAAAAACTTTGTCAAAAGCATTCTCTCCTTTAAAAGAAATTTTTTGAATTTATATAAAGAAGTTTGTTATCAAATCTTAACAAACCCATAAAAGCTTTCAAAAATATTGGTCAAAGCATTTAATGACTGGAGCGTATTCAGTTTCAAATCATTTAAAGCTCAGTCAAAGAAAACAGTTTTTCTGTTAAGGTTCCAAAACAAACAATCGGTTGTTTCCTCGAATCAATCGGTTGTTTTGTCACTTAACAGTTTTCTTCATTCAAAAACAGTTTTCAAACTTTCTCAAAACATCTAAGTATAAACAATCGGTTGTTTCGATAGAACAATCGGTTGTTTCAACTTAGTTTGAAAAACACTTTACTTTGTTTAAAGATTGAGATGCTAAGTGCTTTGAGATTTAATCTAAGGGTGGATTACAACATTAAACTACCCCAAAACAAAACAATAAACCAGCACAGCAGCATCAAGCAAAGCAGAGGCTTCATCATCCTTCAAAGGATTTGGATTCTTCAAAACCTTGAACACCACTTGGTTCAACAATCTCCCCCTATTTGATGAAGACAAATCCCTGATGCTTGTGTTGTTTTGATTAAATCTGAAGCAGTTCCTGCAATTGAACTTTGAGCAAACATTGAACTTCTGATATTTTGTTAGCATACATATAAACAAGTTAAAGCTTAAACAATTAATATCAGAAACAATATACAAAAAAAATTTACTCAAACAGTTTTTAACAACTAAAGACAATCTTAAAACCTAAAACAAGCATAAACAAGCATAAATCTCCCCCTATTTGTCTTCACAAATAGACAAATATAAGAGATAAAACCAGAAATTGTTCATATTACATCAGAATTAAAACAGCAACAGCAGAAGGAAAGAAAATAAAACCAAACACCAACAGCTACCAAAAACAATCGATTGTTTCGATGATCCAATCGGTTGTTTTTCCTTCATTCTTCTTTATCTCCAAACTGAAGATCAAAGATTTGGTTCTGGACAGCTTCAATCTGTTCATCCAGACTCATAAACCTTGCATCCATGTTGTCAAACCTGGTATCAAACCTTTGGAAATTGCTAACACAGAGATCATGAAGGTTTCTTTTATTTTCAGCAAAGCTATCCAGCCTATTCACCATGAATCTTTCAAAAGGAGACATGGTTTGAATCCTTTCTTCTTGATGTTCATCAGCAGCACTGGGTCCAGCATCTTGAAACCCTCCTGTTGGATCTTCATGTTCAACATCCATATCAGCAGTTTCTTCTTGAGCAGCACCACTAGATGAGGCACCATGATCACCATCCTTGCTTACCCATTTTCCACCTATCTTTGTAAATCCCATCTTGCTGAGTGATCCATTGTTCAACTCTTGAGTTGACTTGACCTGCTCAGAAGTTTCATCTTCAAGATTAACATCAAAATAGAGTAGAAATTTAAATATCAAAACAACATAGGGATAGTGATAATCACCCAACCTCATGGCTTTTTGCATGTGCTCTTTGATTATGTGAATCCAATTGAGCTTGATTTTCTTGGTGATGCAGAAGATGTAAACTAGATCTTCTTCAGTTAATACAGAATGGTTACTCCCCCTTGGAGTTAGAATCCATGTCACAATGAGAGCAAGCAACCTCTCATCAAGTTTCAAACCTCCAACTGAGCATGCACTCACTTGAGATTGACTATTCTTCAAGCAGCTTCTGTAGAACTGGATTTTGTTGAAATCCTCAACCACACCAAGATTTCCTTTGCTGATTCGTAGACCAGAGAACTTGAGTCCAGCAACAGCAGTCCAAACTTCATGGGTTATCTCCATATCCACACCTTTCACATGAGAAACAAGATTGTTTCCCTCAAACTTCAAGTTGGTGTAGAAGACCCTCACCAAATTTGGATATATGTTTCCCTTCATCTCCAGGAACCTTCTGAGAAATTGATCCTTGAGTAGCTTTCTCACATTGTCCAGCTTTTGACTTTTCAGCCAATCAAAGCTCACAACCTTGGGGTTGTTTATCTTCTTGAGACTTGTCTCATATCTATACTTTTCAATGAGATCCTTATCTCCAGAAAACCATCCTTCCAACCTTCCTCCAGACCTTACAACCCTGGTTTTGATTCTTTTGGAAGTGGAAGGAGTTGATTCCATGGCAGCAGAGATGAGAAAACAGAGGATAGCACTTCTACATAGATTTTCTCAAGAGATGGTGCAAGAGATATTGCAAGAGATGTTGCAATTGGTTGTTCATCTGCACCTGATTTTATAGCCATACGAAAATCAATTTGTGTTTAATTTCATTCAATGGGTACCTGATTTTCAGAGAAAGAAAGTTGTTCTGCACAGTAAATGTCAGAATAAAAACTGAAAAGCACATGGTCTTCACATGTGAACTTTGACTAGTCATAAAGGCTCTTGAATTTCCAAGATTTTGGAATATTTTCCTTTATGAATGCTGTAACCACTTTCTGAGCACGTTCAACTTTCAATACAGATAGTTTGACCAAGATTCTCCCTTTTGAATTTGATCTGCAACGGATAGAAGAAGAATTCAAAATTAGATCAGTTTCTTCACAGTGCTGTCAGACTCAAAACAATCGGTTGTTTCGAAAAACCAATCGGTTGTTTTTCTGCAGCAGTATAAAAACTTGATTTTGGAGATTTCAGCCATTAACAGAAACAGATTAAAGCATAATACATTTGATTAAAAGAGAATTAATCATAGGAAAGAACTTTGAAACAATTATTGAGAACAATAAAAGGAAAGTCTTATCCTTATGTTGTTTCTTCAATGATCCAAATGCTTGTGGATCAAGAAACTTTCTCTTCACTGTTTTGTTCTTTTGCACAGCATTGATTCAGCTTCAATGACTTCCTTTCTCTTTAACAGATTGATCAAAATGCCTCTTTTCCCTTTATTTTCTTGCATAAACAAATTCAAGTAGCAAGATTTGATCCCCTTACAAATTTGGGTCCATTTGGCTTCACTTTGCTGTTAGTAACATCACATCTCTTTGGAATCCATTTCATAAGACCTTTAGGAACACAAAATTTTCTAATTTTACAGAATCTAACAAAATGGCCTTTCTTCATGCAGTAAAAGCATGTAACAATCGGTTGTTTCGATGATCCAATCGATTGTTTTTCTGATTTTCTTAACAAAACTTTTGAAAACTTATCTTGCTTGTTCTGTGGATTAAAGCCTAAACCAGCCTTTCCAAAAACACAGTTTTGAGATGCCAAGACATTCTCAAAGTTTGATTTCCCTTTTGAAAGCTGGTCCACAGTTTCAACAAGATAATGAACCTTTTTCTCAAGATTTTCACAATTTGTGCAAATGAGAGTATCACACTTGCAAGAGGCATTTTTGAAATGATTTTCCAGATTTTCAAAATCAATTTTTGCCTTTGTCAAATCCTCTTCAAGTGATTTAACTTTCTTCTCAAGCACATGGTTAAGATCTTTCAATCGATTGTTTGAAAGAACCAATCTATTAGCTTCATCATGTGTTTCTTGAAAAGCTTCAAGCAATTCACAATAATTTTGTTCATTTAAGGAAGCACAAGAATTTAGCTCACTTGACCTGCAAGCATCATCATCATCCTCAGCTACTAAGCATATGTTGGCTTTTTCATCTTCACTTGATGAAGAACTTGATGATGACACCTCATTTTCATCCCAAGCTATGTAGGCTCTTTTTGTCTTGCCTTTCTTCTCCTTGTAGCTTGTCTTTTTCTCTTTGCTCTTGTTGGGACAATCTGCCTTTATGTGACCTTGCTCACCACAACCAAAACAAGTATAGTTATTTGAATTTAATTCATTGGATTTCTTGTTTCCATACCTATCCTTGTTGTTGTCTTTGTTGCGGTTTCTCTTTAGGAATTTGCTGAATTTTCTTGACAGCAAACTCAGATTTTCCTCATCACTATCATCACTTGAATCTTGTTTTCCCTTGTGTTTGGATGCTTTCAAGGCTATGCTCCTTGTGTGCTTATCTTGATTCTCTTGAACATTGAGTCTATTCATCTCTAGCTCATGTTCCCTAAGCTTTCCAAACAAAGAACCAACACTTAAGGATGTTAGATCTTTAGATTCAGAAATTGCAGTTACCTTTGGTTGCCATGCTCTATCAAGACATTTCAAGATCTTGATGTTTAGCTTTTCTTTGTCAAAAGTCTTGTCTAGGCTCATAAGGTGATTGATGATATGAGTAAACCTTTTCTGTACTTCAGCAATTGTTTCACCTTTAAGCATTCTGAACATTCCATACTCTTGGATTAGAGCATGCTTTCTAGCTCTTTTAACTTCATTTGTTCCTTCATGAGTGACCTCCAAAGTATCCCACATTTCCTTTGATGATTTGCATTGTGATACCCTGAAAAACTCATCAGAATTTAAAGCAGAGGTTATAATATTTTTGGCAATGCAATCAAATTTGGCCTTTTTGCTTTCTGAATCAGTCCACTGAGACCATGGCTTCTCAATGACAGAACCATCTTTTTCAAACTTTGGTATAAAAGGACCATTTTCAATTGCATCCAAAATTCCTTTGTCAAGAGATTCCATGAATATTTTCATTCTAACTTTCCAAAACTAGTAATTCAAACCACAAAACAAGGGTGGTCTGTTTATTGATGCACCTTCCCCAAAAGGTAGTCTATCAGCCATTTAAAAAGATTTTAGGATCAACTTGAATGACTTTCAAGAACCAAGCTCTTGATGCCAATTGTTAGGAAAGATTGTAACGCCCCTAAAATATCTTATTCATTTTTATATAATAAAATAAAGATAAAACAATAATATCAAAATTAACATAGGTATATATATATATATAATTCATCCATTCCATACATTATATCTCAAAAGAAACATCTCTCCTCGCAGGGAGTTTAATTTATACATCAAAAGTTTTCAAAACGGAAAAACAACATTTGAGTCAAATTAAAACTATTCTTTTTCTCCATCTGCTCACTGAGGAGCTCTACTGCCTGCAACATCATCTGCTCCCGTGTAAATTACACACGATCATCACAGTTTTAAGAAAAAAACCAAACACAACACCAAAAACACAGGGTAAGCTAGCTATTCAAAAAAAAACTAAACTTGAAATATGAAACTTTAAAATCACATAAATCAGCTTTTCAACACCCACATAAAATCCATCACTTTCTCATTCATATCACACAACCATCAAGTGTCTATCAACAATTTTCAATATTCATCTCTCTCACGTCAGAAATCCACTGACTCACAACAACATAGACACTTGACTCTACTTCTGGAAGACTCGTGCGTTGAACTTAGCATCCAGAGACCTGCACCTGTCATACCACACCACTGTGAAATCCACACAGGGTCGCTGTGAAATCCACACAGCCATGCGCATACATAATCTCAATATCATCACTCTCCCGGTATGACAGGGTTAATTCATATAACAGGTCAAGTTAGTTATCTTTCAAACAACTTACCCATACATATGAACCTCCTTCGACTCTCACCACCTGAATAACTTCATCTATGTGATTCCATTATATCAGTAGAGTCAGGATCGTCTCATTCACAGGATACTCACAGATCAATACACCTCATAACCAATCTCAACACGGTATTTCCTTTCCTGAAAATACTATGTCTTGATCACAATTTCACATTCATCCAGTACATCATACCACACGTAAAAGCACAATTCCATCATATAATATTTTGAATCTTTTCTTAAACAATCTCAATCACAGAAACAATCATACCAAAGTTCAGATTTTCGAAAATCATATACAGTTCACATTTCAATATCAAACAATTTCAATTCGTCACTAAAACAGGGGATTTCGAAATTTGCATTAAAACCGGCGATCACGTCGCCCCACACATAAAAATAGAGCATCGTGCAAGAAAGTTTGAAAATCGGCGACCACATCGCCCCAACTTCAGAATCTTCTAGCCTACGGTTGTTATATAAAATAAAGCTAGCTTCCCTTACCTGGACTTGCGTAAAATCTCACTACGAGCTCTAACCCACCGAACTTAAGGATACCCAAACTCTGTTTTAAGGCTTGATTCGAAACTTGCAGAGAACCTTCCCAGGTGCTCTATGGCAGTCGCCGGTAGCCAAGCTAGGACGTGAGAAGGCCTGAATCGCAGAGTGAAGGAGAGGAAGGAGAAAGGATGAAGACTAAACTCACTCTATCTCTCGCTACTCCAACAGCGTTCGAACTCCAACTAAGAGGAGGTGTGTTCTGAGACTAAGAAACGTAGACCCGCCATGCAGCTGTCGTTACCCACTCTGTGGGAAGCTTGCGTGCACGTTTCCTCTGACAGAACTGTCACGTGATGTCTCTGCGCGTACCAACTTTGGGTTACCTGCCTCACCAACTCTCTGGCGTCAACTGTTCTGAAGCACTCCTAATGTCTACATGTCGCACATGCAGAACGTTCATGCTGGGAGCCTGGGTCCCACCTTATCTGTGTGAAACACTACCTCGCGCGATGACCATCCACCGATGACTAACCGCGCGATGATTATCCGCCGATGAACGATGTGTCTCTCATTCCGGCGATGACTGATGTGCCTCTCATCCCGGTGATGACTATGTGCCCCTCATCCCGGCGATGACTATGTGCCTCTCATCCCAGCGATGACTGATGTGCCTCTCATCCCGGCGATGACTGATGTGCCTCTCATCCCGGCGATGACTATGTGCCTCTCATCCCGGCGATGACTGATGTGCCTCTCATCCCGGCGATGACTGATGTGCCTCTCATCCCAGCAATGACTATGTGCCTCTCATCCCGGTGATGACTGATGTGCCTCTCATCCCGGCGATGACTGATTCCTCACCCTGGCAGACAACCGATGTGTCTCCCATCCTGGTTGATGACCGATGTTCCTCTCATCCTGTTGGCGATCTCTTATCGCCCTAGTGTGTGACGAGAACACATCGCCTCACTCTGGTCACCGACGTCACATCGTCACACCTTGCTGAAGGTTCATCCTCCCATTCCTCTAAGTCTGGGGTATCACGGCTCACACTACTCATGGTGGCAGATATGCCACCTATCTTCTAATTCACTCATCTTCTGTATTTAGACCACATACTAAGTGCTTACCAAGTCTTCTCGAATACTCGGCGACGTGCTCTTTTCGGCGATCATGTACACCATAGGCGATTGCTGATTTCATACGGGGGAAGTCGGAGGCCGCCGCCTTCTTCAACAAACGGCGATCTCATCGACTTCTAAGCTACACCTTCCTTTCTCTTACCCTTCTTGATTCACGTGCCTCCCCACCTCAAGCACGCCCACATGATTACCTCACGATAAAGTCATCGCACCTGACTACTTGGTTAGCAAAATGGTCAACCGATCGCCCTCTACCAACTGATCCCAGACCTTGGGCGACGTTCGAGGTCTGACCACTATGAGATTTTCTATTTTTATGTCCTTTTTATTTTAAATAATAACATACTCAGAAATCATTTAAAATATATCACTTTTATTCCAAATAAATTTATAGGTCCTTACATTCTCCCCAACAAGAAAAATTTTCGTCCTCGAAAATTGAATTACTAAGGAAAGAGGTAGGGATAGGCTCCTCTCATGGTTTCCTCCAATTCCCAAGTTGAATCACCCGATCTGTCATCCCACACCACTTTCACCATGTTGATGGTCTTGCCTCTGACCTGTTTACTCTGCCGATCGTCAATCCTAACTGGTTTTGCTTCAAAAGACAAGTCATCCTTGATCTGCACATCGTCCACTTCCAGCACGTGACTTGGGTCTGCCATGTACTTCCTCAGCTGTGATACATGAAAGACATTATGCAGGTTTGCTAGTTGGGGAGGTAGGGCGATCTCATAAGCCATTGGACCGATCCTCCTTAGGATCTGATATGGCCCAATAAACTTAGGGGACAGCTTCTTTGATCTGATAGCTCGTCCTACACCCTTGGTCTGGGTCACTTTCATAAACACATGATCTCCAACTGCAAATTCCAAAGGTTTTCTCCTCTGATCTGCATAAGATTTTTGCCGACTTTGAGAAGCTTTCATTCTGTTTTTTATCTGTTTCACCTTCTCGGTCGTCTGCTGAATCAATTCTGGTCCAACCAAGACTGCTTCGCCCTCCTGGTACCAACATAAAGGAGTTCTGCATTTCCTCCCATACAAGGCTTCATATGGTGTCATCCCAATACTGGCGTGGTAACTGTTATTATAAATGAACTCCACCAGCGGCAACATCTCATCCTAGCTTCCCAATTGATCCAAGACATACGTCCTCAGCAGATCTTCCAAGGACTGGATCGTTCTCTCAGACTGTCCATCGGTTTGAGGATGATATGCAGAGCTCATCCTCAACTTAGTTCCCAAAGAATCTTGCAGAGTCTGCCAAAACCGAGACGTGAACCTGGGATCTCTATCTGAAACAATGCTAGAAGGCACTCCATGCAGCCTCACAATTTCCTTGATGTACAACTGAGCCAACTTGGCCATGGATATCCTCAAATTAACTAGTGAGCACTCTTCGTCAGCGGATCAACTATGACCCATATTGCATCATGACCCCTTACCGATCTAGGTAAGTGGGTAACGAAATCCATTGCAATGTTGTCCCATTTCCACTCAGGAATATCCAATTGCTGTAACAAACCGCCAGGTCTTTGGTGTTCTACCTTCGCCTTCTGACATGTCAAGCAGGTAGTAACATACTGGGCGATGTCTTTCTTCATGCCCGACCACCAAAATGACTCCTTCAAGTCATGGTACATCTTATTCATCCCTGGATGTAGGCTAAGACAACTCTTATGACCTTCTTCTAGGATCATCTTCTTCAGCTCTTCATTTGTAGGTATGCAAATTCTGCCATTCAATCTCAAGATCCCATCATCTCCCATTACAAAGTCTTTAGCCTGATCGGTGCCTAGTAATTCCACAATACGCTTCAGACTAGGGTCCTCTAATTGCTTATGCTTTATCATTCCAATGAAATTATTAGTTATAGTTAACTTACTACAACTAATGTGGTTAACATGAAATTCCACTCCCAAGTTTAAATCTCTGAACTGCTCAATCAGGTTCTGCTCTTCAATCATCATGATTGATACTTGCATTGATTTTCTACTCAAAGCATCTGCCACTACATTGGCCTTCCCTGGATGATACATGAGTTGGAAATCATAGTCCTTTAGAAACTCCATCCATCTTCTTTGTCTCATATTTAATTCCTTCTGATCAAACAGATATTTCAGGCTTTTATGATCACTAAACACCTGAAACCGAGCTCCATACAAATAATGCCTCCAAATTTTCAAGGCAAACACCACAGCTGCTAACTCCAAGTCATGAGTAGGATAGTTTCTCTCATGAATTTTGAGTTGCCTTGAAGCATATGCAACTACTCTTTTCTCTTGCATCAAAACACATCCCAAGCCCTGATGTGAAGCATCACAGTAGACGTCCAAGGTCCTTCCTACATCCGGGATCACCAGCACCGGAGCACTAGTCAATCTTTCCTTTAATTCCATGAAACTCTGCTCACATCGGTCGGTCCAAGCAAAAGGTTGATCTTTGCGAGTCAACTGAGTCAAAGGAGCCACTACCTTGGAAAAATCCTCAATGAACCGCCGATAGTAGCCAGCTAGACCCACAAAACTCCTTCTCTTTGTGACTGTCTTAGGACGTTCCCACTGAAGCACTGCCTCTACCTTGGCTGGATCCACTGAGATCCCCTGAGCAGATATCACATGTCCTAAGAAGTTAACTTCCTTCAGCCAGAACTCACACTTGGAGAACTTAGCATATAATTGCTTCTCCCTCAGGATCTCCAACACCGTCTTCAGATGTTCCTCATGTTCTTCCTCGGTCCTTGAATAAATGAGTATGTCGTCTATAAAGACTACAACGAACTTATCCAAGAAAGGACGAAAAATTCTATTCATGTAGTCCATGAACAGAGCTGGAGCATTTGTCACTCCAAACGGCATTACCACATACTCATAGTGTCCATAACGAGACCTAAACGCCGTCTTCTGAACATCTTCAACTTTTACCAAAATTTGGTGGTATCCCATTCTCAGATCAATCTTTGAGAACACCGAGGCTCCATGCAGTTGATCCATCAAATCATCAATTCTAGGCAGAGGATACTTGTTCTTGATGGTCAACTTGTTCAACTGGCGGTAATCTACACACAACCGAGACCCTCTATCCTTTTTCTTAACTAGAAGCACTGGAGCCCCCCATGGAGATACACTAGGCCTGATGAACTGTTTCTCCAACAACAATTCCACTTGCTTCTTTAATTCGATCAACTCAGCTGGAGCCATTCTGTAGGGTGCCATTGACACTGGTCCAGCTCCAGGTACCAAATCAATAGAGAATTCCACTTCTCTCTTAGGAGGTAGTCCAAGTATTTCTTCTGGAAATACATCCATGAAATCCTTCACCACATGTATACTGCCCATATCTTCTTCATTCTTCACTCCCCCTTGAGCTAGGATTACAAAGCACCTCACCCCTTCTTTCAACTCCGACCACACATGCTGAGCAGATATCACATCTGACTCTTGGAGATCTGGAAACACCACTTTCTGCCTACCGCAATCTATGAGAATGTGATTGGCAGATAGCCAATCCATTCCTAGGATAACATCCAGATCCTGAAGAGGTAGACAGATCAAATTTACTTTGAACCTGCGTCCCTCTACTATCACTGGACATTCAGAGCAAACTGTGGAGGTCATAACCTGTCCTGATGCAGGTGTAGAGACCAACAGTTCAAACGGCAGCTCCTTCACTAGAAGGCCCAACTCGGCTACACACAGACTTGACACAAAAGAGTGTGTCGCTCCAGAATCAAACAAGGCTTTTACACTTCTACCAGCTATAAAATAAACACCTTGCACCAAGTTACCTGACTGAGACGCCTCAGCTCCTGACATGGCA
The DNA here is from genome assembly GCA_013389735.1 of Phaseolus lunatus. Taxonomy (NCBI): domain Eukaryota; kingdom Viridiplantae; phylum Streptophyta; class Magnoliopsida; order Fabales; family Fabaceae; genus Phaseolus; species Phaseolus lunatus. The sequence goes on along the minus strand of CM023863.1, from coordinate 15,226,292 downwards.
AACACTCTCCCTACTGCCTGAGGTCTACTGCCTTCATTCCTCAACTGTTGGGAACCACTGGGTTGAGTCATCCTATTCTGGGTAGGACAATCTCTAGCAACGTGTCCCGTCTTTTGGCATGCAAAACACCTTCTCTCCGAAGCCTTCTTGGGGCACACATTGGGCGTGTGTGGTCCACCACAATGGAAACATTTGGGTTTCCATGGTTGCTGCTGCTGAAACTGGGGTGACACTGCTCCTGCCCTATGCTGTGGAGGTCTCGCATAAGGCTTATTCTGCTGCTGCTGCACCTTGGCCTTCCCACTGGAAGAACCCCCTGGGTGTGACCTGATCACCCGAGAATCACCCTTTTCCAAAGTCTCCACCATCTTCGCCTTCTCCACTAAGGCATGAAATTCCCTTATGCACATAGGGGCTATGGTCCTCTTCAGCCCATGCTTCAGTCCTTCTTCAAACTTCCTACACCTCCAAGCCTCAGAGGTAGCTTGGGTATAGAATCGGGCGAGGTATTCAAACTGAGCAGCATAAGCGTTCATGGACATCTCTCCCTGTTCCAACCTTAGAAATTCTACTTCCTTCGCAAACCTTGCACTATCTGGGAAGTATTTTTCCAGAAACCTCACCCTAAAGCTCTCCCAGTCTGATACTTCCTCTCGGGCTTCCATCATTTGTTGAGTTCCCATCCACCAGAACTCGGCTTCTCCAGATAGCAGGTACGTGGCAAACACCAACTTCTTACCTTCAGGGCAGGAGGTCACCCTGAAGATTTTCTCTAACCCCCTGACCCATTGATCTGCTTGGTCAGGAGTAGCATTCCCACTGAACTTAGGTGGGTTGTGCCTGAGGAACTCGGTCAGTCCCATCTGCTCCTGAGGCTGACCGACGTGGGGAGCTGTTGCAGCCGATCTAACAGTCTCCCAATGCTGCATTGCAGCTTGATGATTCTGAGTCATCGCCGCATTCTGCTGCTGGATAGCACTTGCCATCATCTCAATGGCCCTGGCGATCTGGCTCATTTCTGCAGAAGGTTGGGGAGGGGTAGGTGGTCTAGGAGCCATTTTCTGTGTAAGATTAGGAAACTATTATTCTCTAACCATATTCCTATAAAATGAACTTGATAAAGAATCAATTCATTTAGAAGACCACATCTAGGTCTTACAAAGGTCAGCATCTCAAAATCATTTAGAATTTTGAGTTTATCAGCAAGATCATGATACTTATAACATCAAGCATAACACCAGAACAGCTACTGGTATAAAACCATCAATCCAAACAACCACTTTCAATCAATTACAAAAACACTCAATAAAATGAAATAAATCACACCAGAATTCAATGTATGCTAAACATCAAACCTTTAGAATTAAGATTGAGAATCATCTCGATCCAGTTATGAGTGTGCACCCTCACTACTTTATCAAGATCCTTTCAATCTTAATACTAAAATTTTCAGTTAGAGCATATATTTACTAAAGCACACACAAAATTTCAATAAGAAAAACATTTAAAAACCTTTCACTATAGCTTTAATTCAAAAACTCCAATAATTTTTTGTAAGCAGAAGAAACACAATGAACCCACTACCCTCAGGTCATCCTAAGGACGAACTACTCTGATACCATTAATGTAACGCCCCTAAAATATCTTATTCATTTTTATATAATAAAATAAAGATAAAACAATAATATCAAAATTAACATAGGTATATATATATAATTCATCCATTCCATACATTATATCTCAAAAGAAACATCTCTCCTCGCAGGGAGTTTAATTTATACATCAAAAGTTTTCAAAATGGAAATACAACATTTGAGTCAAATTAAAACTATTCTTTTTCTCCATCTGCTCACTGAGGAGCTCTACTGCCTGCAACATCATCTGCTCCCGTGTAAATTACACACGATCATCACAGTTTTAAGAAAAAAACCAAACACAACACCAAAAACACAGGGTAAGCTAGCTATTCAAAAAAAAACTAAACTTGAAATACGAAACTTTAAAATCACATAAATCAGCTTTTCAACACCCACATAAAATCCATCACTTTCTCATTCATATCACACAACCATCAAGTGTCTATCAACAATTTTCAATATTCATCTCTCTCACGTCAGAAATCCACTGACTCACAACAACATAGACACTTGACTCTACTTCTGGAAGACTCGTGCGTTGAACTTAGCATCCAGAGACCTGCACCTGTCATACCACACCACTGTGAAATCCACACAGGGTCGCTGTGAAATCCACACAGCCATGCACATACATAATCTCAATATCATCACTCTCCCAGTATGACAGGGTTAATTCATATAACAGGTCAAGTTAGTTATCTTTCAAACAACTTACCCATACATATGAACCTCCTTCGACTCTCACCACCTGAATAACTTCATCTATGTGATTCCATTATATCAGTAGAGTCAGGATCGTCTCATTCACAGGATACTCACAGATCAATACACCTCATAACCAATCTCAACACGGTATTTCCTTTCCTGAAAATACTATGTCTTGATCACAATTTCACATTCATCCAGTACATCATACCACACGTAAAAGCACAATTCCATCATATCATATTTTGAATCTTTTCTTAAACAATCCCAATCACAGAAACAATCATACCAAAGTTCAGATTTTCGAAAATCATATACAGTTCACATTTCAATATCAAACAATTTCAATTCGTCACTAAAACAGGGGATTTCGAAATTTGCATTAAAACCGGCGATCACGTCGCCCCACACATAAAAATAGAGCATCGTGCAAGAAAGTTTGAAAATCGGCGACCACGTTGCCCCAACTTCAGAATCTTCTAGCCTACGGTTGTTATATAAAATAAAGCTAGCTTCCCTTACCTGGACTTGCGTAAAATCTCACTACGAGCTCTAACCCACCGAACTTAAGGATACCCGAACTCTGTTTTAAGGCTTGATTCGAAACTTGCAGAGAACCTTCCCAGGTGCTCTATGGCAGTCGCCGGTAGCCAAGCTAGGACGTGAGAAGGCCTGAATCGCAGAGTGAAGGAGAGGAAGGAGAAAGGATGAAGACTAAACTCACTCTATCTCTCGCTACTCCAACAGCGTTCGAACTCCAACTAAGAGGAGGTGTGTTCTGAGACTAAGAAACGTAGACCCGCCATGCAGCTGTCGTTACCCACTCTGTGGGAAGCTTGCGTGCACGTTTCCTCTGACAGAACTGTCACGTGATGTCTCTGCGTGTACCAACTTTGGGTTACCTGCCTCACCAACTCTCTGGCGTCAACTGTTCTGAAGCACTCCTAATGTCTACGTGTCGCGCATGCAAAACATTCATGCTGGGAGCTTGGGTCCCACCTTATCTGTGTGAAAAACTACCTCACGCGATGACCATCCACCGATGACTAACCGCGCGATGATTATCCGCCGATGAACGATGTGTCTCTCATTCCGGCGATGACTGATGTGCCTCTCATCCCGGTGATGACTATGTGCCCCTCATCCCGGCGATGACTATGTGCCTCTCATCCCGGCGATGACTGATGTGCCTCTCATCCCGGCGATGACTAATGTGCCTTTCATCCCGGCGATGACTATGTGCCTCTCATCCCGGCGATGACTGATGTGCCTCTCATCCCGGCGATGACTGATTCCTCACCCTGGCAGACAACCGATGTGTCTCCCATCCTGGTTGATGACCGATGTTCCTCTCATCCTGTTGGCGATCTCTTATCGCCCTAGTGTGTGACGAGGACACATCGCCTCACTCTGGTCACCGATGTCACATCGTCACACCTTGCTGAAGGTTCATCCTCCCATTCCTCTAAGTCTGGGGTATCACGGCTCACACTACTCATGGTGGCAGATATGCCACCTATCTTCTAATTCACTCATCTTCTGTATTTAGACCACATACTAAGTGCTTACCAAGTCTTCTCGAATACTCGACGACGTGCTCTTTTCGGCGATCATGTACACCATAGGCGATTGCTGATTTCATACGGGGGAAGTCGGAGGCCGCCGCCTTCTTCAACAAACGGCGATCTCATCGACTTCTAAGCTACACCTTCCTTTCTCTGACCCTTCTTGATTAACGTGCCTCCCCACCTCAAGCACGCCCACGTGATTACCTCATGATAAAGTCATCGCACCTGACTACTTGGTTAGCAAAATGGTCAACCGATCGCCCTCTACCAGCTGATCCCAGACCTTGGGTGACGTCCGAGGTCTGACCACTATGAGATTTTCTATTTTTATGTCCTTTTTATTTTAAATAATAACATACTCAGAAATCATTTAAAATATATCACTTTTATTCCAAATAAATTTATAGGTCCTTACAAAGATGGCTTTAAACTAGAGGGGGGGTGAATTGTTTAAAGAGGTTTTCGCAAACTTTTTGCAAGCTAGAATGAATAACTTTCATAAATAAGTTGATTAAGCAATTCAGTTAGCCAAAACAGCAAGCAAAACAGCACTGCCAGGAAAACAATCGGTTGTTTATGCAAAACAATCGGTTGTTTATACCAGCAAACAACAAACAAACTGAATTTAAAGAGTAAGGGATAGAGAGATTGTACACAGTTGTTTATACTGGTTCACTCCAACCCAGAGCTACATCCAGTCTTCTCAGAACCCTGAGGAAATCCACTAAGCAATCACACCTTGATCACTTACACAACAACCAAGAGAATGACCTTGAAAACCTCAAGACACACACTCTCCTTGGTCAACACTAAGATTGCTGATCTTGAACACCTCAAGAACACACAGCCAATCTCAGCAACAATACATAGAAGAAATGTTTCAGCAGTTTACACAGATTACACTTGTTACAGATGAAGATCTGAAATCAATACAAGTAGAATCCTATTCCAGCACCTTGATCAATCTCTTTAGCTCTTAAGCAATCTCAGCACTTTGAAAACTCTCTTAGAAAAAAAACTTTGTCAAAAGCATTCTCTCCTTTAAAAAAAATTTTCTGAATTTATATAAAGAAGTTTGTTATCAAATCTTAACAAACCCATAAAAGCTTTCAAAAAGATTGGTCAAAGCATTTAATGACTGGAGCATATTCAGTTTCAAATCATTTAAAGCTCAGTCAAAGAAAACAGTTTTTCTGTTAAGGTTCCAAAACAAACAATCGGTTGTTTCCTCGAATTAATCGATTGTTTTGTCACTTAACAGTTTTCTTCATTCAAAAACAGTTTTCAAACTTTCTCAAAACATCTAAGTATAAACAATCGGTTGTTTCGACACAACAATCGGTTGTTTCAACTTAGTTTGAAAAACACTTTACTTTGTTTAAAGATTGAGATGCTAAGTGCTTTGAGATTTAATCTAAGGGTGGATTACAACATTAAACTACCCCAGAACAAAACAATAAACCAGCACAGCAGCATCAAGCAAAGTAGAGGCTTCATCATCCTTCAAAGGATTTGGATTCTTCAAAACCTTGAACACCACTTGGTTCAACATTAGTCATATCCTCAACCATAACCTTTTCCTCTACACTTAACCTTCCAGCATACAGATGACCCACCATTGTCTCTGCCAAATCATGATTGTGAGAACCACAAATTAATTCAACCATCCACCCTTGACCACCTTTGACTGGTTTGCCCCGCAATCTGAAAGGACACTCACACTTCCTACTTCCCGTTCGACTGATATCTACGTCTTTTTTATACCGTCTGTATTTACCTCCTCTCTCACAACTTAACAATATGTAGGTCATCCTTCCTCGTTGTCCCGTCCATGTATCCGACCTTAATATGACAATAACAAACCCATAACTATAGCCAACACTTCTCGCCCACTCTAACAGCTCATCTCGATCACGAAATACCTACAATAACATATGCCAAATTTTAAAATCATTCATAAAAAAAACATTCACAACCCTAACATTGACCATACCTCATTTGTAGTAAATGTCTGACTACACTCATGTGTCTTATGCTCATTATCCAACGCGTTATAACTTATTGACTGCTCCAGATCAACATCATCTAATCCTTCCCACACATCAATCTCCCCTAAAATTCTCATGTATGAGTCGGTTGTATCCATTGGCTTGCTGAAAAAAAAAATAACACTTAGCTTGCTTCTGGATAAATAAATCCATAAGGCAACAAAAACTCATTCTGCATCTACAAATCCAGAAAACACTTAACCATTCCGAATATGTATATCCATAATGCATAACACAATTTCGGATAATCGTATTCGTAAGGCACTTTTCAATTATGGACCTCCGAGTCCGGAAGGCACAAAAACAAATGTTATTTGCTTATGGATTCTGATATTCGGAGTGAAAAACCTACTTCAACATGTGTATCTGTAATGCAAAGACCAGGCTTCCGGATGACGATATCCGGGACCACCTCAGTGAAAACAAAATGCGAAAAACGACTTCAAATGTGTTCTTACCTCATTACCTTCACAACCGTACCTTAGAGTAAAAATGTTCATTCACAACCACACTAAAATCACCTTTTCTACACCTCAAACCATCACACAAAAAAATTCAAGTTCCTCTGCACCTCACCATACATTATTTTTCTAAATAAAGAAGAGAAAGTCACAATGAAATTTTAAAAAATACTTCGGGTGCCAATAAAAATTGATCGGATATAGGAAGTAATTGGCAAACGGTGAACCATGTGAAATCATGTTGGAATCTCGTCACGTGCTTGAGTGTGAAAAAGATAAGGCGACCAACGAAATGATGGTCTTGACCTTTGGAGATGGGTACGCCAGAGATCACATTCGGAACAGTGGTCCACGCATCTTGGTCTGCTACTAATGCTAACTCCTCTTGCTTCTGCTGTTTCTCACCTCCCATTTGCATGGCTTTCACCTCCACTAGCCATTATCGACGTCATTTTCTCCCTCAAATTCAAACTATGCTCATTTTCTTTATTAACATTTAGTAATCTTACTCCCAGACTCATACACACATTAATATTTTATTTCAAGAAAACAATTCAAATATAGTGAGTTTTATTTTTTATTTAGATCAAATATTTCATGTACCATCCAGTATAAAATTTTATTTCAATACTAAATTATATTTCATAATTCAAAAATATTAATTCATACCAATTTATTTTTAAATTCAAATAGTAACACTATGTGAAAATTTTCCAAAATAACATAATTTCATCTCTTTTACTCCAAATAACATAATTTCTAAAATAATTATTCAAATATGATGGTTTAGTGTAAATCAAATTTTGGGTGTGATTGGGAGAAATTTGGCCAAAATACTAACCATAATTCCGTTATAGAAAAACTGAATTTGAGTTAGTTTTTAAAATATTTTTGTTTTCATTTAAAAATGAAGAAAAACGAATTTTAAAATTTTAAAACAAAAACTATTACCTTAAAAAATAATTATTTAAAAAAATAATTATTCTGAATAAAATTGTAGAAAAATATATATTTAAAAAAATAAAATTTGGAAAGGTAAATTATATTGAGGAATAATATTTTAGAAAAATAAATATATTAAATAAATACTAATTTATAAAAATAATTATATTAAGAAATAACTATGTAAAAAATATTATAATTTAAAACTAATTATTTAGAAAAGTATTTATTTTATGAATTAATTAATTATAAAATTAAAAATGTGAAAATTTAATTTGTTAGAAAATTAAAAATTTAGAGTAGTGATTATTTAGTTTTGTATTGAAGTAAAAAAATTAATATTAATGACTATTCATTTATAAATAAAATACACATTAAGGATTAAGGAAACGTCAATATAAGAAAAATCTTATGTTAAAAAACTATTCTAAGATCATTTACAATTATCTTATTTATACAATTGTAAAATTTATTTTTAATCACACACATAATTATTAAAATAATTATGATAGTAACAATAGGATATAAAAAACAGATAATAGTTTTCTTTATAAAAAAACTATTTTTACAAATTATTGTTTTTCTTCCAATAATTATTTACAACAATAGTTATTACATTTGATCCGGTCGGCCATCGGCAGTCCTGACGTCAGCAGCAGATGACCACGTGAACCACTCACAGGGTGACACGTGAAAGCAGATACGTAAATCAGGGTGGAGATCATTCGGAGCTGTGATCAGTGGTCGGTCCCTGAGTGGCCATCGCCAGCAAACCAGTGCCTAGAAGGAGAGCGCGACGAAGTAAAGAAGCGCTGATCAGTTATCGGTTCCTGGTCATCGGTCAAGGTGACACATCGATCATCGGTCAGGATGAGGGACACCTCGGTCATCGGTATGTGTCGAGGTGACATCGGCCGCGGATGTGAACAACGCGACCAGTGATTAGTAAAGCGCCCAGAGGCAGGGAGTGGCCTTAGTCGCGAGACGACCATGCATGAAGATGGGAAGACGCAGTTAGGTGTAGAATTCTGCTGGGACAAGAACCCACCAAGGTTAGAGTCTCCCAGTGAGGTTGCATGCATGCCACATGGACCATGAAGGTGTTCCCAGAGATTAGGTAGGGCAGATGGACACAGAAATTGAGGGGTACAGAGGTACCCACGCGGCCTTCCCTGTCAGACTTTGCACTCAAGTGAGAAAGGCCTGCACGCAAGGTAGCCCTGGGGGGTGGATAACGGCGGTGCAAAGTAATCAAGTGGCCCTAGAGGTAGCCAGTAGGGGGCGACGCGGGATTATATGAGGAAGAAGAACGCTGAACCAGGTACGCAATTTTTGCCACACAATACACAACACGAACCGAGAACACTCAGTTTTCGAATCAAAGAGGACTGAGGGCACACATGAGTCTCACACAGAGAGATCCGAGAGAGAGTTTTGGTGTTCCTGTTGCCTGACTTGAGCGTCGAAGCTACAACGGCCGCTAGAGGCGCCGTCTGTGTGTTTTGCAGGCATCATTTGGAGTTCCGGCGAAGGTTCCTGGAGCCTCCTTGCAGAACGCGCAGCAGTTAGAAGGCTAGACGAATGAGTGACGAGGCACTTTCCCCATGCTCGAGTCCGCGGCAGGATCATTTGGCGCCCACCGTGGGGCCCGTGTGAATTTTTGTTCCCATCCACATCGTAGTCTTTGAAGTGTTGAGAAGATGAGTAGAAGAGCTAGACAAATAACACCTGCACCACCTGCTGAAGAAGGAACTGTGACCATGGCGCAGGTCATGGAGATGATGCGCGCGTTGCAGGATAACGTCACGGCGTCGAGAGTTGAGCAAGAGAAGATGCATGCAGAGCTGACTGCATCGCATAGCAGGAATGAAGAGTTGAACAGCGTGAACGAGGAATTGCGCAGGGAATTGCAGGCGCAGAATGAGCGCACAGTCGAAGATAGAACGTCGATGCCGCCGTCGCCTCCTAGGGCATTTCCTATGCCTTTCTCCCCCGAGATCATGACCACGGTGGTGCCTCCCAACCTGGTGGGAGTGAAAGCGTCGTTCACTGGGGTAGAAGACCCAGAAGCGCATTTGACGGCCTTCCACACTCAGATGATGCTGTCTGGAGGCTCAGACGCTGTGTACTGCAAAATGTTTATGAGTACACTAAGCGGAATAGCTATGGAGTGGTTCGTGAGCCTGCCAGAGGGCCACATCACATCCTTCCATCAGTTCTCAAAGCTATTCACGAAGCAGTATATAGTCAACAGAGCGCCGCCGGTGGTGTCTTACGACCTGTTTGACATGCGCCAGTACCAGAGGGAGTCGCTGAAGGACTTCCTCAACCGCTTTGGTGCGCAAGTGGTGAGATTGCCCAGCAAGGATGAGAGCATGCTGGTGCATGCATTCAAGAAAGGCGTGCTACCTGGCCCTTTCAGTGAATCGCTCATCAGAAGCCACCCTGCCACCTTCGCTGAGATTCAGCGACGAGCGGTGGCGCACATAGTAGCGGAGACAGAGGTCTCTGAGAAGAGAGGCAGTGTTGCACCATCAAAGCCACGCGGGGGTCATGGGAAGCAACAGCAACAGGCGCGGGTGTATGAGGCCAAGGAAGGAAAGAGGGTGCAAGGGAGGCCTCGTCCCTATGCACCCAGGAAAGACCAGGTCAGGGGGCGTGCGAGGGAGCACGACGCACCCCCTAGGTACGATTTCATGGTAGAGTTGGCGGAGCTGATCGCCATCCCTGTCGTGGCTGCAAGGCTCCGAGTACCAGAGAAAACTGACAGGGTACTTGGAAAGAAGAAGGATGAGTGGTGTGAGTTCCATCAGGCTTATGGACACACACTCCGCACCTGCCTGGCGTTGGGGCGTCAACTCGCTGAGTTGGTGAAGACAGGTCTCCTGACCGATTACCTACGGGGAGCGCAGGGTGATCGCGCTTCGGGGTCTCAAGCGGGTGATCAGCAACATGAAATCCCTGTGCATGGGGAGGTGATGACCATTGCGGGGGGCTTTTCTGGCGGAGGGTGCTCCAGGTCACAGAGAAGAAGGTATGCACGGTCAGTGATGGCCGTGGACTTGGTAGATGAAGGCCATTTTCCCGAGGTGGACATCACCTTCACAAGGGCTGATCTGCAGGACGTAATACCCCACAACAACGACCCTGTGGTCATCTCCCTAGTGACAGCAGGAAGACGAGTGCACAGGGCGCTCGTAGACCAAGGAAGCTCAGCGGACGTCATGTTCTGGCCGACGTTCAACAAGTTGCAGCTGTCCCCCGATCAGTTGAGGCCATACGTTGGGTGTCTTTACGGTTTCGCGGGGGACCAGGTCGAGGTGCGGGGCTACATAGAGCTGAGGACGACGTTCACCGATGGAATGGCGTCCCGCACAGAGAAGATAAAGTACTTGGTGGTAAATGCCCCGTCTGCATACAATATCTTGCTAGGAAGACCCACGCTCAACAGGTTGGGTGCAGTGCCATCGACAAGGCACATGAAGTTGAAGCTGCCATCGGCGGAAGGGGCTGTCATTACCATCACGTCAGATCAGGCTGAGGCTAGGTGCTGTTAAGAAAACAGCCTCAGGCAGAAGAGAAGCATCTGCCATGTCTCTGCAACACCACCGGCAGGCATGCTCGAGGAGCGATCGGTGGTTCGTGGTACTCAGGCGAATCAGGTAAGGGAAGATGCTACGCTGGGGGGCTCCCATGTAGCTCAAGTCGAAGCAGAAGCAGGGAGCGTAATCGCTCCTCGTGAGTTAGACATCGCCAGGGCGGTCATCGCCCATGAAAGGAGATCCCATCCAGCTGAGGGATGGGAAGAGGTGGAGATAAGGGGAAAGAGGTTTAAGTTGGGTGAATCACTCGCTGCAGAAGACCGAGCACAGATCGCCTGTGTGATTGAGAGGCAAATGGGCGCCTTTGCGTGGTCAGCTCCTGACATGCCAGGGATCGACCCTGATTTCCTTTGCCACCACCTGTCAATGGACCCCAAGGCGCGGCCAGTGCGCCAAAGGCGAAGGAGATTCAATGAAGAGAAGAGGAAGGTGATCCATGATGAGACGCAGAAGCTCCTTGCTGCTGGACATATCAGAGAGATCCAGTACCCCGAGTGGCTGGCAAACGTGGTACTGGTGCAGAAGTCAAACGGCAAGTGGAGGATGTGTGTGGACTTCACTGACCTCAATAAGGCCTGCCCCAAGGACTCCTACCCTCTCCCTAGTATAGATGCATTGATGGACAGCGCGTCAGGGGGGAAGCTCCTCAGCTTTCTGGACGCCTTCTCAGGCTACAACCAGATAAAGATGCACCCCATGGACGAGTGTAAGACTGCTTTCATGACGGAACGATCTTACTACTACTAAAAGGTAATGCCGTTCGGGTTGAAGAACGCAGGAGCTACCTATCAGAGACTTATGGATAGGGTGCTCTCGCCCATGCTCGGAAGGAACGTGCATGCATACGTAGATGACATGGTGGTCACGTCGCGGGAGAAGGCGCACCATGTAGTTGACCTGGAGGAACTTTTCACCACCATCGCCAAGTATAGGTTGAAGCTCAACCCTGAAAAGTGCATCTTCGGTGTGGAGGCTGGGAAGTTCTTAGGTTTCCTTCTAACGGAGCGTGGGATTGAGGCGAATCCGGAGAAGTGCGCGGCAATCGTGGCAATGAGGAGCCCAACAACGGTGAAGGAGGTGCAGCAGCTCACTGGTCGGTTGGCCGCCTTGTCACGGTTCATGTCTGCTGGAGGAGAGAAGGGTCATCCGTATTTCCAGTGTCTCAAGCGCAACAGTAGATTCGTGTGGACACAGGAATGCGAAGAGGCCTTCCTGAAGCTGAAGGAGTATCTGGCGAGCCCACCAGTATTGTGTAAACCACAAATGGGCACCCCTCTTCGTCTGTACTTTGCTGTGACAGAGAGGGCGGTCAGCTCAGTCCTGGTACAAGAGCAAGATCAGGTCCAGAAGCCTGTGTATTCTGTAAGTAAGGTGCTACGAGGCCCGGAAACGAGGTATCAGGCCCTGGAGAAGGCAGCACTGGCGGTAGTTTTTTCAGCTAGAAGGCTCAGACACTACTTCCACAGCTTCACCATAGTGGTCATGACAGATTTGCCCATCCAAAAGGTGTTGAAGAAGCCAGATGTAGCAGGAAGGATGGTCAAGTGGGCTGTAGAACTCTCAGAATTTGACATCCAGTACGAGCCCCGAGGACCGATCAAGGGGCAGGTGTTCGCCGATTTCATGGTCGAGCTGTCGTCGGTCGCGACACCTGCAGAAGGCGAAGTTTTCCGATGGGTTTTATCGGTGGATGGCTCCTCCAATCAGCAGGGGAGCAGTGCTGGAGTCATTCTAGAAGGCCCAAACGGGGTACTGATCGAGCAGTCCCTCCGCTTTGCCTTCAAGGCCAGCAATAATCAGGCGGAGTATGAAGCCCTGATCGCAGGAATGTTGCTGGCAAGAGAAATGGGAGCGAGAAGTCTGGTGGCTAAGAATGATTTGTTGTTAGTCACTAGGCAAGTTACAGGGGAGTTCCAGGCGAAAGATCCTCAGATGGCAGCTTACCTGGAATACGTGCAGCTCCTGAAGACGTCCTTCGATGAGTTTGAGTTGGTGCATGTGCCCCGAGAGCAAAATGCCAGAGCAGACCTGTTAGCCAAGCTGGCCAGCTCAGATAAGGGGGGAAAACAAAGGACTGTCATTCAAGAAGTTTTAAAGGTGCCACGAGCGTTCGTGTCAGACAATCAAGTACTTCAAGTATCCAAGTCGATGGAGCGTTTGGCGATCGATCATCGGTCCCTGACTCAAGAAACACTGAAAGCGCCTAGGGTGAGGGCGCGACCAGCAAGGACCGATGAGGCGATGGAGGTCTGTGCTGTCGGGGGGCCCGATACGTGGATCACACCGTACCAGGTGTACCTAGAAGATGGTGTGCTCCCGTTGGACCTGGCAGAGGCAAAGAGAATAAAGAAGGGCTCGAGTAAGTTTACTCTAATTGATGGGAACTTGTTTAGATTTGGCTTTTCCCATCCTGTACAAATGTGCGTGCATGGGGAGCAATGCACCAGACTCATGTCAGAGTTGCACGAGGGGGTGTGCGGAAGCCACGTCGGTGGTCGCGCTCTGGCGAGTAGGATCCTCCGTGCGGGGTACTACTGGCCAACGCTGAGGAAAGACTGTGTGAAGTACGCTCAGCGGTGCAAACAGTGCCAACTTCATGCAGACTAGCATAAGGCACCCCCAGAGGAGTTGAAGTCCATCCATAGCCCGTGGCCATTTCACACGTGGGGAATCGACATCCTGGGACCTTTTCCTCTAGCGACCAGGCAGATGAAATTCCTCATAGTGGCCATCGAGTATTTGACCAAGTGGGTGGAGGCAGAACCAGTGGCCCGCATCACCGCTCAGAAGGTCGAGCATTTTGTCTAGAGGAATATTGTCTGTCGTTTCAGAGTACCCAAGAGGCTGGTATCTGACAACGGCACTCAGTTCACCAGTCATCAGTTGAGGAAAAGGTGCGGAGAACTGAAGATACAACAAGTGTTCGCCTCGGTAGAACACCCGCAGACCAACGGGCAGGTGGAGTCAGCCAACCGAGTGCTACTCAGGGGACTGAAGCGAAGATTAGATAAAGCCAAGGGGAGTTGGGCAGAAGAGGTTCCCAGAATTGTATGGTCTTACCATACCACCCTGCAGTCTAGCACCCATGAGACACCCTTTAGTCTTGTCTATGGGACAGATGCTATGATCCCCGTGGAGATACAGGAGAGCTCCCCTAGATTCTTGAACTTCATCGCCGAAGAGTCCAATCAAGAGCGAAAGGTGAATCTTGACCTCCTGGACGAAGTGCGAGAGGGAGCCAGGGTTAGTGCTGAAGCTGTCAAGAGAAGAGTAGAACGGAGGCACAATTCCAAGGTGAAGCTCAGGCGTTTCTAGGAGGGCAATCTGGTGATGAGGAAAGCACATCAGAATGAGATGGAGAACAAGTTATCTCCAAAGTGGACGGGTCCATACAGAGTAGTTGAGGCGTTGGAGAATGGAGCTTATCGACTGGAAACTCTGGACGAGGCAGCTATCCCCAAGACATGGAACGCTACACACTTGAGATTCTACTTCAGTTAAGTTGTAAAGTAGATGCGTTTTTGTGCTATACACACACTCAATAATGCACTGTAAATAGTTAGGCAGATCAAGGGGGTACTTTTTTCCCTAAGGAGGGTTTTTAACGAGGCCACCCAATAAAAAATATTTCAGTACATAAAGTGTGCAAGCGTTTCCTAGTTTAAAGTTCTCCTTGCCCCAGGCGAAAGTGCAGGTAGTCGGTGGTCAGTTACCGAGTGACCACCACCCAAAGATCAGCGCCTGGATGTAGAGCGCGAGCACTCATCAGTGCATGGTCATCGGGGTCTTGCCAACACGTGTTAAGCTGGGACCCAGGCTCCCAGCGAGAGCGTTACGCATGCACCTCGCATGATTCCAGAAGCAGAGCACTCATCGGTGCATGGTCATCGGGGTCTTGCCAACACGTGTTAAGCTGGGACCCAGGCTCCCAACGAGGCCATCGGCAGTCCTGATGTCAGCAGCAGATAACCACGTGAACCACTCACAGGGTGACACGTGGAAGCAGATACGTAAATCAGGGTGGAGATCATTCGGAGCTGTGATCGGTGGTCGGTCCTGAGTGGCCATCGCCAACAGACCAGTGCCTAGAAGGAGAGCGCGACGAAGTAAAGAAGCGCTGATCAGTCATCGGTTCCTGGTCACCGGTCAAGGTGACACATCGATCATCGGTCAGGATGAGGGACACCTCGGTCATCGGTATGTGTCGAGGTGACATCGGCCGCGGCGATGTGAACAACGCAACCAGTGATCAGTAAGTGGCCTTAGTCGCGAGACGACCATGCATGAAGATGGGAAGACGCAGTTAGGTGCAGAATTCTGCTAGGACAAGAACCCACCAAGGTTAGAGTCTCCCAGTGAGGTTGCATGCAAGCCACGTGGACCATGAAGGTGTTCCTAGAGATTAGGTAGGGCAGATGGGCACAGAAATTGAGGGGTACAGAGGTACCCACGCGGCCTTCCCTGTCAGACTTTGCACTCAAGTGAGAAAGGCCTGCACGCAAGGTAGCCCTGGGGGGTGGATAACGGCGGTGCAGAGTAATCAAGTGGCCCTAGAGGTAGCCAGTAGGGGGCGACGCGGGATTATATGAGGAAGAAGAACGCTGAACCAGGTACGCAATTTTTGCCACACAATACACAACACGAACCGAGAACACTCAGTTTTCGAATCAAAGAGGACTGAGGGCACACACGAGTCTCACACAGAGAGATCCGAGAGAGAGTTTTGGTGTTCCTGTTGCCTGACTTGAGCGTCGGAGCTACAACGGCCGCTAGAGGCGCCGTCTGTGTGTTTTGCAGGCATCATTTGGAGTTCCGGCGAAGGTTCCTGGAGCCTCCTTGCAGAACGCGCAGCAGTTAGAAGGCTAGACGAAGGAGTGACGAGGCACTTTCCCCACCCTCGAGTCCGCGGCAGGATCAACATTCATAAATATTTTAATTATTTTATTTATTATTCACAAATCAATAATTTAAGTTATTTGAAACAATTTACACTATTTTTTAAATTCTTTCTTTCCTCTTTTTCCTAAGAAATTTAAATTATTTCAAAATTTATAACCGTTAATTTTGCTTTTTTCTTATTTACATATCTTTTCTAAATAATTATTGTTTAAAATATATGTTTTTATAAATATTTAAATAATTAATTTTTAATTATTATATTCTAAAAATTTATTTTTCTAAATAAAATTTTAAAAAAAATCAAACCAATTCCTTTTTAACATAATTACTTTTTAAAAGTACAAAATTATAAATTTTCTTCCCTTCATTTCTAAATAAAAAAGATTTAAAGAAAGAAAAACCAGCTCACAATTCAGTCCGAAAATCTAATTCTAGTTGGTATTCTGTCCAAATTTATCCAATCATATTCAGAATTTGATTAACTGTAGACTGTGATATTTGAGTAATTATCTAGATAATATATATTCTTAAAGTAAAAGAATAGAAATACGCTATTTTAGACCAAAAAAAAACATTATGTTGCATTATAATATTATATTTTTTTCAGTTTACTTCACACACTCAGTATTCAGTTGCATAATAATAATTTTATCTTTCTTTAGTTGCATAATAATATTATCTTTTTTCTATGTTTATGTAATACATTCACGGTCTTACACAGCCTAAAAAAATACAGCCGCCCCACCATCTTTACTCTCTCTCTCAATTTTTCTTTTCTTATTTCCATCTCTCTCCTAGCTTCTCTTTTCTTCCTTTTTTCTTTATTTTCTCTCTTATACCTTATCTATTCCAAAAACTGATCACATCTTGCTATAGTTAAAGAGTCAATATATATTTCTATCCGATCAGATTTTCAAACAGAATAAGTTCATTTTTACTCTAAAGATCCCTTATTCTTTGTTTTTCTCTATGTTTTAGTCATCAATCTTAGTGAGATCAGTTGAGAAAAGTGTTTCTCTTAACTTAATTGAGCTCATACTAAAATTTGGTAATGTTTGGATAACTTGCTCTAAGTTCTTAAATTTTGGAGTGGTTTTCCGGTTTAAAGTAGAATTTCCATCCGTATAAGAAGTTAAAAGTAAGGAAAGTTATCTATATATTTTTTTTAACGAAACCTTAGATAGTTTATTTAAATAACAAGTTACTCTAGTAATCGTATGCATATTAGGTTATAAAGTTAGTTAAACTGAATTTGATTATGAATTTATATGAGTATGAATTTGAAATATACATGTAATTGATTTGAGAAATCTTAAATGATGTATGTATGAGTGATTGATATGTGTTGTATGAGAATGATATGTGTTGTATGGGATTGATGAAAGTTGCATGAACTTGATGTCATACATTCAGGGTAATGTATGAGATGTTGTGTTTTGGTACATTAAGTATGAAAATCCTATGAATAAAGATCCTCTGGCTTCACTGATGATCTAAGTCACATAGACTAAGGTATCAGTTGGTGAGAAGCTAGAGAGGGAGTTCATACACACCGTGACCGCTTATACTCACACGGTATGGATGTTTGACTTGCCCTGGTCCGATTGGAGTGGATTAGATGTTAGTCTCTGGTAGGGGCATACTTAATGAGTCTTCTGGAAGAGACTAAATTCATATGTTATCACTGATTGAAATGAAATCAAAAGGGTACTGGGATTGAAAGGAAATCAAGGAGGTACAGCGAGACAGATGGATTTATGTGGCCACAATTTTGATTAATGAGTCTTCTGGAAGACGATAGATTCATATACAATCACTATGATTGGCCTGAAATCAAAGGTATCGAGGGTTGAAAGGAAATCAAGGTACTATGAGGCAAATGAATCTATGTAAAATCAGTACGATTTAAATAAAATCAAAGTATTGTGTATTGAAATGAAATCGAATTATTGTGATTGATATTTGGATTTTGTATGATTGTGTTTGAGTAAAAAAGAAACTAAATTGATTATGAATTACTAATCAAATTAGTTGTTTTACTTATATTTTCGTGCGTCAGAACTTTATTTCAATTGCTTACCCTTGCATATGTTTGTTTGTGTATGAACTGCGATGACTGTACTATGTACACGAGCAGATGATCATACAGGTGTAAAAGAGCCTAGAAGGCTTTAGAGTTTTGTTTTGAGCTCTGAATTTGTAAATATTTGTATTTTTATAAGTCCTAATCATGTATTAGGAATGTTTTGAAAAACTCTAAGCTTGTATAGAAATATGTAGAACTCGTATTGTAATAGTTAGATGTATTCCTGGGGTGTTACATTTAATGGTATCAGAGCGGTTCATCTTAGGATAACTTGAGGGTAGTGGGTTTATTATGTTTCTCTTGTGTGTAGATTTTTGTTTGAGTCTAGCTTCAAGCCTTAGTTAAAAGTTTCTAATAGGATGTTTAACAAGTTTTTTTTTTTATGTCTTGTTAGTGGTTGAATCAAAGTGATTGTTGTGAATAGAGATGAAAGGATTAAGAATAAAAAAGAATCTTGATAAGGTGGTGAGAGTGCACACTCATGACTAAATCAAGATGATTTTCTATCTTAATTCTAAGAGTAGAGTATACTTTTTTATATATGTTTTGGGATGGTTATTTATATATCATGTGAAGTTGATATAGAACACAAGTTTATTTTAAGGAAATAAATTTAATCATGGTAAGTGTTTGGTTGTAAGTTTTAAAATGGTCTTTTCAGCTAATAGTTTTACTATTTGTTTTAGTGTAGTATTTTTTTATATATATACAATGTAGGTGGTTGGTATTATCGCTAGACTCAAATTCTAAGTGAGTTTGAGACTTCTGTCTTTGGACGACCTAGATATAATCTTTAGGGATGAATTGACTTTATGTCAATCACTTTCTTTCTAATTATGATGAATATAAATGTCACATATCTAAATTGAAATAATATGGAATGAGTAGTTGCAAAATGGGTCACGAATTAGGGTAACTTATTTCATACTTCGACTTTAAATAGAGATAAATAATATAGGTTAGACTAATAGTACTTTGGCATAGTGCAGTTTTATACACAGTTTTCCCGAGTAAGTGTCAAGGTTGTCTTCAAAGATAAAAGTGGAGTTTTCTTTGGTCTGGTGCTTGAGCAGGGTTGGCATTAATGACACATTATAAAATGGTTTCATCTGAGTAGTAAAGTTGAAAAAATAAATTGGAGAAAATAGATTGTTGGGTCAAGTATGCTACCATGAGGAATATCAATATTGTTGGTAAAGAAAAAGGATGGGGAATCTAGATTAGGTGTGGATTTTTTAAAGATAAATGAGATTGTTGAGGGATAATGGTATGATGGATCAAGTTGCATGAAACATCAATGTTTTCCAAGTAGACATGAGATTCAAGTATCCAAACTTTAAGTAAAGAGTGAAGATGTGTATAAGATAACCAATAAATCCAAATATGATCGGTAAGAGTGAGTAATGATGTCGTTACAAGGCTAGCATGGAAACAAAAAGTTATGTGGATTTAATTTATTGTTACAGGAGGTTGATAGTTTCATTCAATATTATAAAAATCTTAAGTACTTGTTTGATCAGAAGAGACTAGACATGGGACAAAAGAGATTGGTGAAATTATTAAGGGACTAAGATTTCAAGTTTGTGTATCATCTGGGGAAGGAAAATTTGGTTGAAACTACCATGAGCAAGGAGACATTTCAATTGTCAGATGTAAGGGTTAAAGATTCAAATTAATGGAGTTTTAAGAACTAAGTGGACTGAGAATTTCATTATGGAAGTAAAGTGGGAATTATGAGGTTTAGGATAAGTTGTTTGTATTTGCAAACAAGAAGTTAGAGAACATAGTCCAGTATAAAGTTATAAAAAAGATTTAATGTTCATCATGCATAACTAAGATAATATTTGAAGAAGTTTTGTGATGGTTCAACATAAAGAGGAAGTGGCTTCATAGGTCATTGTTTGTCTGACTTCTAAAAGATTGAAGTGGAGTATCAAAGACCTGGGATAATGTTACAACCACTGGACGAGACTAAGTAGAAATAAAGTTGTGTTGTTATATGTGTGATTTCTTTTCCAAGGACAATGAGAGTACATAATGGAATCTAGATTGTGGTAGACCGAGTAATGACCAATGCATAATTCTTTTTGGAGAAGATGGACGGAGTTTTGAAAGATTATTAATTTTAGTGGAATTAATATCCTGGGAAAGGAAATGTTTAATGATCCTGCCGCGGACTTGAACGTGGAGGATGTGCCTCGCCACTCCTTCGTCTAGCCTTCTGCAACTGCGTATTCTGCAAGAACGCTCCAAGAACCTCCTCCGGGACTCCCGACGATGCCTGCAAAACAACACAGACGGCGCCTCTAGCGGCCGTGTGCACTCCGACGCTCAAGTCAGGCAACAGGAACACCAAAAACTATCACTGAATCTCTCTGTGAGACTCATGTGTGCTCAAATCCACCCTCTGTTATCACTATGCAACGTGTAGAAACGCTCCCATAGTGACTCAGAGAAAACTGTGTGTAACTGTCAAAACTGTAAGAAGTGTAATTCTGTGTAAGACTGTGTAAGAATCCCCTTACCTTACATGAGGTGGAGTACCTTTATACCTGGGTCGCGCCTCTCTCTCAGATGGTGACACGTGGAGGCATGCAGCTGACATCTACCGTTCACGTATCACACCTAAAGGGCTCTTGGGCTTTCCCTGTGTGGCTAAGTTATCCTCTGGTGGAGTAACTTAGCGCCTTTCTTCTCCCTGACTGAGTACATGCTCCCAGGAGAGCCCCTGGCGTGGCTGGTCTGAGCGCACACGCCAGGCGCATCCCGCCTGCATGGCCTCATTGCGCGGTGCTATGCATGTAATGGGCTAAGAGAAATACTGATCACCGTCCAGCTTAACTAGCTCCCTTACGCCATCCTCATGCACGACCCCACCGGCGAGCAACTCTTCTTCTTCTATTCTGGCATCATGCGAGGTGCATGCGTAACGTTCTCGCTGGGAGTCTGGGTCCCAGTTTAACACGTGTTGGCAAGAAACCCCGACAACCGATCTCTCTCTGCATGCACCAACAACCGAGCGGTGCCCCATTACTATCAACTGATGACCGTGCGGTGGCTCATGATCTTCCACCGACGTCCGTGCGGTTCCTCATGTCCTTCCACCGACGTCCGTGCGGGGCCTCATGACCTTCCACCGACGTTCGTGAGATGCCTCATGGCCTTCCACCGATGACCGTGCGGTGCCTCATGACTTTCCACCGACGTCCGTACGGTGCCTCATTACTCCATCGACCGACCGATGCTTCGTCACTTCACATGCCCTGTTTCCAGGCGCTCGTCTAGGAAACGCTCCGGGTTGGCGGCTACTGGGCAACTGACCACCGATCGCCTTCCTGAGGGATCTCCTCCCTGATTCTCCTGCTATCTCGTTCCACGTGGCACCCTGTGATTGGTCCACGTGGTCATTTGTTGCTGACGTCATTGACTAACAATGACCGACCGGATCACAAGCCCCCCAGTCTCGAGCTGTGAACTTGTTCTCAGCGAAGAGACTAAGTGGTCGATGGCAAGCTCATTCCTTCTTCTTTGAGCTTCCTCCCTTGCAACTTCTTCTCTTGTGTAATCTCTTTTTTCTGCGACATAACTTGTGTATAAACTTCTCAGCTGTAAAGGCTTTCTATTACTGAACTCAATTGGATGAAATCTATCTGCTTCAGCTGCTTGTTTCTCTCTCCATCCTTAACTCTCTCTACATGCGACTAGCTGTTAGCTAGCTTAGGCATTCGCGCGATTGCCCCTTCAGACTGGGTTTCTGACTCGATCACGATTGTCTGTTACTTTAGCATTGTCTTCAACAGCTCTTATGCATAACTTCATACTGGATGACTGATGACCCCACTCTCAGCTGATAAGCCCCAGAAGACCTCCTCCTTCTCCTTTGGCGATGGGAGATTCTACCTGAGTCGACCTTGACCGACAAGCCAAGGAAAGCCCCCCTGGCGAGTTGGCCTCGTGCGCTATATTGATGCGGACAGTACTACTCCTTCTCGCCCCAGCCTTGCTGTAAGAAGTCGAGGGAGAGGTCTTGTTCACTCGCCTCAACCTTGCTGTAAAAAGCAGAGGAAAAGGACTTTCTCTGTTGCCTCAACCTTGCTGTAAAAGGCAGAGGAAAAGGACTTGGTTCTCTTGCCTCGACCTTGCTGTAAGAAGCAGAGGAAGAGTACTTTTCTCTCGCCTCAACCTTGCTGTAAAAAGCAGAGGAAGAGGACTTTTCTCTCGCCTCAACCTTGCTGTAAAAAGCAGAGGAAGAGGACTTTCTCTGTTGCCTCAACCTTGCTGTAAAAAGCAGAGGGAAAGGACTTGGTTCTCTTGCCTCGACCTTGCTGTAAGAAGCAGAGGAAGAGGACTTTTCCTCTTGCCTCAGCCTCGCTGTACAAAGTCGAGGTGAGGACTTTTTTTTTTTTTTTCTCGCCTCAGCCTCGCTGTACAAAGTCGAGGTGAGGACTTTTCTCTGTTGCCTCAACCTTGCTGTAAGAAGCGAAGGAAGAGGACTTTTCCTCTTGCCTCAACCCTGCTGTATAAAGCAGAGGAAGAGGGCTTTCACTCACCTACACCTCGCTGTACGAAGACGAGGTAGAGGACTTTCTCTCGCCTGCACCTCGCTGTATAAAGTCGAGGGTGAGGACTTTCTCCTCTGGCCCATGCCTCCCTGTACAAAGTCGAGGGAGAGGACTTTCTCTCGCCTACACCTCGCTGTATAAAGTCGAGGGTGAGGACTTTCTCCTCTGGCCCATGCCTCGCTGTACAAAGTCGAGGGACAGGACTTTCTCTCGCCTGCACCCCGCTGTATAAAGTCAAGGGTGAGGACTTTCTCGTGGGTGCACGCTCCCAGGGGAGCGCCAGGCGTGGCTGTCTAAGCGCACTCACCAGGCGCACCTTGCCTGCATGGTCTCACCGCACGTTCTCTGAGTGAGTGCATGCTCCCAGGAGAGCACCTGACGTGGCTGGTCTGAGCGCACTCGCCAGGCACATCCTGCCTGCATGGCCTCATCGCGCGTCCTCCGTGTGAGTGCATGCTCCCAAGAGAGCACCTGGCGTGGCTGGTTTGAGCGCACTCGCCAGGCGCATCCTACCTGCATGGCCTCATCGTGCGGTTCCATGCACGTCCCCACCGGCGAGGAGCTCTTCTTCTGAAATCATGAGAGGTGCATGCGTAACGCTCTCGCTGGGAACTTGGGTCCCAACTTAACACGTGTTAGCAAGCCCCGATGACCGATCTGCTTCTGGAATCATGCGAGGTGCATGCGTAACGCTCTCGCTGGAGGCCTGAGTCCCAGCTTAACACGTGTTGGCAAGATCCCGATGACCATGTGCTGATGGGCGCTCTGCATGCCCCGATGGCTGATCGCGCTATACCCAGGAGCTCGTCTAAGTATTGGTTTGCGGGTGGTGGCCACTCAGTAACTGACCACCGATTGCCTGCACTTGCGCCTGGGGCAAGGAGAGCTTTGAACTGGGAATTACTTGCACACTTTATGTACTGAAAATCTTTTATTGGGTGGCATCGTTAAAAAGAGTGCCCCCTGATCTGCTCAATTGTTTGCAGTATACCAACTAAGTATGTGTACAGCGCGAAAATGCATCTACTTTACAACTTAACTGAAATAGAAACACAAGTGTGTAGCGTTCTACGTCCTGGGGATAGCCGTTCCATCCAGAGTCTCCAGCCGACAAGCTTAATTCTCCAACGTCTCAACCACTCTGGATGGGGTCTCCTTTAACCGGCGATGACCGCCCTGGCGATGCCTGACTCACGGGGGGCGATCATGCCCTCCGCTTCAGCTTCCACTTGAGCTACTTGGGAGCCCCCCAGCGTAGCATCTTCCATCACATCAGGTCCCCATGCACAGGAATTTCATGTTGCTGGTCGCCTGCCTGAGACCCCGAAGCATGATCACCTTGCGCCTTCTGCAGGTAATCGGTCAAGAATCCTGTCTTCACCAACTCAGCAAGTTGATGCCCCAACGTCAGGCGGTGCGGAGTGTGTGTCCATAAGCCTGATGGAATTCACACCACTCATCCTTCCTCCCTCCAAGTACCTTGTCAATTTTCTCTGGTACTCGGAGTCTTGCAGCCACTGCAGGGATGGCGATCAGCTCCGCCAACTCTATCACGAAATCATACCTGGGGGGTGCGCTTGCACGCCCCCTGGTCTGGTCCTTCCCTAGTGCATAAGGACGAGGCCTTCCTTGCGTCTTCATTCCTTCCTTGGTCTCATGCACCCGTGCCTGTTGTTGATGCATCCCCTGACCTCCGCGTGGCCTTGACGGTGCAGTATTTCCTCTCTTCTCAGAGACCTCTGTCTCTGCTACTATGTGTGTCACCGCACGTCACCGAATCTCAGCGAAGGTGACAGGGTGGCTCCTGATGAGCGATTCACTGAAAGGACCAGGGAGGACCCCTTTCTTGAACGCATGCACCAGCATACCCTCGTCCTTGCTGACAAACCTCACCACCTGCGCACTGAAACGGTTGAGGAAGTCCTTCAGCGACTCCCCCTGGTCCTGGCGCACGTCGAACAGATCGTAGGACACCACCGGTGGAGCTCTGTTGACGACATACTGCTCTGCGAGCAGCTTCGCAAACTAATGGAAAGAGGTGACGTGGCCCTTTGGTAGGCTCACGAACCACTCCATGGCTACCCCGCTCAACGTGCTCATGAACATCTTGCAGTACACAGCATCTGAACCTCCAGTCAGCATCATCTGAGTGTGGAAAGCTGTCAGGTGTGCTTCTGGATCTTCCACCCCCGTGAACGACGCTTTCAGTCCCACCAGATTGGGAGGGACTACCGTGTTCATGATTTCGGGGGAGAAAGGCATAGGGAATGCTCTCGGAGGCGACGGTGGCGTCGACGTCCTCTCTTCAACTGCGCGCTCCTTCTGCGCCTGCAATTCCCTACACAGCTCTTCATTCATACTGTTCAACTCTTCGTTTCTTCTCTACGATGCAGTCAGCTCTACATGCATCTTCTCTTGCTCAACTCTTGATGCCGCGACACTATCTTGCAGCGCGCGCATCATCTCCATGACCTGCACCATTGTAACAGCCCCTTCTTCAGCAGGTGGCGTAGGTGAGGTTCGTCTGGTTCTTCTACTCATTTCTCAAGAACCTTGACGAAAGCTTCAAGAAACTGCAAGAACTTAAGGAAACTGCGACGTGGATGGGAACAAGATTCACACGGGCCCCACGGTGGGCGCCAAATGATCCTGCCGCGGACTTGAACGTGGAGGATGTGCCTCGCCACTCCTTCGTCTAGCTTTCTGCAACTGCGTGTTCTGCAAGAACGCTCCAAGAACCTCCTCCGGGACTCCCGACGATGCCTGTAAAACAACACAGATGGCGCCTCTAGCGGCCATGTGCACTCCGACGCTCAAGTCAGGCAACAGGAACACCAAAAACTATCACTGAATCTCTCTGTGAGACTCGTGTGTGCTCAAATCCACCCTCTGTTATCACTGTGCAACGTGTAGAAACGCTCCCACAGTGACTCAGAGAAAACTGTGTGTAACTGTCAAAACTGTAAGAAGTGTAACTCTGTGTAAGACTATGTAAGAATCCCCTTACCTTACATGAGGTGGAGTACCTTTATACCTGGGCCGCGCCTCTCTCTCAGATGGTGACACGTGGAGGCATGCAGCTTACATCTACCGTTCACGTATCACACCTGAAGGGCTCTTGGGCTTTCCCTGTGCGGCTAAGTTATCCTCTGGCGGAGTAACTTAGCGCCTTTCTTCTCCCTGACTGAGTACATGTTCCCAGGAAAGCCCCTGGCGTGGCTGGTCTGAGCGCACACGCCAGGTGCATCCCGCCTGCATGGCCTCATTGCGCGGTGCTATGCATGTAATGGGCTAAGAAAAACACTGATCACCGTCCAGCTTAACTAGCTCCCTTACGCCATCTTCATGCACGACCCCACCGGTGAGCAACTCTTCTTCTTCTATTCTGGCATCATGCAAGGTGCATGCGTAACGTTCTCGCTGGGAGTCTGGGTCCCAGTTTAACACGTGTTGGCAAGAAACCCCGACGACCGATCTCTCTCTGCATGCACCAACGACCGAGCGGTGCCCCACTACTATCCACCGATGACCGTGCGGTGGCTCATGATCTTCCACCGACGTCCGTGCGGTTCCTCATGTCCTTCCACCGATGTCCGTGCGGGGCCTCATGACCTTCCACCGACGTTCGTGCGGTGCCTCATGGCCTTCCACCGATGACCGTGCGGTGCCTCATGACTTTCCACCGACGTCCGTACGGTGCCTCATTACTCCATTGACTGACCGATGCTTCGTCACTTCACACGCCCTGTTTCCAGGCGCTCGTCTAGGAAACGCTCTGGGGGTGGCGACCACTGGGGGTGGCGACCACTAGGCAACTGACCACCGATCGCCTTCCTGAGGGATCTCCTCCCTGATTCTCCTGCTATCTCGTTCCACGTGGCACCCTGTGATTGGTCCACGTGGTCATTTGTTGCTGACGTCATTGACTAACAATGACCGACCGGATCAGTTAAAGTCATGAGGAGACATAATTATATGGTTGGGGGAAGTTTCAACAGTTTAAATTTGAAAGTTGTAGTACATTTGTTATAACTAATGAGTTTCTAGGAAAAAAAGTGAGAGTAAGGAAATTGGTGAAATTCAATTTGAAGAATATTCTAAAATTACTAAATTATAAAAAGTAAAGATTTCTCTATGGGAGGTGAATGGTATCTTGAAATTTAGAAACAAAATATATGTGTTAGAGGATGATAAATTGAATCAGATGGCTTATCTAAGAGTCATGAAAGCAAACTCAATTTACATCTAAGTGTGACACAAGGGTATCAAGATTTGAGGAAGTTTGTTTGGTGACATGGTGTGAAGGAAGATATAGTCAAGTATGTAGCTACTTGTTTATCTTGTCAAAAAAATCAAAGACCGAACAAATAATATCTAGGAAATATGTTAACATAGTTTTGACATTCACGGGATGAGTAATATGGGATGGATTAATGAAGACTGTGCACGTTCTACCTATGGAAAACAATGATATGCTTGAGGTAATGCAAATAATTGGATGAGATAAGAGGTCTCAATTTGACAAAAGTGGTAAAGAGGTGACATTGGGTACTGTAACTAATGTTAAGGAGGGTTGTGTGTGGTTGGGTTATTCTTATCTTTTCATAAGAGTGAGAATGAATGATTTAGCACATGGTATTGGATGGAGCGAGATGGTGGTAGATCTTACTGTTAGATCTAAGCAAAGGTCTCTAGTAATTAATGTTGCACGTTGATGTGAGTTGATTTTAGATTGACACATTTTAAGATTACACTTTGTTTATGATTTTTTATTTTTAGCAATGTAAGGTGAGAACCCAAAGAAGATCCCCACTGGACACGAACTTAACCAAGTGGTTAAGTAAGTGTGAAGGTTCACTTCTATAGGAAAAAAGGAAAACACAAGTATATGGTGATTATGATGAATGGGGCAGAAATTAAAGAACAAATGAAGCAAAGAATGAATGAAGATGACTGAATGGTAAAGACATAAACAAGAACATCAAGAATGAATGTAAATTGCGTAAATGAAAGGAAGGAAAGGAGAAAATGTGAAGGAAGTTTATGGAAAATGGAGAGAATGGTCACACCACTTGGAGGATGGGAAACCCCAAGATAAATGAGGAAAGAGCCTCCACATGAAGTGCTCACACACTCAAGATAAGACCCACTTATAAGGACTCTCAAGTCTCACAAAATCACTCTTGTAGTGTTTCTTTACTAATTTCAAATTCAATGTGTAAATACATGAGGCTAGGCTCCCTTTATATAGGAGAGAGTGACTTGGAGAGCAAGATAAAGGGGTAGGGGTATCATTTGTGAGAAACCTTCTAGAAGGTAGGTCAAAGAAACCCTAAACCTAGGTGCACATGTCATGAAAGATGGGCTTGGCACAAGCCCAAATTACTAAGCACAACCTACTTAAATAATTACAAAGCACACCCTACTCAAATTACTAAGCACACCCTACTCAAATTACTATGCATACGTTACTCAAATTACTAAGCATATGCTACTCAAATTACTAAGCATACCCTACTCAAATTACTAAGCACTCACTGCTTATGTCTAGTTCTTCTTCTGTTGAGATTCTTCCGATATTTGGTGAGGCCCTTGTCTTGTATGCTGAGATGACCGATCAAAGTGTGAAGTGTCTCTTGTGTACTTGGTCATCTGCTTGGCTAATTGGGTTGTATCACACGTCCTTTTGAATATGAGAATATTATGCTCAAAATTGAAGAACAAAATGAGCTAATGATGTTGACACCCACATATGACCATTAAAAAGTAAAAGAGGTTTTCCCGATAAATATGGGAAGAATCCATTTTGATTTAGTTATACCTATCTCAAGGTTCTATGGATTCCATTTCTTTAGAATTTGGTGTTGACTATATTAGTATAAACTTGGATTGGATAACGTGAGTGTTATTAGAGATATGCTTGTGGAGAGTGTTAGAATTAATGGCCTTAACAAGAGGGGGGATAAATTGTTAAAGGAAAGAATTTCGCAAATATTGGCTTAGAATGAAGATTTAAGAGGAATTATAGAACAAACAATTATATCAGCTAAGAAAACAGAACTGTTCCAACTAATTCCAGAAAAATAATCGGTTGATTTTACAATTTAATCGATTGTTTATACCAGCAGAGTTAAAATCTCAAATCAAACAGTTCTAAATGAGTGAGAGAGAGAGAGAGAAGATCACACAATCAATTATACTGGTTCACTCCTTACCAGAGCTACATCCAGTCTCTAGAAACCACTGGGTATTTCACTCTGTAACCAACAACAGATTACAACCACACACCCACCAAAGAAGTGATCTTGAACCCCTCAAGAACACACACTTCCTTTGGCAAACAACACACCACAGATTAGAACACCCTTTAACTTTGTGCAACACCAGTTCTTTACAGAAATACAAATCAAAGAGAGAAAAGGAAAGATCACACCTGATACAATCATAGATTGAATTTAAAGAATACAAATCAGTCCTATTCCACTCTTAGAAAGAATCTAAAGCCTTAAGCAATCTTGGAAACTTGAAAATATTTCTTAATCTTTCAGTAATCTAATCCCTTAATCTTCAAAGATATAAACATAAGATAGATAGCCTCAAAAATAGTCGTTTAAGACTTTTAATCAAGGGCCAAAATAGTTTGAAATCAGTAAAAATAGATTTACCAACCGATTGAATTGGTTTGACAGCAAACTCAACCAAAGTCAAACAATTTCAAATCCTTTTAAAAACCACTAAGTGTAAAACAATTGATTGAAACGATAAAACAACTGGTTGTTTTTCCATTTCTTTGCAAAACACTCTTTTTCAAAAGATTTTGATTAAAACAAGTTTGGATCACGACTAAGAGTGGATTAACAAATTCAAACTACCTAAAACCCACACACACAAGCTACATCCAGTCTTCAAGCAATTCATAGAGATTTGGAGACATCAAAGCCTTGTTGAACAAAGAGGTTGGCGTGAGATGTCTCTGTTCATGTTAGAATACAACAAAGTCATGGATCATTGAGTTACATCACATCAAAATGTCTTAGGTAATTTGACAAGAACCTTTCACCAGAAATATTGTGAAATACTTGAAGGGTTGACCTAGATCATTTGTTTAAGATGGAGGAAAAAAACATCGTGGCATTCATTGATATGCACTAAGAGGAAGTTAGTTAAGTAAAAAAAAACTCAACTTATTTTTCATCACTTCAGTTATGAGCAATAGTGAGCCAAATTTTAATAACTATGATTATTGAAGATACCTTCGATCAGGCAGACATTTCATGCAGATAAATGAAGATGACCTTTAAGTTTCTCTATGGGTAATCATGATTTTGTAAGAGTTACATCATTCCTTGGTATAAGGAAAGCAATCATATCTAAGAATGACTCTAAGGTTCATAGGTCCTTACTAGATTCTTAAGAGAATAGGTTCTACTGCTTATAAACTTGTTTTGTCTCTTCCATTAACCAACATTCATTATGTCTTTCGTGTATCATAACTAAGGAAATATATGTGTGTGTGTGTGTTTGTGTATATATATAAAATTGGTCACAATCATACTCTAGTATTTAATTTAGTTAAATAAAAGATCTCTCTTTTGAGATAAATTCAGTTAAAAAAAATGGGTTCTCAAATAAAGTAACTTCATGGTAGAAACATCGATATAGTCAAGGTATTGTGAAATCTCATATGATGTGATTCCACTTGAAAAATAAAAGAAAAGAAAAGATAATCATATCCTAATCTTTCTTGGTAAGCTAATTTTCGAGGATGAAAATTTTGAAGGTGGGGATAATGTAATAGCCTAAAAAAAATACCACCCCCCCCCCCCCCCCCACCACCATCTTTTCTCTCTCTTTCTCTCTCTCAATTTTTCTTTTCTTATTTTCTCCATCTCTCTCCCAACTTCTCTTCTCTCCCTTCTCTCTTCATTTTCTCTCTTATACCTCATCTATTCCAAAATCTAATCACGCCATGTTGTAGCTGAGGAGTCAGGGTACATTTCTACCTGATTAGATTTTCAAACATAGTAAGTTCATTTTTACTCTAAAGATCATTTATTCTCTATTTTTCTCTATGTTTTAGTTATCAATCTTAGTGGGGTCAATTGAGAAAAATGTTTCTCTCAACTTGATTAAGCTCATACCAAAACTTGGTAATGTTTGGATAACTTGCTCTAGGTTCCTAAATTTTGGAGTGGTTCCCATGTTTGAGATAGAATTTCCATCCGAATAAGAAATTACAGGTAAAGGAAGTTATCCTCTTTTTTTTTTAATAGAACCTTAGATAGTTTATTTAAATAACAAGCTAATCTAGTAATGGTATGCATAGGATATAAAGTTAGTTAAAATGAATTTGATTATGAGTTTATATGAGTATAATTTGAAATATACATGTAATTGATTTGAGAAATCTTAAATGATGTATGTATGTGATGTGAGTTGATTTTAGATTGACACATTTTAGAGGTTACTCTTTTGATTGTGATTTTGAGATTAACAATTTAAGGTGAGAGCCCAATGAAGATTCCCACTGGACACGAACTTAACCAAGTGGTTAAGTAAGTGTGAATGTTCACTTCTAGAAGGCAAAGAGAAAAACACAATATAGTGATTATGATGATGAAGGTAATTGCGGAAATGGAAAGAACACAAGATGAAGAATGACAAGTGATAACCAAAATTAAGACAAACATGATAACATAAAGAGGAATGGAATGGATGGCGCAAAAGGAAGATAAAAAGAGGAAGGGATGAAGAAAGCTAATGGAAGAAGAAAGGATATCACGCCACTTGGAGAAGGAGGTACTTCAAGATGAGTGGTGAAATAGCCGCCACTTGAAATGCTCGCACACTCAAAGATAAGACCCACTATGAGAACTCTCAGGTCTTACGAAAACACTCCTGCAAAGTTTCTCTACTATATTCAAATTCAATGTGTGAAATACATGAAGCAAGACATTCTATTTATAGGAGAGGGTATCTTAGAGAACAAGATAGAGGGGTAGGGGTGTCATTTATGAGAAACCTTCTAGAAGGTAGGTCAAAGAAACCCTAAATCTAGAAGCACTTGTCATGAAAGGTGCGCTTGGCACAAGCCCAAATTACTAAGCACACCCTACTCAAATTACTAAACACACTCAAATTACTAAACACACCCTACTCAAATTACTAAACACTCCTTACTCAAATTACTAAACACACCCTACTCTAGCTTATTCTTCTATTTAGACCCTCAAAGTGAGCCCCTGAAAAGACTAGAAGGAATAACATCTGATATTCTGGTTTATGTTTGGTTCTTCCTCTACTAAAGGTCTCTTGAAGTTTGGTGGGGCCTGGTCTTGTATGCTGAGATGACTGACCTAATTGTGAAGTTTTGTCCTTAGTCATTTGCTTGTCAAGGTGGTTTGTATCAGTATTAGTGATTGGTATGTGTTGTATGTGATTGATGAAAGTTGCATGAACTTGATGTCATACATTCGGGGTAATGTATGAGATGTTGTGTTTTGGTACATTAAGTATGAAAAGCCTACGAACAGATCCTCTAACTTCATTGATGATCTAAGTCACATAAAAGGTATCAGTTGGTGAGAAGCTGAAGAGGGAGTTCATACACACTGTGACCGCTTGTAGTCACACAGTATGGATGTTTGGACTTACCTTGATCCGATTGGAATGGATAAGATGTTAGTCTCTGGTAGGGGCATACTTAATGAGTATTCTGAAAGAGAATAAATCCATATGTTATCATTGATTGAAATGAAATCAAAAGGGTACTGGGGATTGAAAGGAAATCAAGGTTCCGTGAGACAAATGGATTTATGTGGCCACAATTTGGTTAATGAGTCTTCTGGAAGACGATAGATTCATATGCAATCACTATGATTGACCTGAAATCAAAGGTACCGAGAATTGAGAGGAAATCAAGGTACTGTGAGACAAATGAATCTATGTAAAGTCAGTATGATTGAAATGAAATCAAAGTACTGTGGATTGAAATGAAATTGAATTATTGTGATTGATATTTGGATTTTGTATGACTATGTTTGAGTAAAAAAGAAACTAGAATAATTATGAATTACTAATCAAATTAGTTGTTTTACTTATATTTTCGTGTATCAGAACTTTACTTCGATAGCTTACCCTTGCATTTGTCTATTTGTATATGAACTGCGATGACTTACTATGTACATGAGCAGATGATCATACAGGTGCATGAGAGCCTGGAAGGCTTTAGAGTTTTGTTTTGAGCTATATTTGTATTTTTATAAATCTTAATCATGTATTAGGAATGTTTTGAAAATCTCTAAGCTTGTATAGAAATATGTAGAACTTTATTGTACCAGTTAGATGTATTTTTGGGGAGTTACAACATGTACTTCAAAACTCACCACCAAATAATTTTAAAAAATATATTAAAAATAAGTTATATAATTACATTTAGTGTTTAGTGTCACAACACTACATATAAAATTATTATTAAAATTCTTTTTATTTCATTAAATAAGTTATCTTATTTATTTTAATTTGATCACTTACATTAAATTAAAGTTTACATTTGTAATAAAAAAATCACTAGTTATATTGTTTCGGTTATCAAACTGGTAAGATTGACTTTAATATTAATTATTAAATTAAGCGACTATTTGTAACATCCCGCCAAATTCTTTTCATATTTATAAAATGAAATAAAGGTAAAACAATAATATCGAAGTGAACATATATATATATATATATATATATGTATAATGAAATTTCTCCTCACAGGGAGTTTAATACATAACCAGTCAGTTTTCCAAACTTAAACAAAATACAGCAAAATAGAAAAACAGGCGATCTCCTAACAGAAAACAGGTGATCTCCTATCAGAAACAGAAAACAGGCGATCGCCTAAAAGAAACAGAAACAGGCGATCTCCTTCCGGCGACCACTCACTGAGGAGCTCTACTTCCTGCAACATCATCTGCTCCCGTGTAAATTATACACGATCATCACAGGTTTAAGAAAACATCCACAAAACAAAAACGCAGGGTAAGCTAGATATTTGAAAGAGAATTTAGATATGAAACTTTAAAATCAAGATAAAACAAATTTAAGACACCCACGTAAAAACCATCAACTTTCTCATTCCCTTCACATGACCATCAAGTAATCACATATTTCACAATTTCCTCAAGAGTCGTTCAATTCACATACTCCATCAAGTGTCTATCAATTTCAAAGTTTCTCATTTCTCACGTCAGACTTCCACTGACTCATCACACACAGACACTTGACACTACTTCTGGAAGACTCGTGCGTTGAACTTAGCATCCAGAGACCTGCACCTGTCATACTTCATTGCTGTAATGTTCTCACAGCCATGCGCATCAACATAATCTCGATCTCAATTTCAATATCCTCACTCTCACAGTATGACAGGGTTAATCCATATAACAGGTCAAGTCAGTTATCTTTCAAACGACTTACCCATACATATGGACCTCCTTCGACTCTCACCAACTGAATGACTTCATCTATGTGACTCCATCATATCAGCAGAGTCAGGATCGTCTCATTCACAGGATACTCACTGATCAATACACCTCATAACCAATCTCAACACGGTATTTCCTTTCCTAAAAATACTATGTCTTGATCCCACATTCACAACATTCAACACATCATATAACACTTAAATGAACGATTCCAATCACAGCAACAATCATTCCACGGTTCAGATTTTCGAATATCACATTTCAATCTCAAACAGTTTCAAACGACACTAAAACAGGGGAGTTCGAAATCAACATTTAAAACCGGCGATCACGTCGCCCCACACATAAAAATAGAGCATCGTGAAAAAGAATATGAAAACCGGCGACCACGTCGCCCTCACTTCAGAACCTACTCGCCTAACGTTTTTATAAACGAAAATGCTAGCTTCCCTTACCTGGACTAGCGTAAAACACCAAGAGCTCCAAAACCCACCGAAGCTTAAAGATGCCTTAACTCTGTTTTAAGGCTTGATTGGAAACTTGCAGAGAACCTTCCCAGGTGCTCTATGGCAGTCGCCAGTAGCCAAGCTGGGACGTGAGAAGGCCTGAATCGTAGAGTGAAGGAGAGGAAGGAAAAGGATGAAGACTAACTCACTCTATCACTCTCGAACCACAACAACGTTCTCTGCCTCTCAGGAAGTGAGTTTTTGAATCTAAACCAACTTGTCCACAATTGCCGCTGCCACCACCCACTCTGCAGGAAAGCTTGCGTGCACGCTTCCCTGAACAGTACGACCACGTGTGTCTCTGCGCATGCCAACTCTCTGATGTCACTATTCTGAACCACCCTTTTTGTCTATGTGTCGCGCGTGCAGGACGTCTCATGCTGGGAGCCTGAGTCCCACCTTATTTGTGTGAAACTCGACATCACGCGATAACCTTCCACCGATGACTCATCCTGGCGGACGACCGATGTCTCTCCCTGGAAGACGACCGATGTCTCTCTCTGGAAGACGACCGATGTCTCTCTCTGGAAGACGACCGATATCTCTCTCTGGAAGACGACCGATGTCTATCCCTGGCGATGCCCGCATGCCTCGCGCCCTGGCGATGCCCGACGACACATCGCCACGCCTTGCTGAAGGTTCTTCATCCCACTATGTTACGTCCAAGGTATCATCTCCACATGACTTGGTGACGTCGGTAGCTTCACATTTCCAAGAGTAGATCAGCACTACTCCTCGTGCACCCATGCATTTAACACTAAGGACAATTTCTTATGCTCAAGCATAGAGCTTCGCATGCACAGCGTATCTAAGGCTTAACCCACACCTTGATACGCGTGGTTTTTGGAACCCACTATGGTTAATCCAACATCTTGACCACATACTGAGTGCACTTTCGGCGATCATGTGCACCATAGGCGATTGGCGATCATGTACACTACAGGCAATTGGCGTTCATGTGTAGTCTAGGCGACAGGCGATTATGTGCCAGAGAAGTCGGAGATCGCCTCCGTCTTCAACAACGGCGATCTCGTAGACTTCTAAGCTACACTTTTCTTCCTTTACTCTTCTTGATCCACATGTCTTCCTCGAGCACACCCATGTGATTACCTCACGATAAAGTCATCGCACCTGACTACTTGACTAATACAATGGTCAGCCGACCGACCTCTACCAGCTGACCCTAGACCTTGGGCGACATCCGAGGTCCGACTACTACGAAACTTCATTTACCAGCTCTTTGTATTTTAAATAATAACATCTTCTGAAATTATTTAAATATAACACTTTCATTCCAATTAAAGTTTCTAGGTCCTTACACTATTAGATTAAATTATAGCCTATAATTAAAGTATAACTGTTTCTATTAAAGAATTTAAGAATTTAAACTCATAAGTTAATTATAACTTAGTTGATATTAAGAGATTTAATTATCACTTAACTTACTTGATATTAAGATTTAATTTATGTTATTTACAGTAATTTTATTTTTATTATTAATACTTAATAATTGTTTTGTTAATATTATTACCGACCATTATCATTGATACCACTAGAAGTCCGTATTCTTCACTGGACTTTTGATTGTTATCTATTTTCTATGTCTTTAGATATATTTTTAATATATTTAAAAATATCAAAATTCATATAAATTAGAAGCAACAAATCAATAGAGAATATAGCTTATTATTAAAGTAAGTAATTTAAGTTTGATGAATAGTTCGAATTAATATTATAGTTATAAATAAGTAATAGTGGTTTTCATAAAATTATCAAACTTTCATAATTAAAAAAATTACGTGTAGAGGTAAAGACGTACACAAATACTTAATTTGAACTTTTTAATATAAATAGTTTTAAATTGTGACTTAACTACAAAATTACTCATTTAAATTCTAATATCGTTTATAAACATTTAAACTGAATGAAGTACTGATAACTCACAATAAGAATAATTTTATTGAAATGATATTTTGTCTCGAAAGAAAGGAAATATGCAGATTATTCATTCATTATTATAATTACTGACAACGTCATTTTACATAGGAAATAGTAAGTAAATACACTAATTTATTCTTGTTTATAATACTTATATATTTATATATGTATGTATATATTAAAATTAAGATTAAATAAGTTAAGATCAAATAAAAAGCAACAATATTATGACACATACGTACAATTTAGTAACAAGGTGTTCCGAGACGCTTTGGAATGCTAACAGTAGAAGGAAAACAGAAGCAAACACTTTTTGGATCAAAATAGTGTCTTTTATTCCATAAAAAGGTATCTTATTTAGACGTTTATACAAAGTTCAAATCATGTTAAATTGTCTCAAAACATTATTAGACAACTGACTGTTGAAGATAAATAATGAATAAAAATAAAGTGGTGTAGAATTAAATTTAAATAAACCAAAGTATATAAACTTTATGTTTATGTTGTACATAACCAATCATGACCTAATGACCGGATACATTCATATCAATAATCGTTTATTTAATATAATATTTAAGATATATAAATCAGACAATAACTATCCATTTAATATTACATTTAAGACACATAAATCAAGCCATAAATTAGTTATAGGTTACTAGTAGTTATAGTTACTATTATAAAATTCATTTATATCGCATGATAATTACTCGATATTTTTCTGAATGGTCTAAGTCCAATAAGACCTATAAATAGGTGATGATTTTCTCAGTAAAAGGACACACTAAACTCTAATTTATATTTTAGCTATTTGTTAAGAATTTATCATCAACTTTGTGCTCCTACTGACTTAAGCATTACAGAGTCTTTTGCAGGTGGTCCTCTTCCTCTCTTCGGAGACCAACTGAAAGCTCGTTCCTTGAGGAACACATAGTCCTCGAAGAGTTGCACTCTCTAAGTTCATTTTTTGTAGGAACATTTCATGCCCACCATGGGGTCTGGTAAAACTTTTCCCAAGACCACTACAGAAATTCGAGCATACACTTTCAACATGAGTATCCAACAGGAAAACGCGAATCAACTAATAGGGGACCCCCCCTCCCCATAACAAACGAGGAAGACCTGCCTAGAACTGTGAGACACATCTTGGACCAAATGCGGGAAAAAATGGAACGAGATTTGGCATCCCTAAGAGAGCAACACAAGGTAGAATGTTGGTACTACATGATCAAATAGCTCGTAGGGACAACAACAACACCACTTAGGGTGACCAACAACACTCGAAGCATACCACCGATTCTCGGAAGGTACCCCCAGAAAACTCGAATCAGCATAAGAGGTCGATATCTTGCACTCCTACTAGAAAATCACCCTAGAGGGAAACCTCATCGAGCTCCACACAATGCAGGACGGGGCAAAGGAGCTGTGGACACAATAATCAGCCTTTCAAGGCACTTCCTAACCTGTTGATCAACCACACAATGAGGATCAGCCTAAGGGGTTTTCATTCCTTCACGGATGAGATTATAAGGGCTCAATTGCCCCATAGAAGGAGTTGGCCCAATCTGGAGAAATACTCGGGGACCTCAGATCCTAAGGCACATATTAAGGTTTATATAACCTAGGCTCAGTTATTCACAAAGGACATGGACGTGCACTATAGGCTGTTTCCCACCACTCTAGCTAGGGTGGCCTTGGAATGGTACTACTCTCTACCAAGAAACTTGGTAGACTCATTTGACATGTCCTGTGGTAGGTTCCTTGTCAGGTTTGCAGATTGCAAGCCCGTGGCCACCACCTCGACATCCTTGCACAATGTCGTGTAAGGGGAGACAAAAGGCTTGAGACAGTTCATGGCCCAGATCGCCTAAGCTACTTTGAACATACCCGACCTGTACCTGGCGGTCTCCATGCATGCCTTGCTAGTAAGGCTACGTCCAAGGAAATTCTTGGACACCCTATATGCGAAACCCCCCAAGGACATGGATCAACTATGGGCCAGAGCGGCAAGATATATGAGCATTGAGGAGAACGCAAACGCCCAGAGAAGGGCAATGAAAGCACCAACCTCAGCGGCCTTCTTAAATATTAAAAGAAAGAGGTCGGGGAAGTTTGAAAACTACACCCCCCTGAATGCCTCGAGGGAATTCATACTCTGAAAGGCCTGCAACTTAAAACTCGTACGCCTGCCAACACTAAGCCCCAATAACCCTTTTGGGGACCTGATTAAGCACTGCAACAATCACCAAAATCAAGGTCATAATACGAAGGAATGATTTAAGGTAAGAGATCTTCTAGAGGAACTGGTCCGATCAAGGGCCTTAGACCACTTCATACAGTAGACCGGGTAAGTGGTAAGTTGATTCCAAGAACATGGAACATAACCCATTTAAAGGTATAATATAGTTGAAAATCGAGAACTTGTACTCTTTTTCCTTTACTTGGGTTTTTTCCCTAAGGAGGGTTTTACCAAGCAAGGTTTTAACGAGGCAAGCTCGACAGAATAAAGTCCCTTTTTCTTCGATACAATCTTGTCAAGTTCAATCAAGAACTAAAAATGTTCAACCAAGAGCACGACAACACGCTCAACCAATAGCACAACAAAAATAATGCGAGTTCAATCGAGAACTAAAGCGCTCAACCAAGAGTACAACAAAATAATGCAAGTTCAATCAAGAACTAATGCGTTCAACCAAGAGCAAAACAAAATATGCAAGTTCAAACACGAACTAAGTGCTCAACCAAAAGTAAAACAAAATAATGCAAGTTCAATCAAGAACTAACACGCTCAACCAAGAGCAAAACAAAATAATGCAAGTTCAATCAAGAACGAAACATGTTCAACCATGAGCATATAGCTAAAAACCAAATGCAAACGGGTCCTGAAGTCGTTTCAATTTGATCCACTTGTACCTCTTCTTGAACTCTGAGCTGAGGGGACTTATATACATACCCCCAATTATGACCGGGTACATTCAAACCAATAACCACTCATTTAATATAATATTTAAGGCACATAAATCAGACAAAAGCTACCCATTTAATATTATATTTAAGACACATAAATGAGATCATAAATTGGTTATAGGTTATTAGCGGTTATAGTTACTATTACAAAATTCATTTATATCTCATGATAACCATTTGATGTTTTTCTTAATGGTCTGAGTCCAACAAGACCTATAAATAGGTGATGACTTTCTCCGTAAAATGACACACTAAACTCTAATATATACTACTCTTAACTCTCTGTTAAGAATTTATATCATCTTTGTGCTCCTACTAACTTAAGTATCGGAGAATCTTTTGCAGGTGAATCTCCCCTTCTCATTGGAGACCAACTAAAAGCTCGTTTCCTGAGGAACACACAGTCCTCAATGTTGCACTCCCCAAATTCATTTTTGGTAGGAACAAATATAAAGAGAAAAATAAAATGTTTGTGCACTTTTAACCATCATTTACATTTTGTTTGTTTCAAAGAAAAAAAAATTAAAAGCGAAAAAAGAAAACATAAGTACATAAAATGAGAAATAAAAATCTAATAATAAATAAATATATTTAACTTTTTTTATTTCTATTATATTATTTATTCAAACAATTTGACTTTGCGTTTTGTTCCTTACTTTCTTTCTTCTAATGCCAATAAAACATTAATTTATATCTTGATATGGTAAAATATTCTTTTTTTAAGTTGAAGTTGGAAAGTCGAGTTACAATATAAAAAAGTGTCTTATTGTGATGACTTTTCCTTTTTTTTCTTTTTATTTCCTTACTTTCTTTCGTCTAATGCCAATAAAACATTAACGTATATCTTGATATAATAAAATATTATTTTTTTAAGTTGAAGTTGGAAACTCGAGCAACTATATAAAAAATATCTTGTTGTAATGTGTAATTTATCTGCATCTTTTACTCATGTATATTATATGCCTTTTCATCTTAATTAACCAATTAAATCTTTAAGTAGATCATGGGATTAATGGTTCAATTTAGTGTAACATAGAACATTAAAACACATCAATCTTAAATTATGAAAACATTAATTTCACATCTATTCTCTTAGACGATCAATCAAGTTTTAAAGAATAGTTTTGGAACATATAAGAAAAGATGAAATATTTCACTTATTTGCGTTTTAAAAAACAATATTTTTATTTGTTAAACATTGAGTCTTACATCATTTTAACTATAATTATTATTATTTTTTTAAATTTTATCTTAATACATTGCATCTTAAATATAACATATTATTTTTACAAGGTTGGATTTTTCACAAATATTCTTTTCAATGGTTGATCTTTGATTTTCGGCTTCTCAGTCCAATCTCATACTCATTGTATGTGGGTGGAGTATTGATGTTCAAATCAATTAGAGTTTAATTTGTAAGTATTGAATTAGATTTTACATATATTTTGATTTTGATGGTGTTTTTCTATTTATAATAGTTGTCTAATGATACTAACAAGTAGATTAGGGCTAATATAACCCAATTATATTTTAATTATGATTTACGGGTATTTAATTGTGTAT
This sequence comes from Phaseolus lunatus, assembly GCA_013389735.1. Classification (NCBI taxonomy): domain Eukaryota; kingdom Viridiplantae; phylum Streptophyta; class Magnoliopsida; order Fabales; family Fabaceae; genus Phaseolus; species Phaseolus lunatus. The sequence continues at coordinate 15,185,337 of CM023863.1, read as the reverse complement.
TATTTACTATTCTGTAATTATACGAGTGATACGTACCAAATTGACAACGATATGCAACACAGTACTAGATACTAGATTATTCAGCATCTCGACATTTTAACATTTTAACATGATACTTTTAAAATAAGAATAAACAAGTGAAAGAAAGAAATACTATTTATGTTTCTCTCTATATATTCCATACAATTGAATGAAATTTTGATTCCTTTCTATCTTTAAATATTTATTCATCTTTAAATATCTTTAAATATGTTTCACTTCAAATTATTCTATTTTGTGTTTCATGTCTTTTTTTATTTCATTCTCATTATGATATTGATAGGAAAATGTCTACTAAATTGATGATTAATGTTAATGTACATATTTTATCTATTTTTTCTATACAGACAAGTGTGTCAGCTTTGTGAGAAATTGAAGAAAAATGTAAAAGAAAATAAATAGAAAACAATGCCACTAATCGTACATGTTCGAAAACATCACATTAATTATGTTTTGAAAGATAGTTTATGATGTTAGAACATGATGAAATAATTTGTGCATAAACTCATTCGCTTCTGTGATGAAATTAACAGACAGGTTTTTTTTTAGCATGAACTCTGAACACAATATTATTTAATCAAATATTATTTTCCAATAATATTATTTCCTTTCATACATGTATAAATGTAATGTCTATCCGTTATTAGTATTACTCTGTTTGTTATTTAGAAAAAGCAAGGAAAAGGTGTGAAAATGCATCATGGTATGTCGAGGGAAAAATTAATAGAATTATTACAACATTAAATACGAACACTTACGTGTCGAACAATAATGAAATCTGCCTTTACGAACGGTGGCCTTCATTTGCTGTCTCACATCAACGGCACAGATCAGTCCACAGAGAGATCCTCATCACCTATAAAACACTTCTCCGCCGTGTCATCATTTCCACTTTCAACAGAAACGAAGCCCCGAGAAGAGAGAAAGAAGAAGAAATACTCGAGAAATTTCTTACATAGGGTTGGATTTTTCGAGCAATCTTCTTTCTCCGCCACTTCATCTCAAGCGATCTCGTTCTGATCCCACTCTTTTTCATGATCGTCTTCTAAGGCGACCTCTGATTCGACTCTCATCGTTTTCGCCGTCCCTCTACGCCGGAACCATGATCTCCGTGCAGGGAGACCACCACCACCCCAGCCGCCACCACTACCACCACCAGCCGCAGCTCCCTGGATCCGCCGACACTTCTCGCCCGCAGTTCACCGGGGATCGCGTCGAGCCCTTCTCCGTCAAGCAGGAGCCCGCGTCGCTCACTCTTTTACCGTTACGCGGTCATGATTCTACCGAAGGTTTGTTGAATTTTAATTATTTATTTAATCTCTATTCACTGCATATCCAGCTCTTTATTGATTTTGTTTTCACACTTTTTACCCCTTCTTGCACTATGTTTTGGGTTTGTATTTTTGCTTCCGTGCTTCATTTTCATGGTTGTTATTGATGTAGTTAATTCAGCTGGAATCGGATTCTTCAGGAGGTTTTACACTTGTACATTTGATTTTTGTTCTCGCTTCATCTACATCATAATTAGGGGTTTGATAGTGGACTTATAATAGGGACTACTTTGTATTCTATTTTTCATTGTTTTATTTCCCTTGTTGTTGGCATTTCGTTTTTTAGTTGGTAATTGTGAGTGCTTGGAGAAAAGTCACAAGTTTAACCATTGAATCGCTTCCGTGCTTCCGTGAAATATTTTGTCTGATTATTTGGAAAATTCACCTTGACGCAGTCGAAGAAGATATGCACTTATCTCTTGCACATCAAATGTACAAGAGTGGCAATTATAAGCAAGCCCTAGAACACAGCAATACTGTCTACGAGAGAAATCCGCTCCGTACTGACAACTTACTACTGCTGGGTGCAATTTATTATCAGGTTTGTTCTTCTTGTATTGTCGTTGCGTTGTCTGTCATTTGTTGGATGATTTGTTTACAATTCTCGGTCCTGATTTCTTGTTCCTTTTGTACTGCATTCTGAACTAATGCTACTATTTGCCCGCAGTTGCATGATTTTGATATGTGCGTTGCAAAAAATGAAGAAGCACTGAGGATTGAGCCGCACTTTGCTGAGTGTTACGGGAACATGGCTAATGCCTGGAAGGTAAGTAAGCTAATCCATGATTACGGTGATGGAATTCACTATACTACCTCTGTCTGCAGTTGGCAGATTTCATGCTTTTTACAGAATAAACAGAGCGTCATTTTTGTGCAGGAAAAAGGAAACATTGACCTTGCAATTCGCTACTATTTGATTGCAATTGAGGTCTGCATGCAATTCTCGACTAATAACTATAGTTTGTATTGTTTTGACCTTATAATTCGCTTCTATTTGATTGCAAATTTGCAATTGAGGTCTGCATGCAATTCTTGACTAATAACTATAGTTTGTATTGTTTTGTTTTGTTTTTTATTACAACCTCAATTGTGGTAGTTCTGTACCCGTGTTTCTTAATAAAATCCCCGTCATTTTTGTTCAGCAACTAAAAATCAGATTTTTGGTACAATACAATTGATTATTTTTGGCTGGCTATCTTAATTTTATAAATTTTTTTTGTTAAAGACAATCATTGTAATAGTTTAGTAATTCCCCCCTCATTTGATGCCATTGTTTCTTACGATTAGTTTGTTTAACCTGTTGCCTCTTGATTTTGTTGTTGTAGCTCCGTCCCAATTTTGCTGATGCATGGTCAAATCTAGCTAGTGCATACATGCGAAAAGGAAGACTCAATGAAGCAGCGCAGTGCTGTCGTCAAGCACTTGCTATAAATCCTTTAATGGTATTTTTTGCTTTTTTTGATGATCAGTAGCTTTTCATGCTAAGTAGTTATTTAGAAAGCATAGAGTTTAACCTTTTACTCTTTCCTTCTGCACTGTTTTATCATGTGGTTTATGTGATTGCTTTCTATTGCAATACAGGTTGATGCCCATAGCAACTTGGGTAATTTAATGAAAGCTCAAGGCTTGGTGCAAGAAGTAAGTCATAACTTTGGATATTATTTAAATAGTGTTCTTGAGTTTTGAGGTTTTCTACAACCAATTGGTTTATGGACTATCACTTCATATCTCATAGGAGATAAAGTCTTTTCTTGATCCACAGTGGAACATATTTGAAATTGGATATATTGTACCACTTCCTTCCCTTTTGTAGCTAGTGCAGTTTCTCTCTAAAGAGGAATTGAGCTTCCTAGTTTTAGTTTTAGATGATACCCTACTTGATTACAAAGTACCAGTGATTCGCCATCTTGTTGGATTAGTCTGAGATTTGATTTTTTAAGACCTCTTCTGCCACTATGCCAGTTACCCAGGTCTGGGTGTACCACATCCACATCTTACTGTCTGAGCTATTGTAGTTTCTTTACCCTAATATTTCTTCTTGGTTAGATGATTATCTACTGGATTCCCTAGAAAGGGTGACAGCACTGGTTATTATTCGGGTCATAATCATCTTCCATTTTCTGTCTAGCCAGATAAAATTAGTAAAAATAGCTGTGTGCTGGCCTGGAAGCATGGAACGCTCCTTCAATGCTTAGTATTTTGTACCCTAAATCTTTTTTTTTTTTCATTTTAGATACTGATTTAAATAATTCGTGCGTGGAACTGTGTTCAAATTCACGGTTCTATACAGATATCAAGTTGTTGTCTTCAAGCGTCCGACTCAGATGATGGTTCTTGTTGTAACTTCCATCTCCAAGACTGCAAATAGTCAGAATCTAACATTTTTTGCAGGCCTACAGTTGTTATCTTGAGGCATTGGGCATTCAACCCACCTTTGCTATTGCATGGTCAAATCTTGCTGGTCTGTTCATGGAGTCTGGTGATTTCAACAGAGCTGTTGAGTATTACAAGGTATGTCTCTTTTCTACATTCTGTGTGGAATTCTTGAACTCGTGATAGGAGTTAGTGGAGCATATATTGTCTTATTAATTTTGTTGAGTTTGCTTGTGATGCTTCATTTCATATCATTGAATGGTGCTTACTTACTGGAAGTTTTGCTATGTCATACATATGCTCTGTGCTTTTTTGCTTAATGCTCGTGAGGTTCTGATGTATTTATATTTAGAATTGCCTCTGATGCTGCCCAGACATTTCTGTCACTATAATTTATATGTTCTTTTTCAGGAAGCAGTTAAATTAAAACCTTCCTTCCCTGATGCATATCTGAACCTTGGGAATGTCTACAAGGTATGGTGTTAAGCATGATTAGTTGAATTGGATTAGCACTTGTTGGAAACTTGAAAATTTTCTTTTTTTCCCTATATCAGGCTTTAGGGATGTCTCAAGAAGCTATTGCATGTTATCAACATGCTCTTCAGACACGGCCAAAGTATGCCATGGCTTATGGTGGGTTCTGTTTTTTTTCTTCTCTACTGTTTGCTGCTAATTTATTTTCTTTGTACAACATCACTTGAAAGACTTTTGATATAATGAAAATCTAAAACTCTTCTCATTTTCGTTCTTTTAAAAGTCTGATTTTGGTCTTCTGAGTGTTAATGTGATAGCCTTGATTCCAAAGGGTTTGTTTTGGTGCTGCAACCAGATGTTATATAAAATCAATCAATTCTTTAGAGTCTTATAATCAGTTGAATAACCATTACACAACTGGAATAATATTACTTAACTGATGGACTATCTATTTCTAAAATCAACATCAATAATTTGTTGTGAACGATCATTGATGTATTGTAGCATAACTGATTTATATATTTTGCTGTTTATGGAAAATAACAATTCCAAAATTATAGGACAGTGAATAGATGATTGTCCCACACGCAGATAGATATCTATTTTACCGATGGCATATCCAAATTTCCTTTTGTTTAGTCATATTATGTGGCTTTACAATTTCTGGTAAAGGTACCTGACTTAACTAATAACTTCAATTGGTGCACAGGTAACCTGGCCAGTATATATTATGAGCAGGGTCAACTAGACATGGCAATTCTGCACTACAAGCAAGCCATTGCATGTGACCCTCGATTTTTGGAAGCTTACAATAACTTGGTTGGTTTCTTCTTTAGTCATAGATAGTTTAAAAATGCCAAATGTGCAATTTTTTTTTTTATATGTATTGTATGGTATTTTATTTGATTTTCTTATAGGGTAATGCTCTAAAAGATGTTGGGAGAGTGGAGGAAGCAATCCAGTGCTATAATGTATTTTTTTCTTATCTTATTACCTCTCATTACATTGCTTATATAATATATTTCTAAAATCCTTAATGTACTTTATTTTGTGGGATGTAGCAATGTCTTACATTACAGCCTAACCACCCACAAGCATTGACCAATCTTGGAAATATATATATGGAATGGTATGTGATCCCCTTGTATCGTACTAATGGTAGTAATTTTTGTGTTACATGTTAGAATGATTTTTCTTGGTTAAAATTCTGTGAGGCAGGAACATGGTGGCTGCTGCTGCTCAATATTATAAAGCGACACTAAATGTAACAACTGGATTGTCTGCTCCTTATAACAACCTTGCCATAATCTATAAGCAGCAGGTAATGCCATAGCCCATGCATGCATACTTTTATGAGTAATTATTAACACATAGTTGGGCTAGATCCATGCTTGTTAAAACATGGGGGGAACAGTAAGTATCAGAAGCTTTTGCAAAAACATTGTAGATGACTATACCAGTTCTGGCAGTTTTTTCATTCAAGGACAAATTATTGTAGGGGAATTATTTGGATGCCATATCATGCTACAATGAGGTCCTCCGCATTGATCCCTTGGCAGCTGATGGGCTAGTAAATAGAGGCAATACATACAAGGAGATTGGCAGAGTTACTGATGCTATCCAGGATTATATTCGTGCCATTGCTGTCAGGCCTACCATGGCTGAAGCACATGCAAATTTGGCTTCTGCTTATAAAGATAGGTAGACTAATTTTTTAGTTTTGCTTTCATGGTGATGAAGCCAGCAGTATAGTACTCTTATATTGAGAAAATAAGGCAAATTACATTCTTAGAACCACGATCTTGAAGTTTTAATATCTTTTAGTCGCATTGAAATTGAACCTGGAACTTGCATTGTTTAGGGATTATTTTTCTTATTCCTTTTTTACTCTAGTTGGATGCATTACTAGTTTTAAGTTTCTTCTTGTGCTGTCTACACTTTATATCCTTCCGTTGCCCATGCAGAACCTGTCTGTGCATAGCTATAAGCTAATCTAAATTATGTCACCCTATTTCAGTTTACATGTAGAGGCTGCTGTAAAGAGCTATAAGCAGGCTTTGATTCTACGTCCTGACTTCCCCGAAGCAACTTGCAATCTACTACATACACTTCAGGTTTTGTTCATTCATTATTATAATATGCATTATTGTCAGCAAGTTTGTCAGAGCATCTTTTGATATAATCCTGTCACATATGCCTTTCATTATTACTTTTCCTGTCCCAATGCAACTTCCATATTAAGTGGCTATTTAATTGATTGGCTTCTGATAGATTATGTTGGTCAGATCATGTGGTTGGAATGAATATTAATAGTATTGCCTCCTGTATGTTACCTGATTGGACTCATTTTTGGTTTTGGATGATCTTTTCAGTATAATTGATTGGACTCATAATTTATATGATGCGCTGTATGTTGTAATGCAGCAATGTTCTTTCTCGTTATTATTTACTTTTATCTTTAGCATTGCCTTGTGGTATCACTCTAGTACCCTTCCCACGAGCCAAAAAGGAACTAAGGTGTTTATCCTGTCTTGTGATGTGTGTATTTAAATGCCATTGCTCTGTTGTCTGCTTTTCACAATTCTTTGCTCTGCTAGTTCATGAGCATATGTTGGTAGTAGTATTAAATTTTTTAATGTAGTATGTAATTTCATTTGGCAATCAGTATAATATTTTATCATATTGCAGTGTGTCTGCTGTTGGGAGGATCGTGATAAAATGTTCAAGGAAGTTGAAGGGATAATCAGGAAGCAGATTAATGTCAGGAGCAGTCAATGCTCTGTTTTACTTGATCTTCTATTAATATAATAATATGATACACGAATACTTGTTTGAGTATCCTTCAATTATTATTCTTTCTGTTCTTCAGATGTCCGTTCTTCCTAGTGTCCAGCCTTTCCATGCCATAGCATATCCACTTGACCCAATGCTTGCTCTGGAAATTAGGTATGAATATTACTGTTCACAGGAGGCACATCCAATTAAAAAATATCAAGTGCTCTATTCAGCGTATATAGTATGTCCTTCCCTTTCTCTCTTTGCAGCCGTAAATATGCTGCACACTGCTCTGTAATTGCATCTCGTTTTGCACTTCCTGCATTCACCCATCCTGCTCCTATTCCAATCAAGCAGGATGGAGGATATGAAAGACTGAGGCTTGGGTATGTCATCATTATGTAGCTAAATTTCATGTTCTGTACCAAAATGTTTTTTGTTTTATATTTAAGTATGGGAAACATGTGGGTTGCAGGTATGTGAGTAGTGACTTCGGGAATCACCCCTTGTCACATCTCATGGGATCTGTTTTTGGTATGCACAACAAGAAGAATGTTGAGGTATTTAATGTGGTTTTGTTCAGCCTATTTGTCTTTTAAGTTTTATTCCTTCTGTTCTCGATGTTCTCTATATATCTGTGTATCTCTATATATACAGGTATTCTGCTATGCATTGAGTGCAAATGATGGTACTGAATGGAGGCAACGTATTCAGTCTGAAGCAGAGCACTTTGTGGATGTGTCTGCCATGTCATCTGATTCAATAGCAAAAATGATCAACGAGGATAAGATACATATCCTTGTCAACCTCAATGGTTATACAAAGGTAGGGAGTAGTTATTGTATGAACTTTTTTTAAAGTATTCAAACCATAGTACAAATTGTTATATTGAAGTTGACTTTATTTTATTTTTTTACTAGTAGTGTTGTGACTGACCTTTTTCTCTCCTGTTGGAACTGTAATTGGATCCCTGACCTTGCACGATGTTATTCTCGTTTTTTGTCAGGGTGCCAGGAATGAGATATTTGCTATGCAACCTGCACCAATTCAAGTTTCATATATGGGATTCCCTGGAACAACCGGGGCTACTTACATAGATTACTTGGTCACTGATGAGGTGAGATATTACAAGAAAAAGAGTGAACGAGGTTTTACCAACACATTCATATTACATGCATCCTTATTTCTTATTATTTCTCTTTGCAGTTTGTTTCTCCACTACGATATGCACACATTTATTCTGAGAAGATTGTCCATCTCCCGCATTGCTACTTTGTAAATGATTATAAACAGGTTATTTGTTACTGACATTTAATGTAGAACATTGTTTTAATTTAATTATGTGTTTTTGATGCATTGCATTGAGTGTCCTTGTCCTGCATGTTTTGTTTATTCAGAAAAATCAGGATGTGTTAGATCCAAACTGCCCGCACAAACGATCTGACTATGGTCTACCAGAGGACAAATTTATATTTGCATGCTTCAATCAACTTTACAAAATGGATCCTGAAATATTTAATACATGGTAATGTCAGGATGCCCTCTATTATTTCTTTATATGAAATATTATAACCATCTATTATATTCCATTCTTGTCTCCTATTTTTCCAAACTTTGTCATTTTATTCTTTTCATGTCTGACAATGCTTGTATTATTTTAGGTGTAATATTCTTAAACGGGTACCCAACAGTGCACTGTGGCTCCTGAGATTTCCAGCTGCAGGAGAAATGAGACTGAGAGCATGTACGATTATACCTTTTAGAATTTGATCAGTTACATCTGAATGGGCGGAGACCTTCTCAAATTTTTGTTATCTTTTATTGTATTTTTTTTTTAATTCGTGGGCCACTTTCAGATGCTGCTGCACAAGGGGTAAAGCCAGATCAAATTATTTTTACAGATGTTGCAATGAAGAACGAACACATCAGACGGAGTTCTTTAGCTGATTTATTCCTTGACACGTAATTACTGACCCGCGTTTTTGTGTCTAGCTTCATTTTCCTATTCGCAGTCCTTACTGTTACACACTTGCAGTTGTTTGTTTACATTGTTCTTCTATTCTTCGTCTTATATGTGTGAACTGTACACTTTTAGGCCTTTATGCAATGCACATACAACAGGAACAGATATACTGTGGGCAGGTTTGCCAATGGTTACTCTGCCTCTGGAGAAAATGGCTACTAGGGTTGCCGGGTCACTCTGCCTTGCCACTGGACTGGGGGAGGAGATGATTGTGAGCAGGTCAGCACTTTCAAGTTTGTTTTTCTGTTCAGGGTGCTCTGGCCAGACTTCCCTGGCTTTTCAAATATCATGTTTTCCTCAACTTTTCAGAAGATTAGGCAGTGCCAATATGCTTATGCCGCTTGACAATTATTTGTGTTAACCTGCTTTTCAACTTTTGTGGAACCGTGTGCAGCATGAAAGAGTATGAAGAAAGAGCAGTATCCTTGGCTCTGAATCGGCCGAAGCTTCAAGCTCTTACTTCTAAGCTTAAATCTGTACGCATGACATGCCCTCTGTTTGACACAGCCCGCTGGGTGAGTGGAGATTATCTTGACTACATACAATCTATATGGTATTTTCATTTTCTGTACGGTTCTTTAAGTTGATCTTGAATCTTACAGGTGAGGAATCTTGAGAGATCATATTTTAAAATGTGGAATCTGCATTGCTCTGGTCAACGCCCACAGCATTTTAAGGTCACTGAAAATGATCTCGAATGCCCTTATGACAGATAGATATAGGAATTAGACGGGAATGTAGATAAGAAAATTTAAGAGAAAGTCGTATAGAAGCTACCCACATTGTTGAGACGTAGTTACTCAAATATATTGTGGGTTATTTAGTTACTCATTGATGATGTATTACCTTGTATTAGTAAAAGCGAAATTTGTGACATACTACTTACTGTTTACCTTGTAGTAGTGAAAGAGTCTAAGAGAGTAAAACAATGTGACTTATTTTTTTATAACAAAATGTTTGGCTTTGGAGTTCTGCCTTATGTATCTGTGTGGTTTACGATGGATTTGGATGAGGAATTTGGTACATATTTAATTTCCGAGTGATTTCAAATGTCATTAATAAAAGTGAATTGTTTGGACATGGGATTTATACAAGTTTTGAAACATGAAAATTCTGATTTTTTTAAGTAAAGTGAACATCTTTTAATGGAAAATGAAATTATTTTATCGGATTCTTGTTTGAAATTGGAGCTGTCAGTTCTCTCTTGTAGTCCTTATATTTTTGGATACACGATAAAAATACAGTAAAATAGTGCAGTATTTTAGAAGTACTTGATTATTTAAATTGAAGATTACATAATTATATATAGTACATCACATACAGAGAAACAGGCTGGAAAATAATTCTCAGCATAGCAATGGTAGGGTTGGGCTTTGGTTGAATTTGAAGGAGGCTGATTCTCTCAGCACTCACTCAATTATGGTTTGCAAAAATATTAAAAATATCCTTAATGAAATTGAAAAAAAACACTTTAACTTCCACAAATTCGAAACACAATTATTGAAAAAAAACACACTGGATGTTCAAATTCGAAACACACTTAATTATTTTGAATATTCAAATTCGGAACACACTTAATTATTTTGAATATGTACATCGTTAAATGCAGGATTAATCATTTGAATATGTACATCGTTAAATGCAGCTTAATTATTTTGAATATGTACATCGTTAAATGCAGGAACACACTTAATTATTTTGAATATGTACATCGTTAAATGCAGGATTAATCATTTGAATATGTACATCGTTAAATGCAGCTTAATTATTTTGAATATGTACATCGTTAAATGCAGGAAGCATCGTTAAATGCAGGATTAATCATTTGAATATGTACATCGTTAAATGCAGCTTAATTATTTTGAATATGTACATCGTTAAATGCAGGAAGCAATCATTTGAATATGTACATCGTTAAATGCAGGAAGCAATTGATTGGGTGTATGATTGGGTGTAGGAAGTAATTGCTGCAATTGATTGGGTGTATGATTGGGTGTAGGAAGTAATTGCGTCGGGTGTATGATTGGGTGTAGGAAGTAATTGCGTTTGAAGGATTTTGAATATGTACATCGTTAAATGCAGGAAGCAATCATTTGAATATGTACATCGTTAAATGCAGGAAGCAATTGATTGGGTGTATGATTGGGTGTAGGAAGTAATTGCGTCGGGTGTATGATTGGGTGTAGGAAGTAATTGCATCTGAAGGATGCTTCTTCCTGCATCTGTTTAATTATTTTGAATATGTACATCGTTAAATGCAGGAAGCAATTGATTGGGTGTATGATTGGGTGTAGGAAGTAATTGCGTCTGAAGGATGCTTCTTCGTGCATCCGTATGACTTCTTCCGGCACTTTCAAAATGTCAAAATTGTCTTTCACTAAAAAGTTAAAAATAAAAAGCGTTGGTAGTGGTGGATTAACGGTTGGCTGGTGAGTGAAGAGACTGTGTGCGTTGAAGGCGGTGGTTGATGTGGTAATGGTGACATTTTTAAGTGAGTTTTGGGCGTCTTTATACATGGTTTGCTATTTCTTCCTACTCCTCCATATTCTTCTTCCAATTCCATACAATGAAAAATATCTTTTTATCCTTTTTATGTCACTAGTTTTAAGATAATGTAATTTGATACATATTTGAAAAAAAACTTTAGGAATATATAATTTAAAAGTTAAATTATATAATTCAAAACTAATTATGTATACGAAAAAAAAAAACTTCTAATCTAGAAATTACATTAGATAATCCAGAAAATATTACAGAAAAATATTTGTGGAAATAAGAAAATTTATGGAGATGAAAAAAGAGCATATGAAAGTGCAGAAAGAAACAGTGGTTTGGGTTATAGACTTTTTGACTTTTATGTTTTGGATTGGATAATTCAGTGTTTTATGTTTTGGATTGGATAATCCAGTGTGGCTACAGATTGTAGGATTTGTAAAATTTTCAAAATTAAATTTTTATTGTGTAATCTAGAACTCACTCATTGACGTATATAATCCAAAATACAAATTATTTCAGATTATGTAAAATGGGATGTTATTCTTGATTTTTGAGTGAGTTGTGAATTACACAATCCGTTTGAAACTTACGAATTAGATGATTCGTAAATGTACGGAATCTAGAATAAACTGAAAATGATGACTGCTTAGCTTCTGGATTACCAATGCAGAAGGTATTTTACAGTTTTCAAATGAGTTATAAATTCGGAAGATATTTTGGATTTTTCAAATGACTTTTGATTTGAATTATCCAAATCAAAAGGTATTATTTGAATTATTTAATTTTTAAATTATATAATTCAATACAGGTTTTTCCAAACTTTTTTTTTCAGATTACGTTATTTAATCTCAATTCACTCTCATTTTATCCTTCTGATTTACGTGATTCGGGAGTTCTGAATGTGAACACAAATAGCAACCCAATAGCAGAAAACACTACAACAAAATACCAAAAAAAATGCAAATTCTCACCTCTTTGTACAAGCACACAATCGCAAGCGGGACGAAACGTTTTGAAAATCTATAAAGAAGCACCACAAAAATGCAAGAACTAAGAGGAAGGTGCGCCGGAATGCAAAAGAAGTGGAGGGAGGTGGCGCGGGGTGATAGATGAGAGGAGAGAGTGAAAGAGTAAAGGGTAAAGGACAAAGGAAAGGTAAAATGTTTAGGGTTTCTTCTTTAAATTATTTACTGAAGGAAATAACAGTAAATTGATATTTAGTACGGGGTGCTAGAAGAAGTCACGGGGGTGCAGGAAGAAGTATTCGAATTTGAAAGGTGCAATCAGAATCAACCCAACGTCTTGACAATTCCTTCTTCCATCTCATATTTTCTTCCTGCACCTCCATATTCAATTTCAAAAATTACTAGGATTTTCTTTTTTCATTTTAGAATTGTATAATATGTTGACCTTCCAAACTTTAAAATTTGAAATACAATTTTGTAAGTATACATTTTTGAATTCTAAAATTTAAAATATATTTTGAATTTTAGATTTTGGAAGATAATTTTGAGTTCAAGAATATATTCTCAATTCTAAAATATGTAATATAAAATTGTAATCTGAATTTTAAAATTTTCTGAAAGATAATTTTGAATTCAAAAAATACATTTCAAATTTTAGAATTTGAAATATAATTTTTTTTTTATTTTTTAAATTCTAGAATTTGAAAGATATTTATGAGTTTTAAATAAATTTTGAATTTTAAAATTCGAAATAGAAAATTATATTTTAAATTTTTTTTTGTATTTCAAATTTTAAAGTTTGGAAGGGGAAATGTATTTTCAAATAAAAAAAAATGTTTTAAACTCTAAAATTCAAAATATTGTATTCTAAAGTTCAGAATTTTGGAATTTGAAAAAAGGAAAAAAGAGGTGTCAATGAAAAAGATGAAAAAAAAAAATTGTCATTTCATGTCTTTTATGGAAGTGCAAGAAGAAATGCAGGAAGAAATTGCCCAACCTCTTTAAATATAGATCCATTGACTGCTTCTTCCTGCACCTCCATACCTTCTTCTCTCACCTCCATAGATTTTTTTTATTTTCAAAAATACCCTTCTGTAATATTCTGGATTATGTAATGCGGAAGTCATTTTTTAAATTTGTAATTAGCTTCTGGATTACATAATCCGAAAGTTTTTTTTCAAATACATGATTACTTTCTGGATTACATAATCCGGAAGTCTTTTTTAACTTCCGGATTATGTAATCCGGAAGTCTTTTTTCAAATGCATTTCTGGATTATATACTCCGGAAGCTAATCTATGGAGGTAGCACAAGAAGGATAAAAATGTATTTTCACGTTGTGTATGGAGGTAACAGAAGAAAATATGGAGGTGCAGGAAGAAACAGTCAGATCCATTTTATACCTTTAAATGGTTCAGTTACGTGGGCATTGCATTCGGTTGGCTCAATGTTTGAATGTGGTAGATACAAGGCTTTTGCTTCCTGCACTTTCATAACTGCAACCTGCACCCCATAGTAAAACAAAAAGGTAAAAAATGTACCTAAAGAACAGTTTCTTCCGAGCCAAGAAGGGGATAGGAAAGAAAAAACATTGGAAGGGGAAGAACATGAAGGGACGATGAGCTAAATGATGTGCGGTTCTCACACAATAATGAATTTCAGCATAATTGAATTATGGAAAACAATATATATATATATATATATATATATATATATATATATTATTTTGTATAATTTAAAATACAAAATTTTGTATTTTAAATTACACAATTCGAAATATAATATAAATTTTATATTTTTAAAATATAAAATTTATATTGTATTTTAGATTTTACAATTCAAAATATAAAATTTTGTATTCCAGAATATATATGTTATATTATATTTTAGGTTATGTAATCTAGAAATTTATATTGTATTTTAAATTATACAATATAATATAAATTTTGCATTTTAGATTTACAATTTAAAATACAAATTTTATATTTCAAATTATACAAATTAAAATAAAAAAATTTACTTTTCAAATTGTGTAATTCATAAAAAAAATTATAAAGATTTTAGAATCTAGAAAGTTTATAGATTTTATATTTTGGAACTTAAAAAAACATCAATAAAATATGGAATAATTTTGGTATTTTAAAAAGTACGGAGGTGTAAAAAAAATATGAAGGTGTAGGAAGAAAATCCTCTGAAGAATGCCTCGTAAAGAAGGAATTTCTCGCTGCACCATATCATTTAAGAAATGCACCCAACACAAGATTTAAAATCCAATATTACCTTGACTTCATTTTTGCTTACAGATGCAGAAATCGAGAAATGATTATTATATATTATGGATTTTGATTCTAAAAGAACATTTTCGTACTTCATTTAAGTTTCCGGATAGTCATATCCAGAAGTGAGTTATGAGTTTTGGATTTTCATTTTCAGAATGGTGTGTTGTAAATGGTGCTGAGAATTGAGATCTGGAACTTATTTATGTTTGCTTACAGATCTTGGCATCAAGAAGGTTATTTATGTTGTTCAGGTAAGCTTTTGGATGGCGAAATCCAGAAGTGACATATTAGTTCTGAATTTACATATCTAGAACTTTGTGATTTGACTTATGGATATAAATATCTAGAAGGTAAATTTTTTTAAATCATTAAGGACAAAACGGATATTTCACATCAGTGTGTTAGGTATTTATGATGTAGAAAGAATCAACCCATAAAGAATGCATTGCGTAAACCAACCCTAATCCTGGCTATCTCATCCTTCACACCCTATGATTTTAATTTGCACTTTTATAGGTTTAAATTTTTAAATTTATCTTTTAGTTTAGGATGTTATTTTTAGTTCGAGGATGTGTAGAGACATTCTAATTATACATCTTAACATGACATTAATATTTTTTCTTCTAATTTAGAATAAATTTATATTTGAAATTGTACGATTTAAAATAAAAAATAAAAAATATATTTTTAATTGTATAATTTAAAATATAAATTTTGTATTTTAAATATATATTTTAGAATACAAAATAAAAAAATATTTTAAATAATATAAAATAAAAAATATATTTTGGATGGTGTAATTTAAAATGTATTTTTAAATTCGGTAATAAATTATGAATACATAATTTGAAATGTATTAATGTATTCTAGACTACACTATCTAGAATGTATTTTTTAACCTTATACAATTTTAAATATATCTTATAAATATAAAATTAGGAAACTTTTGTCTTTTAACCACCCAACAGGTTGCACCTTTAAGCGATAGGGTGCAAAATGTAGTGACCCTAATTCTTCATACAAAAAATACTAATCGAGAAAAAAACTATTAACTATTCAACAACAAATAACATGAATACTACAAGTATTTATAATATTTGCACTGTTTAATAGCTCTGTTCTTTTGTTTAATACTATTAACTAATATAAATATTATAATGAATAATTGTATATTAATATATAGATAAATAATTGGACAATAATATTATAATGGATAGTTATATACTAATAGACAAATAAATAGTTAGATAGTTATATATCAACAATTCTCAATTAAACACTTATACATTAACATACAAGCAAGCAACTAAATAATTGTATACTAACAAACAAGAAAACAATTAGATAATTGTACATCATTAAAAAATAAATAAACAATTAGACAATTGTACATTAATAATTCTTACTAACATCCCTTTTCGAAAGAAAAATTCTTCATATTGAATTTGTTTCGAAGAAACGTAAATAGAGTTGTAGATAACAATTTGTTAGAGCATATGTCTATTAATTAAGAGCATGAATACGATAAATGTAGAGTTGCTTGGCTAAAATCTTCTCTCGCACAAAAAAAAAATCAATATCTATATGTTTAGTACGATTATGAAAAATTGAATTGTGAGTAATAGTTACAACACTTTGATTATCACATAAAAGTATTGGAGTAGTGTAGGAAATTTTACTTTTGTGAGCAAAATCCATGAAAGTTCAGTAGAGGTTTGAACCAAACTTATATATTCTATCTTAGTATTGGAGCAAGCAATAACTTGATGTTTGTTAGACAATTAAGATATTAAATTAGGACCAATAAAAATGGCTTCTCCTGAAGTAGAACATCTGTCATCAACATTTGATGCCAATCAACATCGAACAAAGCTTTTAATGATAAAAATGTAAATGATGAGACAAATTTCTTTTAATAAATTGTAATATGCATTTTGCTATGACCCAGCGAGAATCAAGAGTTTTAGCCATTAATTGACGAACATTGTTCACAATAAAGTTTATTTCTGGTCTAGTTAACATGGCATTCTGCAAAGCACCCATCGAACAGATCAACACCAAGCTTGGAAAGTTTGCAATTAGAAATCATAGGAGAAGAAATTGAATGAGCTTCAGTCATATGTTTTTTATGAAGTTTCAAAAATAATTGGTTTGCATCATGAGAATAAACTTATTAGGTAAATACTTACTTTTAAGACCAAGAAAAGAAAATTTAGTTTAGTAAGTTGTTTCAAGGAAAAAGTTGCATGAAGCTTTGCTCTTGAATAAAAATAGATGAGTTATCGATTATTATAATTTCATTTACATAGACCAAAAAATATAAAATCTTATGTTTTCTGTAAATAAAAAGAGAGGAGTCAAAAACCTTGCTCAAAAACCCAAGTTGATGAATAGTAGTTTTCAATCGATCGAACAATTGTCGTGATGATTGTTTAGTCTTTAGATACATTTATTCAGCTTACAAACAAGAGACTTAACATTTGATTCAAAATCGGGTCGTTGAGTCATATAAATCATTTATTCAAGATCACTATTTAAAAAAAAAAAACATTATTAACATCAAGATGAAACAATTTCTATCCATAAGAGACAACAATAGTAAGAATAATTATGATTGTAATGGGTTTCATCATTGGAGAAAAAGTTTCATGAACTTTGCCACTAGTCGTGCTTCATATTTATCAATGAAGTCATGTGCATTTTTCTTGACTCGAAAAACTCATTTACATCCAACTTGTCTTATTAGAGGATAATGTAACTAAATTCCATGTATTTTGTTGCATGAGAGCATCATAATATTCCTGTTGCATTCCTTCTAACCAGTTAGCATCTTTAAGAGCTTGCTTAACACTTATTGGTTTTGAATGAGAAAGAGGCAGTGAAGGGTGAATTATGTGTTGAACAATATCAAATTTATACCTATTTTTCATATGTGAGTATTAATAAAAAGTGTTGTCTTATGTAGAAGACGAATTAAAATTTAAATGGAACCATTGAATTCAAATGTAATAAAAAAAATTGTAAATCAGAACAAAAAGTGAAATGAATGCATGAATTAAACATTACTAAGAAATGAAACACATTTAGAACAAAAAGTGAAATGAATGCATGAATTAAACATTACTAAGAAATGAAACACATTTAAAAGTAGTGAGAACCTATGAAACATAAACACATATATGATACGAACACGGACACGAGGATACGATTAAATTAAAATTTATAGAACACGGAACATGACAATATATATATATATATATATATATATATATATATGTATATATATATATTAAAATGTATTAATATATTTTGTAATCTGAAAAATCAAGACAAATATTTATAAAAGAAGTCTAACAAAACATAATCTTATATAAATCATAATATATGATTTTTACATTTGTTCATCTTCATTGAAAAATACAATTTCTAATTTTGGTTCATCAAGAGATAAGATAATTAAAAATTATAAGACATGGGAACATGACAATATATATATATATATATATATATATATATATATATATATATATATTAAAATGTATTAATATATTTTGTAATCTAAAAAAATAAGACAAACATTTATAAAAGAAGTCTAACAAAACATAATCTTATATAAATCATAATATTTGATTCTTACATTTGTTTGTCCTCATTGAAAAATACAATTTCTAATTTTGGGTCATCAAGAGATAAGCTAGCACTATCAAGAATTTCATTGTCATCCAATGAAAAGTCTTCTTCTGAAATATTCCATAATTTAGTTTCCTCTTCTTTGTATTTTGAGGAGTTTCTTGAGAGAAGACAAAGATTACTATCATTCTTCGCCCTTTTAGGTGTTATTGATAAGTGTCATATTTTAGTAATATTTCATATTAAAGGACAAACACTTATGGATATTTATTGATAAAATAAGTATAATTTAACCGTTAATTTATGAATTTAAACATTTTTACATATTTTGTGATTATAATATGAATAAGAACGGTTAATTTCAAGATTCTAGGAGAAAATGGAGATGAAAGGGCTAAAAGAGAATAGACAAGATGAAAAGGAAAAGTTGGAACGCTTAAAACTTGCCAAAACTCACCCAAGCCAGATCACTTCAGAGGAACTTGCTTAAGAGAGCCCAATCTCGTCCAAACGAGATCACTCGAGAGAAGTTGGACTTTTTCTCGTGCAACTCACCCAAACAAGTGTAGCTCACCTAGGCAAGAAATCACTTAACCCAAGCCCAACTAGGTTAAATATGAGGCATGAGGTATAACCCTAAACATCAATGGAAGAATAAAAGGAGATAAAAAACCCTAGAGGAGGCAACCGTCAAGAAGAAACATCCTGAATCTTCTTTTCTTGCTTTCCATGCTCGTAATGGCCAACATGAGTGGCTAATTCTACTATTTGGGATTGAGAGTAATATGTTTAAACTCTTATGTATTGAGGTGATATTTAAACATAATATTTTGTTCTTGATTGATGATTGGTATTGTCATTTTATTTTTAACGTTTGTTTTATCATGATTTTGATCTTTAGATTTGACTGAAAAGTACTTCTAATCATCTGACCTAAATGATAATGCTTAACATATTTGAATGCTAGGAATAAATTTGAAATGTTAATTGCTATCAACATTTGATTGTAACAATGAGTTTTTATAAATATGCGAGGAATCAATATTTAGGAGATTATCTTAATAATTTTAAATGCGAGAAATTGATATAAATGAATTTTATATGGGCATAAAATATCAATCAAAGATATAATATTATTATGCTTTTCAAAACACAAAAGAGTGAGAAGGATGAACCCCAATCCCAATTTTCCCAATTGAATCAAACAACTTTTTATTTTGCTTTATTTACATTCTTGCAATCTCATACACAACAAATATCCAACAAACTTTTATATATTGTTTTCTATTTAGTGAATCTTATACTTGAGAGTTCAACTGTTCCTTGTGGGTTTGATATCCGTTCTTAGGGACAAATTTATTATTTCTGACATGGTACACTTGACGTAAAATAGTCACCAATCATCTTATTTCATTTCAAAGACTGTATAAAAGAGTAGGTACTCCAATTCTTTTCACAACAAGAAGAAGAACACAATTGTTCAAGTAGCTTAAGAGCTATCTTTTGAAATGTTGGTGCATAAGCTCCATGAACAATTCACCATGATTTTGCATCCATTTTACCTTTATCCCTTAAAGAGTCAACATAAAAAAAAAAAAATTCTCTTCCATCTAAAAAGTTTGCAAACTCTATATTTACATGTCTCCTTACATTCGCATAATCAAAGCACCTCTTAAAATATTTATTCCTTTCATGAGTAAGTTTCACATCTTGATGCAAGAAGGCAAGTCTTTGTGAATCTTCATTTAATCATTCATGACTATAATATCTACAACATTAAAAATATATAAACATAAATTAATATAATATTATAAATTTATGATATTATAAATGACATGTACACAACAAAATATAATTATAAAATAATTTAACTATATAATGTTTTACCTTGGATTTAAAGAATTAACAAGACAATAAAGAGATGTGTCATTTTTAGTCCAACGATCAATTAATATTAAGTTTACTACCTTAAAAAATGATAAATGTTCACTTTTTTTTCTTTCATGTTGGTATATGATAATTTTCAAATTTTCAATCATTGAATCTCACATTTTGTATAATAAGTGAATATTAGTCATATTTGTATATGTTTTTCTGAGAACATCATAAATAGAAGCAGTAAAAACAAGTAGGCAATCAACCTTTATCCACCAATTATGAATCAACAAAGTTTATTTCACAAATTATGCACCATCCATGTTATCCTTTTTGTAAGAAGATCATTCATCACTAATAACCATCTCTTGGTTATTTTTTCAAACTTCTAATCCCTTTTAGCATGACTATGATTGATGTAAATCTTGTTAGAGAAACATAAAGCAACTTCAATGAGTTAAGTTATTGAAAATTGATAATCTCATAGAATGTTCCACAATAAAGTTTTTAATAAAGGTAGCATCATCCAAAATTTGTGAGATACAAAAACATTTTTGATAAATATCACTATTTCTTTCAGTATTTTTTGCTACACAAATATTTTTTTAATGCAAGATTCAACGTGTGCACTACATAATGAGTCTAATACATTGAAGGAAATTCTAATTATATGACCATACTTGCTACCTTACATACAATTGCATTATCAATTATAATCTGTACCACATTTTTTGGACCAACCTATTGCATCTCTCATGTGTTTAACAATAAAATCTTTATCCTTTATCTCACCATATCCATCTATTGACTTCAACAATATTGGTCCACTCTCAGTGATAGCCATAAAATTTATATAAGTGTTCTTCTTTGAGGATCACTCCACCCATCACTAACAATTTTTACACCTTTTTGATTCAATGAGTTTCGTATAGGTTGGTAAAGGTTTTGTACTTGACTTCTTTTCCTTAGAAAGTAACGGACATCTCAATTTATTATATTTTAGCAATACATATCCACTAAGATTATAAGTTGATGGTACATATCCACTAAGATTAGAAGTATTAGTTGCATAAAAAAGCACTTCTATTATAAGGATTTCTTGCTAAATGAAATATTACCCTGAAGAATAAAACATTCTCATAATTTCAAAATCAAGAGTATCTCTCACTCGAATATTAAAAGAAGCTTGTAAAGAACCTTTGAGTTTTGTGTTAACACCATAGTTTTTCTGATTTCCTTCTTTAGATACAGATGGTAGCGGGACATTTTTTTCTTTGAATTTTCTATTTTCAATGTTGCTTCATTGTCTAATTTTTTAAACTCAACGTCTAGAAAAATTATAACTTCTTCTCCCATAATTTTTAACAAATGAGCTCTTACTCGAGGGTAAGATCCATTGAATGAGAAATCACACAGACTACATTTGATCATATTATTTCCACCACCAGGACAAAATAACAACTAATTTTAGAAACAAAAAATAATTAATTACTATATTGACTAAATTAGATACTATTTTATAAACTAAAATTATTGGTATCTAAAGTAGTTTTTATTATTAATAATGACATTAAATTATTTAGAATACGTATTTATTGGTATGTAATCTATATTTTTATTTAAGAATGACATTAAATTATTTAGAATATGTATTTATTTAAGATTTTGAATAATTTATGAATTTTAAAGATTTTTTATTTTTATTTTAGAATTATGTTAAAATTTAGTGGATTTATATTTATTTAGAATTTTGAAAAACTTATAAATTTTATTTATTTTAGAATTTAATTTAAGTAGGGAATAAAATAATTTAAGATTTTGTATTTACTCATATCTCAATTTTCATTTTCATATTAGTCTATTTTAATGAGAATCAAACACAATTGCATTAAGAAAGGTCCATGATGAATCTTCCAATTTTTATAAATTTCTGGTTGATGTCTTTAGAGAACATCTTCAGATCTCCAAATCAAGCATGTATGTAATTTGTGTTGCAGTGCATGGTAGCAAAAACCTTTTTATCTTCAAATTGTGCCTGCATAGGACAAATAAAAATAAATTATCAGTTATTATAGTTTATACTTGTTATTATACAAATGATTTTACTTGACATAAACAATGTAAAATATTTGATAAAGTATTTGTGTAAAGTATTTGATAAAGTATATATTTATGTATTTGATAAAGTTTTCAATTTGCATTACATAGGTGTCTAATGCATTTCTTGTGGGCTCTCAAAATTCAAATTTTCGTGTCAGCCCAGTTGGAACACCGTTTGGGCAAGTATTGTTACAAAACTTTTTTTGTACCTCACAACATATTAAATGATGTGTTTACTTAGCACTTTTTGTACATTTCACTTTCCATTTCTCAGACCAATTAGAACACCATTTCTCAAAATCGATGTGCATTGTTCTCATTTTGTTACTCATGAACAATTTTGTTTCTCATTCAATGAATTATAAATTTATAAATTAGACAACAAAACATTTCTTTAGATTGCACTACTGAAGTCTAAATTATATTGGAATGTCATATGTTGTTTGATAAACTATTTGATGATTCCTCTTTACACAGTTTCATTTCCATTTCCAATGTGAAGCACTGATTATTTTTCATTCAGCTATTTTTAGATGTCATTCAACACTCTGCTTGAACTTTGAATTTATACTATATTCAATCATTGTGCTAAACTACACCGACAAAAATACATAAAAGTATACAAATGTGAACTACTGTCAGACACTTTATTCCGTTATTGACATTAATCATCAAATGTCTATACAATGAATGGAGGTTTGCAAATCACAAATAAAGAAAAGTATATACAGCTAAAATAGGTAATGTCTATTGCATTCTCATTACACATCAAATACTACTCTATTTGGAATACTCTGGTTCACATCTGCAACTTTCCCATCACAGTACCTTGAAAAAACTTCAGCCAATATAAACAATTTAATCCATGAAATAGAGTATGCAGTAAACAGTTTTAGTGGAAGAACACATCACAGATCATTCATTAAATATTTCATATGCGTACCATAAAAAGTAGTGCAAATAAACACAAATCGATGCTACATTTTGATTTATCCATCCACAATTCACAACTAAACAACAAACAACAAATGAAGTTCAATCTCAAACTTGGATGGCACAAAAAGGATGCTATAGAACATAATCAATTACAACAATCAGTGATGAAGTTATTTTTGCCTTTGAAGGCCCAACTCATTGAATTGGATTCATACTACTTGAAGCAGATTAGATGAAATTAAATGGACATACCTGAAAAATGCAAGAAACTGTGAACAGAAAAGATAAGATGAAAGCTGTTGAAAAGGTAGATAAATGCAAGGCACAATGAACAATGAATAGAGAAGGAAAAAGTGCAGAGAACATACAAAATGAGTGAACGTGGATTCTCAAACCATAAAAGAGATACTTAAAAAAATTGGAGAGAAAAATATTGTAAACAAAGAACAAAAAATATCCCAAAATTATAGAAAATCCTAAATACCGTAAACCTGCATCAGTTGCCAAAGAAAACAAAAAAACATCCAAACAATTTGGATTAAAAATACCGTAAAATAAATGAATAGAATGGGTAGAAATCGTAACATGTAGAGAACCAAAATATCAAGAAAAGTGGAGAAAGAATACCGTAAAATAGACGAAGAGAAAAAAATAAAAACTTGAAACTGTGAACATTAAACTTAACAAACAGAGAAAACGGAAAATAAAATACAGCAAAACCCAACAAACAGAATACTTAAAACGAAAAGAGATTAAGAGAGAACATTGCAGACAAAAACCATAAAAGATAAAAGACAAAAGCAAGCAATTTTGATTAGAAAACCCTAAAAAAATGCATCAAAACCCAACAAAGAAACGATGCTACAGAAGAGAACAAAAAAAAAGAGGAATTTAAATGCAATGCAAATGGAGATTTACCATGCCACAAACATCGTATTTATAACAAAAAAAAAAGTGCTACAAATCGCAAATTCAAATTCAAAAACCATTACTCGAAGGGTGCTCTGTCATTGTTCTGCAACATCTGCTGGAATCACCATTGCACAGCCATACACAGAAAAGGAAAAGCCATATTCAAAAATCCTATTTCAAAAACCCTAATTTCCTTCACCTATGCACATTGGGCTAGTTCCCTTATTCTGGACGTCTCACAATGCGCCACATATAAAACATTCTTCTTTGAGTAAATAATTGTTTTGATTTATTTTTCTCAAAAAACTATGGTGATGACATGTGGCAAAACTTTCTGGTTGTGCTACCTAGAAATGTTTTAGATTTAGATTTAGATTTTAATACTTTTCTTTGTTACAATAATCTTTTTTTTCTTACTTAAAATTTAGGTTCGTTCATTTTTGGCCCATTAATTGCCTTTTTTTTTTATACAGGACAACAACCATTTTTTTTTTAAAATCTGGGCCTTTTGTTTTCGGCCCATCACTTTCTTTATTTTGCTATTTCTTTTCAATAGTTTTATGGGCTCTTTGTTAATTTATAAGCATGGTAGAAGACACCATTTAAAAAAAAAGTTTTTATATAATTTTTTAAATATAATTGTGTTGTTTATACTGTATTAAAGAGATGTTTAGATATGTACGTATGACCACACTCATCATTTCATATTTAATATCTATTATTAGAAAATATTTTCTTTTCTAATATAATAAGTAAAATAATTTTGTACTACCTTAAATAAATTTTGATACTTGTAAGATTACCTGCGTCAACTCATATTTAATATTTAATTATTTACAAATAAGATAAACTTGTACAAATAAATATAACTGTTTGAATATATGAATGATTGTACATATTTTACATATTCACTGCGAGCTATTTAATATTTATTTTGATATTTTATAAATATTATTTCCTCCTCCTAAATAAAATTTACTTTTCAATTTACAATATCAATGCATATGTTTACACCATCTTCGTTTATTGTATAATTTATAAAAATATTAAATATAGTCATTCAAACTATCATATACTCTAGTCAATATACTCTAGTCAACGCGAATTATTAAAAAAAAAAAAAGCTTAAAATATTAAAATTAAAAAAGTCAACACATAGTTTTCAAAAAAGTATGTGATTCTTAATTTTTCATTGCGACTAGAAATACATAAGAGCAATGTTAATCCTCATCAGACTCACAAAAATTTTCAATTTTTTTATACCTACATAATCTTTGATTTTTAGACACTCAAAAAATCACTCACGCAGAGTTTCTTTACTCAAAATATGTTGTCCTTTATAAGAGGGGGTGACCACCTACTTGTAGTGATAGGTGCCATGTTATTAAGGCATGAAGGGAAATTTGAAATTTAAAATAAACTAGCTTAACTCCTAAAAATGTGCCACTAATTGTGGATCTATAAGGGATCATGCTTCTCACATTTAAGCATGTGCTTAATGTGGAAAGTGTGATTAGGGCTGCACAAGGGAGACCTTCTAGATGTTAGGGTTTTTCTATGGACCATGAATAAGCCCAAATTTTATGTTTTTTAACACCTTCTCTTAAAAAGATTAAAATAAAGAATAGTTGGTATCCTAGCTCATGCTTTGGTGTTATGCTCTTGATGATCTTTTGAGGGATGGTAGGGCCTTGTGTCCTAACCCGAGATGCTTGACCTAGCCTTGAATAGTCTATTTTGCTCTTGGTCATCTTCTTGTAAAGTTGGGTTAGTTTAGATGGTGATGCTCCTTTCATGGTTACATCATTAACCAATAGTGGCTACGAGCCCACAAAATACTAAGTTAAGCCAGGATTAGTCACAAGTCCAAAGAATAATCGAAATGTACTTTGCAGCATTAGTCTGCCTAATGGAATTGAATCGGTTGATTAAGAACTAGATGCAGTCTATTGCAACAAACGAACTGGTGTAAATTATTGCATATTTCTCTCTTCTTTAATATCTTTACGTTACATGTTATTGTTGTCTGTACTAACTGAAGAAAGAGAGTCATTGTCAAGATGCATTTAAAAATTATCATTTATTTAATTATTATACTTGAGATTTTAACTTGCAATAGTTACGATCAATCAAACGTAAGAATTACAATTTGATCAATTGTTGAAGTCAATTAGAAAATACTATGGACAATTGATTCATTAAAGTTACCTAATTACAACTAATATCATGTATTAGAAAAACGAGTTATACTATGATATTTTGTTAAATTAAAACACCGTTTGAGTATGGCAAATCATACTATATTTGTAAAAGCTTTTTAAAACTTGATTATAACACAATTCAACCACTACAAGAAAAACGATAAATAGTAATAGAAAAATCAGTCACTAAATGATTAAAATCGGTCACTATTTTAATTAGGGATCAATTTAGTGACCAACCAAAATCAATCACTAATGTTTTGGTCACTAAAGCATAGTGACTGATTTAGTGATCGAAAACTGTGACTGATTTAGTGATCGAAAATTGTGACTGAAATTTGTGGCCGAATCTGTGACTGAAATCTGCTATCAAAATAGTGAGCAATTTTAAAATCTTGATTTCGTGACTAAATCGGTCACTAATTCTTTATTATTTTAAATTTTGAATTTCTTTTTTCAAACAAATATAAACCTGATAGATGCTTTGTACAATACAATTTCATCATAATAACATTAATTTTACATAAATATATTTTTAAGTAATACTAACATCCAAAAAATTTGATATTATTATTATTAATATTATATATATATATATATAAAACTAAGTTTAAGTAATACAAACATCCAAAAAAGTTGATAGTGTTATTACATAACTAAGATTCAATGCAAATAATACAATAACATTAAAAACATAAAATCTAAGTAAGGAAAGGAGAATAAAGTTTCAATTCATAGAAGAGGTTGAAAGTTCATTTTCTCCATCAACAGATGCAACATTTTTTTATTTTGATGAATTTCTTTCTCATTATTCAACATTCTATCACGAAGGTGATCTCTTTCAATTTCAGTAGTAAGTAACTCTTTTTTTAACTGTTGAATCTCCTCCCTCATGACCTGCACAAACAAAGATGTATAATCATGATAGGATTGTCTCCCA
Organism: Phaseolus lunatus; assembly: GCA_013389735.1. Classification (NCBI taxonomy): domain Eukaryota; kingdom Viridiplantae; phylum Streptophyta; class Magnoliopsida; order Fabales; family Fabaceae; genus Phaseolus; species Phaseolus lunatus. Next base: position 15,157,988 of record CM023863.1, on the reverse strand, counting down.
ATTGCTTTGGTTGACTCAGATCCAAGCTCATGCACCTTGCCTTTGTTAATTTCAACAACTTTACGCCAAAGTTGTAATTCATTAGGTGGAGACACTCTTATATCAGATATTGATTGGGATGCTTCTTCCATGCACGGGTATACTCTACTTATGAACATCAAAATAAAAAGGGTAATACATTGGAAAACTAAAACACCAATACAAATATGTTAGACAAATGACATATCATATTTATTTGTGACTTACATCCATATGTATTGATCTTTGATCCACCCATGTTTTGTCCTTCTGTTGGTGTGTATGACGAAACAACTTTGATGGGGTAGAATGTTTTCCATCCGACATTATCTAAGATAAGGTGAACAAAAAATACTAATTCTAAAAGGAAAATATGTACTAAAAAAACAAAAAAGCGTCTCAATTTATATATGAATGAATGGAATAACAAAACAAGATTACCAAATTTTCTCTATAACGAGAAATGCTAATAGAGCCAGCAGTATGGAGTGAAATTCTAAATCCTTGACAATCTGAAGCTCAACTTGCTTTTGCAATTAAACTTTTTACTTTGAATGATTTTGATCCTCAGTGTTGACAAAGGTTATCCTATACATCTTTTGCAAGTCAATTTGGCTTCTTCATTGTGTTATGAGCTTTATTTAGTGAACTTTTCAATATGTTTGCACCTTGCATTTCAAAGTTCCTTCTTTCCCACCTGTGGTTATGTGGCGAAATAATGTATTGCTTTATAATAAATAAAAGAAGTTAAAAGTAGATTTTTTTTTTTACAATTACTTCAATGTTAAAAATTAATATAAATACACACCATGAATTCTGTGAACCACATGTCTCTTGTGATTTTAGGCACCTTTTAGAATGATTGTCATGCTTCAATATAATGACTTTTGAAGATGTCAACAATGGCATTTGCTGCAAAGTATGAAGGTAAGAATCTACACACAAAATAGTTATAAAAACATGTTACATATAAAATTTGAATAACATATAAGCGATTTACCTGTATCCTTCGATTGTCAAATAAGCTTGTCACAAGTGCTTTGGACATCTGATACATTTTGATCATCATGGGAAGGTAATGTTTCATGTGTTTAAGGATTAGATTTTTGGAGAGTTTGTGGTGAAACACTAGGTGGAGTAGGATTTAATGGTCCAAGTGGTGTAGTAGTAACAAGTGTTTCAATAGGTGGAGTACTAACATTTAGTCTCAGGCCTAGTGGTGGAGAACCAACATGTGTAGTGGAGTCAAAGTGTGGCCCATGTATATGTGATGGAAGAGAAGAACTTGCTTCATGTCATGGAGTAGGACCAACATGTGGTCTAACTGAAGGGGCTTCACCAAAATGATGATCTTACTGAAGTAGGAGTGAAGCTAACATGTTTCCTGTTATTTCGTAAATGATGTATCGGTGGTGCTTTAATAAATGACTTATCAAAATTAGCTTTGTTCATTTTTTGTATAACATCTATACATAATGCAAGAAGTGTTAAAACAAATTACATATATATAACAAAAGGTCATGAAAAACATAATGTCAAAATGTTTGTAACCTAATATAAGCACACAATGTCATTAAATAGTCACCAAAATTAAAGTACAAAGATCATTCATCATCATGATCATCATGATTATCTTCATCATCATCATCATCATCTTCATAATCATCATCATCTTCTTCATAAAATTCATGATCATCACCTTATTGTTAGCATCATGACTTTTGTCTTCATTGTGTACTACTTCTTTATATCCACCTTCATCATCTCTTAGTTGATCAAGTAACTCATCATTTGACATGAATTTAGTACTAGAAAGGCCATCTTAATATGCAACCTCCAGTGTATATTGATTATCAACCATACTTCTTGCTCTTGTTTTAATGACAACCCACCATTCTACCTTTTCCTTATTTTTTTTAGGATAAGGCATATAATATACCTGAATTGCATTTGCTACAAGTATGAAAGGATCATAATTCAAATACCTTTTACGATGATGAACCTCCACAATATCATCTTCCTTATGAACGTTTACACCACGATTCCTTTCACAATCAAACCATTGGCAGTTGAATAAAACTAATTGTTTTGGTGGTTCTCTTATGTATTGAAGTTGCATAATCTCTTTAATGATACCATGATAATAAGTTTCTTCATCTCCACTATGATAACACAGACCCTATAATTGATTGTTTGCTTTACAATGCTTCATTCTTCTGTACGAAACTTGAAACCGTTGACAAAATAAATACGTCAAGTAAGAACTTTTCTCCTTGGACCCCATGCTAAGTCATGCAAAAATTGACTTTGAATCATATTGTTCTTATCATGAACCTAAATGAATGTCAAGACAAGAGGATATTAAATATAGTCACAAGTATGTGTGAAAACATGTACTATTAATGTTATGATTGATTTAAAACTTACATATGATTAAAACCATGTAGGAAAATTGGAAGCAATCTGATGCAATCCTAGCTTGCATCTTCCTTTTTATATTTTCTTCTTCATTGTTTTGATTTGAATATCTTTTACGGATGATTAACATTATTGTGGAAGCATGAAAAATTATAGAAATTTGGAAGAGATGAAAATTATGACGGTGAATCTAAGTTAGGTTAGGCTAATTCTTAGTTTCTAGAGTGAGGTTAAGGCAACACTACCAGGAGGAGTCTAAAAAATTATCTAGCAAGAAGACAACTCTAGAGAGAACTTTGAACAAGTAAAAGTGTCTCAAATCAGACAACATTTCATTACTCAAATCAAAGTTAAAAAAAACATGTACAAGAGACTCCTATTTATAGGAGAAAGTCTCTCAAAACCTCTCACATGAGAGTGTGACAAGTGTCACCACCTTATTGGTGCAAATCCTTTCCATTAGGAGAGTGATAAGTGGCATGTTTTCATTGGAGTAAAATCCTCTCCATTAAGGAGAGGACATGTGGAGCCTCATGTCTTCATTGTCTACAATTTTATTTGCATCCCTCTTTTACTATTTTACTCTCTACTTCCTTTTCTATTTACACCCTACTCTACTTTGGCCCAAAATACAAGGCCTAATACTTCCTAACTACTCTATAAAATTTTTACAAGGCTAAGAAGAAGAAAAAGAATTTATAATCTCTTTAGTAAGTCTCAATCTTCGTCTATCTTCTTAGCTGAAAGTTTTGAGGTTGGATGGTTTTCATCACAATCCTAGCCTTAATTTCTCTTAGAGTGATGTTTGGATTTACTCCTTCTTGAAATTGTTCAAATATTTTACATTTATACATAAAATTATGTTAATTACTATATACATGCTTAAAATATGCACGTCAAAATCAACTTAGGTACTTACTTGATCAATGATTGCACTTCTTCATAATTAAGTAATACATGCAAATGTGTGACTTCTAATTCTCTCTTATTTAAATACGTACTTGAAGAAGTTCCACTAAAGCGATCAGGATGACTAAAAATGATTGATGTTTGGTGAACTTCTTCATCTTCACCTCCATCGTCATTGCGACTTACTTTATTTCTCACTGTTTACACATGAGACTCAAAATAATATGAACAAAAATGAGAAGTCTCTTGCACAAGATATGCCTCACATATTGACCCTTCAATATGTGCTTTGTTCTTAACCATTTTTTTCAACTTATTCAAGTACCTAATATAACATATATTGTCATATCATTAATTACTAACTTCATACGAGACCAATATAATATGCATGTTGAAATTTAATAAATTAAATAAATTACCTCTCAAATGGATACATCCACCGATATTGAACAAAACCTCCTATTCTTGCTTCATAAGGTAAAGGAATTGGTAAGTGTTCCATTGAGTTGCAGGTGGAAAGAAGTGTTCCATATTACATAATGTAATGGCAATGTTTTGTTCCATCAGTGACAAATCATCCACTCACAAAATACTTGAGCATAAATCTTTGAAGAATTTACTCAACTCAACTATAGGTTTTCAAATCTGACTTGGTAGTGCACTAAAAGCAACATGCAACAATTGCTCCATAAATACATGACGATCATGACTTTTCACTTCAATCATTCTTCCTTGTTGTATGTTCATATATCTACGCAAATTTGAGGCATAACCATCAGACATTCTCAACTTAGTAACCATTTAAACACAACAATTCTTTGTTCCTTAGATAAAACATATTTTGCTTTAGGCTTCAATACTTTTCCATTAGGTAGATTTGTTGAAGATAGCTGCAGACTCCTCTCAACTTGCATAAAGAAGTGTTTGATGAAGACATCTTTATTGAAGGCTTATGAAGAGTGTAGTTCATGAGTCTTGTTAGGTTAGAATTGTTTTAAATAGCCTTTTATGTTGTGATTCTACCTTATATCTCATATCCATAGTAAAAGCACAAGGATTTCCTAAAAAGTGTTTTGAAAAATTTGTTTGAAGTTTTCAAAAACTGGTTACTGCATAAAATTTTAATCTGTTATTTGACAAAACAGTGGATTCTTTGGTACTACATCAAAACTACTTGACCTTTTTTGAAATTTATTTTTGACTCCAAATTCTGTTTTGTTCACATTTTCAGTTATCAAAAAATCAGAAAGTGGTTATGTTACCACCAAGAGTATTTTAAAAAAACAATTGTTCTTTTGAACTTTAATCTGTTATTTTTGTAACAATTCTTAATTGTTTTTTGAAAATCTGTTTTGATCTGAAACCTATAAAAAGGAGGGTTGACCTCAGGCTAAAAAACCCCTTGCAATCACGATTTGCATACTATTTTCAAGTGCTTTCATTGAGATTTTAAAGAGAGTTTTAGTTTTTGAAAGTTTTCTTAAAAACTACAAGTGTTCTTGTGTTGGTACCTTTGGCTTGAGATTCAAGGTTCAGTCTAGTGCTGCAGTTGTGAGAGTCCTATTTCAAACTCTTGTATCTGCAATTCAGGTGTTTTCCTTCCTATACTTTCCTTTTGTAAAAATGTTTGTGTTTGTACTTCTTCATAGAGTTTCTAGAAGTTAGTGTGTTGCTGAAATAGAGTGTTTCAGCTTATGATCTTGGTTCTTGGAGAGTTTAAGAACTAAGAGGTTTTTGTAAAAAATGCTTTGCATTAGTGGAATCCATCTTGGTATATGGTGGGACTAGATGTAGCTCTTATTGATTGAACTAGTATAAAATTGTGTGTGCCTTTCTCCTTTCTTTATCATTGCTTTATATCTGAAATCTTGAAAACTACAATAAAATAAACCTGTTGTTTCATAATTGAATATGTTGTTTTAACTGTTGCTAGGTTAAATCATATTCTGTGTTTCAAGATTCTAATAAGGATTTAATCTTTCTTAAAGTTCAAGTATCTTTCTTTTTTACTAAGTAATACTGGTTCTAATAATTCAAATAAGCAATCTTGTTCAAGGCTCTATCTTTTTGAAATTGCTTCCAAAAGGTTTTTGAAAGTTGCTTGCTAGAATTAATTTATGCACTCAATATCACTTTAACATAATTGTTTTCTTTTAAAACTGATTGTGTTAAAGGTACTGGTTTGGAAATCATATTAAAAGTGTTGTATCTCTTGTTTTCAATCATCAAAGTATTTCTTTGTTAAATCTTTGTTAGAGATCAAAACATTGTCTCAAATTGTTTCTCTGTACATAAGTCTAGAACTATTAAGTCAGAAATTTAATCTGTTGATTCTAAAACTAATATGTTATATTTCTGAAACTGCTTCTTGAAATTAGAAAATAAATCCGTTTTTCCTTAAATCAATATGTTCTTTTATGTCAGGTTTTCTTAAATAGTTTTCTTTGCAAAAATTTTATAAGTCCAATTCACCCCCTCTTGAACTTAGACACTAATAAACCCAACAAGATGTTGTAATTTTAACTCCTTCTCTGACAATATTTTTTAAATCCATTCTTGCATTAATATCATCTTTGGTTTTATCTTTTATGTCCACCACTGTCTTGAAGACATTGTCAAATGCATTTTTTTCAATATGCTTCACATTAAGATTATGCTGCAATAGGTTCGAATTCCAATATGGCAAGTCCCAAAAAATGACAAGAAAATTGTACTTCCTCAGTTACTTTGGAAAAATAAGCAACTTGTTCCCACACATCATTCGCAAACAACATCAATGGAGGTTGAGAATATTCAATTTGATTCTTTAAAAATGCATTCTTATTTCTTTTATATGCATGAACCTTAGACAAAAATGCATTCAAACCAAGAAAACTTATGACCATTGTCCAACCAAAAACTCTTTGAATTATTCATGCAATATGGACATGCCAACCTACTTGATGTACTCTAACCAGACAACATACCATATGTAGGATTGATAGTTCATATTAATGCAACTTTCATGATAAAATTTTGTTTTTTTGATGTGTCATACGTTAACACACCTTCATTCGATAATAGTTTTAACTTATCTATCAATGGTTGCAAATAGACATCTATTTTTTTCCCTTGGATTTTTTGGCCCAGGGATAATCAAAGTTAAAAACATGAATGGAGTTGTCATGCACAATTCTGGTGGTAAATTATAAGGAGTTACAATCACTGGCCAACAAGAATATGGTTTTCTTGATTGACCATATGGTTTGAAACCATCAACGCATAATCCTAATCTTACATTTCTTGGTTCAATTGCAAAATCAAGAAATGTTTCATCAAAGTGTTTCCATATGATGGATGACACACAAGTCCTTCCTTCCTTTTATTTTCAAAATGTCACCTCATTTGTGGAGCAGAACTCATCGAGGAATATAATCTCTTAAGCCTAGGAATGAGGGGGTAAATAATGCACTCTCTTGTTATGTTTACCCCCACCCAACCACTTTGTCTTGTAACGAGGTTTGTGAAAAAACTTACACATTGTTAATTGTTTATCTTCATCTGAGTAGAACAACATACACTCATCAACACAACAATGAATTCTTTCTACGGACAAACAAAGTTTTGAAACTAGTTTCAAGGTTCTATAGTAATCTTCAAGTATAAAGTTTTTTCCAGGATGTGTTTCTTTCAAAAGGGTCAACGTTTGATTAAAAGATCGTTGGGACATGTTTCCCTTTGATTTAATTGTCAGTAATATAACAACAACATATAATTCAGTGTGATTAATACATCTTGACCATAGCGGTTTCTGTGAAGCATGTAATAAATCATAATTTTCTTTTTTGCATCAAGATTTGGAAACTCTTCTTCATTTTGTTCATCATAATTAACACCAACTGCTTCATGAATCATGTGGTCAAAGTCTTGATTATGATCGTCCTGAGTATGTGTAGATGAATTCGGAAAAGTATTATACACATGACACAAAGTTGGATCAATTTCTCCATGACAAGCCCAATACCAATAACTAGGTATAAATCCCCTTTGAAAGAGATGAACTTTAGCGTCTTCACAATCTAAGAAGTTAATATTTTTGCATTGACTACATGGACATCTAATTTTTCCATTTCATAACTTTGATTTTTGAAGAGTGAAAGACACAAATTCAGCCACACCATTTAAAAATGCTTCAGTGTAGCCCTTTTGACTAGGTAAGAGTCTATTATACATCCAATTATAGTTTACACTCTATCATATAATCAACCAATACGAAATTTTAATACTTAATACAACATACAATTCAATTTATATACAATAAGATAATAATAAACGTAATAATCATAAAATATAAAAATAAACACATAATTGTCAATTTATGATGTGAAATCTACAAATTTGGAACATAATTTGATCTTACTTGTGATTGATAGTGTACCGACCAGTTCTCGGACACTGAGAACAGCTAGTAATGGTGAGCCACGTCAGCTGGGTCCCAGAGCATGGGCCAGAGCCACGTGGGATGGGTCCCACAGGTAGTATGAACTAGTGGGTGATTAGTCATTAGCGTGTCGATCACCAGAGTGGACTGATGTGTCCTCATCACTCAGCAGGGTGATGAGGCCTCGGCAACAGAGTGGGACGATGCGACATCGGTCTTGGGTGTTTTGAACAACAGAACTAGAACATCTAAAGTAGGCCCCAAGGGACTACCAGTGATCAGTGAAATGCCCAGAGGTAGGGAGAGGCCTAAGTCACGAAGCGCCCATGCGTGTGGCAGGGAAAGTATAGTTAGGTGCAGAGTCCTGAGGGGTTGAGTACTCATCAGGATTAGGGTTTCCCAGTGAAGCTACATGCATGACACGTGAACAGTGAAGGTACTCCCAGGACAAGTGGCCCCAGAGATTAGGTGCACGAGGGGGTACCCAGGTGGTCATCCTGTTAGAATTTGCACTCCAGTTAAGGAAACCTTACGTGCTAGATTACTCTAAGTTTGGGTGATAGCGGCGCAAGGGTATTCCTGTAAACCCTAAATATGGGTAGCGGCACAGAGGAAACCCTAGACTATATAAAGGGTAGTAAAACACTTCACAAAGATACACAGTTTCTAGACCAAAACACAGATACTCAATACACTTGGTGTACTTGCCTTAGTTTTGACTTGAGCGTCGGAGTGCAAACGGCCTCTAGGGCGCCCCTTTCTATCTTGCAGGTGCAAGTTCTTTCGAAACAGTAAAGCCTAATTCAAGGTGAGGAAAGGAGGCGCGTGATTGTCGTTGAGTTAACCGACAGGAGAGTCAACCGGCGAGAACAGATAGATAGGCTGATAGATGAGAAGTGGTTAAAGTCCAAAAATAACCAAAATCTTGCTAAGCAAAACAAAATAATTATATTGCATTAGTAGAACATATTTCTAAAATAAGTAAATTTTGAAGATGTAATGGCTTGATAAATCTGTAATTGATACAAGAGAACAACCACAAATTTTTTGGAATTTTCTGACAAGGGTAGGTATATGAAGTAAAAGCCAGAAATACCTAAAAATTACTAATTAAATAAAAAAAAGTCATAGTAAACGGTGGATTTTTTAAATTTTGGTGGACCCAATCCCCTCTGGACATTGGCTATGGGTTTAGTTACCTAATTTCGAGCAACTTTCATTTTTTATGTTTCTCAATCCGACTTCTCTATCAAAAGTTATAATAACCGTTTAAAGTTTTTTCATGCTAACTTTTTGCAACTTAAAATCTATCACTAATCTATGCTATGTAAAGACTCACCTATCAAATACACAATAAATGCAGTTACCATAAAAAAGTTCGAATAAAAACTAATTCTATACCTATTTTAATTAATTTTGCAATACTAGTTGGCTTCCTCATTGTTCACATTCGGATCAATGAATTGTTGAGCAATTAATAATGCATTCAAAACCAATTCTGAATAACAAATAACCACTTAAAAAATAACAACAATGAACAATTCTACACATTGATCAACAATGCACAATTCTACACACTGCTTCAACCATTTCTGCAATTCATTTGGGACATTTAATCAAACAGTTTTACTGCACTAACACTTCCAACACAGATTCAACCAACCAACCAACCAATCAACCAACACATATTAGGAACACTCTACTTTACCAATTCATTCTCCAATTACTTCACCCACCCAACGCTCATCATAACTACCGCTGCTTTGTCGCCGCCAACGAACACCAACTTTTTTCCTCAGATAGCACTATTTCCACTTTTATTTCCCTAACTAGCATCCCTTCGTTTTTATTTTCCTATCTAGCACCCTTTTTTTTATATTTTTCTTTCTAGCACCGTTTTTTCCCATGGCTTCATTTTGTATTTTTGAAAAAAAAAATCGTCTTCTAATTTGGTTTCTAGGGATGGTGTTTTTAGAATTTTTTATTTCTTTGTCTAGAGGGAATGGAAAAGAAAAAAAGAAATATAAAATAGAATAAAAATAAATTTAAGAACCAATAAATAAAATAAAATAAATTTTAAAATTCTTTAAGTAAAAAAATGTTTTGAAAATTTTAATTAAAAATGGGGACAATAAATTTTAAATATTTATAAAATTGTAGTGAATTTAAATATTTATGATGTAGCCTAGCTTGAGTGCTTTCTTCCATGAGCTGAAAATGAATTTGAAGGTGGCGGAAGCTATGGTTGAAGACGTGCAAGGAGCTCCTAGGAGTTGTGGTTTCCTTGAAGGTGAAGTGTTAGGTGTGGAGAGTGAGTGGTGAGGCCATCTCACTTGACTAGATGAAGAATGAAGACTAAAGGTGATGGCCTTCACATGTTGAGCTCTCCTTGGATGTTGAAGATGGTGCGGAAGCAATGGTTGAAATGAGCAAGACCCTCCTAGGAGTGATGGTGATCTTGAAGGTGCATGAAGAGTGAGGAAATGGGGAGGTTTGGCCAGCCCCTTTGGTAGTGATGAATTGAAGACTAAAACCTAAGTGTTAGGCAAAGAGTGGTGTATGGTACAATTTTGGCAGCATAACAATACTCTATTTAATCTTGGTAATACATGAGGTAGGCCTCCTTATTTATAGATTTAGGAGCCTTGGTGAGCAAGCTTAAAGGGTAGGGATGGAAATACAAAAAGTGGGGGCTGCCTAGGGTATTGACTTTAGTCAAACCACACCATCATCCTAATATTCTAGAAGATAGGTCAAAAATGCAACATTTGATAGTACACCCCTCCTTCTTTTGCTAAAGGCACCTATTTGCTAGCACACCCCTCCTTCTATTGCTAAGGGCACCTTTTTTGATAGCACACCCCTAAGTGAGCAAGTTTTGCTTTCTACACTACACTAATCTACTAAGCTACCCCTAATGGGCCTCTAAGTAGCATGTACAAGGTCTTCTCCCTCCCATCCGTGGCTTGACTCATTTGGGCGTGAATGTGCTTGGCCATGGACCTTGTGTTGGGCCTGAACTTGGGTTGGAGCTTGGGCCTCTTCCATCAAAAGGTGTCTATCCTAGAGGTAGGAGACAAGAGTGATAATTGGCACAAAGTTGGCAGCAATTTCATTCAAATTAATCTTCTTTTTACATGAGCCAAGCACCTCATTATATAGGAGAGAGGGCTGGACATTTTAGGGCCAAAATTTGAAAATTCAAAGTAAAACTCTCCAATGAGAAGGTGCCATGTGGAGTCATGCTTTCCATGTTTTAGCTCACACCTTCCATGCTAAATCCTCTCCACTCCTAGGCTGTCATGTGGACGTCCATGTGCTCCATGCCAAGGTGATTTTCGTCCTCCAATATACCCTAGACGTTTTAGGGTTACATTGGGCTCAAAGAAGCCCAATTGTTACCCTAACTAGTCACTTTTAACCCTAACTAGTCATATTTTACTATTGGCCCAAATACAAGCCCAAAAACCTATGCTACTTGGCCCAAATATTTGGTCCAATTATTTTATGCTACTAGGCCCAATACATGGCCCATGAAATCCTAAACAACTTTATACAATTTATTTAAGCTAAAGCTTAGCCCAAAATAATGTTGACTAGTCAGCAGGAACTCAGTCTTCTAACCAAAGCTTTAGTTTATGTTTTGATGACTGGGAGGTCTTCTTGGATATGTTTGTACATTCCTTCACCCTAGAGTTCTCCTCTTGATTGGGCCTACAAAAAGAAACAAAAACCCAATTAGACCCATATTTACAAGTAAATCCCAAAATAACCTCTAGGTCTTTATCCTCCTTATTATGTGGTTGTGTATGGTTGGAGGCTCTGCCATCAATTTATAAAATTGAAATGGAAGAAAATTTGAAATTTGAAATTTAAAAATTAAAAATTAAATATATATATATATATATATAAATTTATGATGAAATATCAATACAAAGATAATGAAATAAAATATTTTATAGGTATTTTAATGTAAGTAAATATTATGGGTAAAATAAATGTAAAATTGTAACTGTTCTCGTCGGTTAACTTTCTTGCCGGTTGACCTGGGTGGAAAGCTCCTCTTCTAACCTGTCTCTTTTGGACTAATATGCGTATTCTTGTTGCACTAGAAGGTGGTTCCGTTGAGACAGAGGATGTTCTACTTGTTGATCACACTTCGATGATCAAGTCAGTGAGAGCTTACAAAAAAGTAATCAGTTTCAATCTAGTATTCAGAAACAACATACCTTCACTTGGGGTCTTAAGCCCCTTTTATAACTATTCGTGTAACAGCTTTCGTTCACGAGAATATAATCTCAACTGAAAGCATAACATAAAATATTCTATCTTTTATCTTAACAGAAAAACCACATGTCACGGGCACCAATTATCTCTTAGATGCTAACCACAGGCTAACATTTTGACCATTATTCTCAGGTGCTCCTCTTTTATTCTCAACAACTATTAATTATTATGCAACTAACATGCATATTATCACATGAGATAAAATATCTTTTATCTTCAAAATAATATGATAACAGATTTAAACAATAACAATTAATTTTTCATCTTCAGAATAATATGATAATAGACTTAAACAATAACAATTATATTTTTTATCTTTAGAATAATATCACAAGGGATCAAATATCTCTTTATCTTTTATCTTCAGAATAATATCACAAGAGATAAAATATCTCTTTATCTTTTATCTTCAGAATTGATCCAGTCGGTCATCGGTAGTCGATGACATCAGCAGCAGTTGACCACGTGGACCATTCACAGAGTAACACGTGGTAGAGGATAGCAGGCGAATCAGGGAGGCGATCACTCAGAATGGTAATCGCCTGACTAGTAATCGCCTATCGCCTTGAGGTGAGTAATCGCCTATCGCCTTGAGGATGAGTAATCGCCTATCGCCTTGAGGATGAGTAATCGCCAGTATGGATCAGTAGTCGCCTAGATTGCACATGATCGCCATGTGTTAAGGTTAGGAGATCAGGTGGTCAGCAATTCGCCGAAAGAGCACATCGCCGGGTGTTTGAGAAGACTTGGCAAGCACTTGTTGTATGGTCTAAGTACAGAGGATAAGTGGCATATCTGCCACCATGTGTAATGTGAGCTGCAATGCCCAGGGTTAACCAGCTCGCCATGTTAAGGTTGCGCCCAGAGTAGCCTGTGTACTAAGCTACTCCCTGTGTGGATAACTTAGTCGCGGGGGCACAGTGGAAGTAACGTTTCAGCTGCAGATACTCCAGATGGTGACACGTGTACGACCAGATGTTATCCACGTGTCAAGAGGAATAACCGTCAGGAGAGAGAAAGACTCAGGTATATATACAAACTCTTAACGAAATTGAGGGGAGGTTTTTTACAGATTCTTACAGTTTACACATTTGAGAGTTTCAATTACACACGAGTCTCACAGAGAGATTCAGATATAGTTTTGGTGTTCCTGTTGCCTGACTTGAGCGTCGGAGCTACAACGGCCGCCAGAGGCGCCGTCTGTGTGTTTTGCAGGCAGCGTTTGGAGTTCCGGCGATGGTTCTTGGAGCGTTCCTGCAGAACAGAAGGCTAGACGAAGGAGTGACGAGGCAATCCTCCACGTTCGAGTCAAGCGGCAGGATCAAGAATAATATCACAATAGATAAAATATATCTTTATCTTTTATCTTAATTACCTTTTTTGGGTTGACCAACATCTGAGTCAAACTCGTGACCCATCCTTTAGGCCCAATAATCGAGGTCCCGAGCACTCTTGTCTAGTACACAAGCCCTCCAAGCTCGAGTTGAGCTTGGCTAAGTGAAGAGGCTTTCAAGTGCTTTGGTATGACACGACGGTTTCTGAGTGGGTAGGTGATAACTCAATAAACCTCAACTAGCTTAAGCCAATGCATGTCTCATTACTTCACTTAGTAAACCTAGACTAGCTTAAGCATAAAAACTACTGTAAATGCGGATAACTCATCCCTTTAGCTAACTCATCTCTACATCTTGAGTATAAAGCAAATAAAGATAACAAGAAATCAATGCTCAATCTAGGTATGAAAAACCATGGGGTTCCCAAAGAACTAACCTTTTGACGAACCACACACACACACTAGCTATGGTAAGCCCATGCTCACTCCCGACTTGCATAGGTGTATCTCGCAAACTTGTCCTGGGTAAAACCGTGGTCGATGGCCAACTAAGGGATGAGTGATTGGAGTGCTTAATTTTCTGTAAACATTAACTGCTCATACTTCAAACTCTTTATCATTTACGAATAACTTATTTTGCTTTACTTCAATTACTTTGTCATATATGGATGCCTTGAAAACTTTGCAAATGCATGCCATAATAAAGTTCGACTAGCTTAAGCATAACAACTTCTATTAACGCACACGAGCTTAAGTATAACAACTACACAAGTGAATAACTTATCGCTTAAGCTAACTTGTTTTATCATGGAATAACAAAGATAACAAGAATTCAACTTTAACAAAAAACTAACTTTTTTCTTAACTATACCCCATAGCCACTACGAGCTAATACTCAAACTCGGCGTATCAGGCTTGGGCAAGGGTCACATACCTTGATCTTGCTAAGCATTGTTTCACATAGTGTGTACTCAGATAACTGCACCTTTCTGAGCTTGATCGTTCTTTTAACGGACTAGCCTGACTTACTATGTGTTTACACGACTTAGTCACAATACTCATCTGCAGGGCGCCTAGCTTGGGTGCACACCGAGTTAGGTCTTCTTACCTTACATTGAGCCAAACAACTTAGTCATAGCAAATCAACTGTAGAGTGCCTCAGCTCGGGCAATCATACTAACAACGAGCTAGGTCGTCTTACCCACTAGTACAAAAATAACAAAAGACTGCTCATTATTTAACGCGGTCCAGCGCCAAAACGCATTCGTTAAAAAAGCGGTGGCATTTTTGTAATTATATTGATTTACAAATGCGGTCTTACTATATGACCGCATTTGTAAATCAAAACGCGTGATTTACAAATGCGGTCTTACCAAATGACCGCATTTGTAAATAATTTTTACCCTAAAATTTTGAACGCGCTAAACAGTTTTTCTTCACCGCTTTTTGTTTTTGTTTTGCTGTTGCGCTGCTGGTTCCCGTTCGCTCGTGCATTCGTTCCCATTGGCCTTCTTCTCTTTCACATTTGGTAATATTCTCCTTTGTTTTCGTTTTTGAGTTCGTTGCACCGATTGGTTTTGGCTTTTGTTTTCGTTTTGGTTTTCTTTCACATTTTCGTTCACTGTTTCATTGCCATGCACCCACTGGTTCTTGTTTTTTTTCTCTCTGTAGCTTGAGCGCTATCTGCTGCTGCCACCGCTGCTGCTGCCGCTGCCACTGCTGCTGCCGCCACCGCTCTCTGCTGCTGCCGCTGCCACCAACGAAGGCTTCTCATACAAGGTTGGTGTTGTTTTTTAAATTTTTTTATTTTTTTTATTTTTAATAATGTTCTGAATTTTATTTTTTTTATGTATTATAATTTAAATTATTCAATTTAGTTGCATTATACAAGGTTAGTTTTTATGGATTTTAGAATTTTTATGTTAGTTTAGATGTATTTATAATTTGTATTTTTGAATTTATATTATTCAGTATTTATTATAATTTGTAATATTATGTTAGTTTAGTTGTATATTATAATTTGTATTTTTGAATTTATATTATTCAATATTTATTATAATTTGTATTTATATTATGTTAGTTTAGTTGTTAGGTTTTGAATAGAATTATCGTTGTTGTTTTGAGTCCGAAGGTGTTCAACCTTCGGCAATAATACGTGCTGGTATTGAGTTCGGGGTTTTTGACCCTCGTCAAAAATGTTAGATAGAACCCTGAGTTCTCAATGATTATTGCAGAATATGGATCGAAATTGGATAAATTCTGTTCGTATAAGTGATGAGTACGAAAGAGGAGTAGAAGAATTTATACAATTTGCACAAAGTAACGCAATTAATAGTGGTCATGATGGAACAAAGATCTGGTGTTTGTGCGTTAATTGTTTGAATGGAAGGATATTGGATGTTAATTTAATGAGGGAGCACCTTTTATGTGATGGGTTTCTTCAATCGTATACAACCTGGACATGGCATGGTGAATTATTAAATTTACCACGTGTTTCTATAACTGAAGAATATCTGGGGTCCACCATGGATGAAGCAGTACACGATGATGTAGAAGATGATCGATTGGAAGACATGATTCGTGATGTAGGAGCTGAGTCTTTTGCAAAAGTGCATGGATATGGAAGTATGTCAAGCGATGCAGAGACTCCATTATATCCTGGATCAACTAACTTCACACGGTTGTCGGCGGTATTAAGATTGATGAATTTGAAGGCAATAAACGGATGGACTGATAAAAGCTTCACGGAATTGCTCCAGCTGTTGAAGGATATGCTTCTAGAGGGAAATACTCTACCTAATCGTAATTACGAGGCCAAAAAGATTCTTTGTCCAATGGGTATGGAGTATAAAAAGATACATGCATGTCCTAATGATTGTATATTATACCGGAAAGATTTTGAATTCTTGAAAAGTTGTCCGAGGTGTGGGTTATCACGTTATAAGTTGAAACAAAAAGATGATGATTCTATTTATGAGATGGAAAAACATGGACCCCCAATGAAGGTTATGTGGTATCTTCCCATCATTCCAAAGATGAAGCGTTTGTTTGCAAACCCAGACGATGCTAAGAATCTTAGATGGCATGCAGATGAGAGGAAATGCGATGGCATGTACCGACATCCAGCTGATTCTATTCAGTGGAAGAAATTTGATGATGAGTTTCCAGAGTTTGGTAAAGAATCAAGAAATATCCGACTTGGTTTAGCTACAGATGGAATGAATCCGTTTGGTAATATGAGTACAAATCACAGTTCATGGCCTGTTATATTGGTTATTTACAACTTACCTCCTGGATTGTGCATGAAGCGAAAATACATGATGCTGTCTATGATGATATCCGATCTGAAACAGCCAGGGAATGACATAGATGTTTATCTTAGTCCCCTAATCGAAGATTTGAAGTTAATGTGGGATCAGGGTGTTGAAGTATTTGACGGATTTGGTAAAGAAACTTTCAAGCTGCATGCTAAGTTATTTTGCACCATCAATGACTTTCCGGCATATGGTAACTTATCAGGTTATAGTGTTAAGGGTCATAAAGCGTGTCCAATATGCGAAGAAGACACTGCTTCTCAACAATTGAAACATGGAAGGAAAACATTATATCTTCGGCATCAGAGGTTTCTTAGAAGTCATCATCCTTACCGGAGGTTGAAAAAAGCCTTTAATGGACACCAAGAGAGTAGTCGTCCACCAACTCCATTAACCGGTGTTGAGGTTTACGAAAAGGTAAATAACATAGACCACATCTTCGGTAAGTCCAAAAAAAAGTCATCTGTGACAAATATTTGGAAGAAGAAATCAATCTTCTTTGATCTTCCCTACTGGTCGAGGTTAGAAGTCAGACATTGTATAGATGTAATGCATGTTGAGAAGAATGTGTGTGATAGCTTAATTGGTACACTTCTTAACATTAACGGGAAGACGAATGATGGTCTAAACGCTCGTTTAGATTTGATTGAGATGAACATACGCTGCGAGTTGGCACCCATAGAAATGGGTAAGCTCGTACATATTTGCCCCCAGCCTGTTACATAATGTCAAAAGATGAAAAAATTAGTTTTTGTCAATGTCTAAAGGGTGTGAAAGTGCCACAAGGACATTCCTCAAATGTGAAGAGCCTAGTGTCAATGCAAGATTTGAAGTTAATTGGGTTGAAGTCTCATGATTGTCACATCTTGATGCAATAGTTGTTGCCGGTAGCTATCCGTGGGATCTTACCAAAAAATGTTAGACATACCATAACCCGTTTGTGCTCATTCTTCTCTTCCATCTGTTGTAAAGTCATTGATCCCTCAAAACTAGATGAACTTCAAAATGAAATTGTTGTTATCTTGTGTGAATTGGAGATGTTTTTTCCTCCGTCTTTTTTTGACATCATGGTTCATCTAGTGGTGCATCTGGTAAGAGAGGTTAGATTGTGTGGACCAGTGTACTTAAGATGGATGTATCCTGTTGAGCGGTATATGAAAATTTTGAAAGGTTATGTGAAAAATCATTATCGTCCAGAGGCTTCAATGATTGAAAGGTACATAGCTGAAGAAAGTATTGAATTTTGTTCAGAGTACATGACAAAAGCAAATCCAATAGGTGTTCCAGCTAATTCATGGCACCACAGGCGTTCTACATCTAAATGTTTACGTGGTGTGAATATTGTAAGCAAATCTCGTGAAGAAGTCTTGCAAGCACATTTGTACATATTAAATAACACAGATGAAGTTGTACCTTACATAGAAGCTCATAAAGCCATTGTGAAGGCAAATAACCCAAGACAAGCAGAGAAATGGGTCTTGATGGAACATAATAGAACTTTCATGCCTTGGTTTAAAGATGAGGTGTTCAAGGATTCAACAGCATCAGAGACCTTGACTTGGTTGGCTGCTGGATTGAAGTTTGATGTCATCTCATGTACAGCGTACGAAGTGAATAATTGTATATTTTACACGAAGTCCATGGATGAAAAGAGTACAGTTCAAAATTCTGGTGTTACTCTTGAAGCCGAGTCAATGCAGTTTTCGACTTCAAAAGATACAAATCCAGTACTTGGATCAATGGCATACTATGGGTTTATAGAAGAGATATGGGAGATTGACTACACTAAGTTTTCCGTTCCAGTTTTCAAGTGTAAATGGGTTGACAATAAAAGTTGGGTTAAAATTGATGATTCAGGATTCACACTAGTGGACTTTAGAAAGATAGGGTATCGAGATGAGCCATTTATAATGGTTCAACAAGCATCTCAAGTTTTTTACGTGAAAGATCCTACGTCAGAACATTGGTATGTCGTTTTACACGGCAAAAAACAAGGGGAGACCATAGATGATATTGAAAGTGGTGACCCCTGTTCATTCACACCAATGATAATTAATAAAGATGACGATGTAGTTGATGATGTACATGCAACCCGTAAAGACCACAGTGAAGGAATTTACATATGAACATTCAACCCACATGCAACATGTAAATAAGCATTTAGAATTTTATGTATTATTTTTATATGATTTTAATTCGATGCACATTAACTAATGTTTGTTACCTAATTTTTTTAACAGAGACATGGATGACGACCAGACTCCAGTCAGACCTCGATCTGGACGAGACAGTAGAGGACCTACTAGATTGAAGCGTCTTGCATTGAGACGTGCTGCTGGTGAGAAGACACATGTTGACATTGACGTCAACACTGGAGTGGCTTTTGGGCCTAAGGCAGATGAGTTTATGAGTTATCTTGGAGTTGTTTCTCGTGAGAGGCTCTCCATTTTGATTAATTCATGGGATGAGGTTTCAGAGGTTGATCGGAACATGCTTTGGGAGGATGTTCTGGTAAGCTTTACATTATTATTGTTATCATATAATGCTTTTTAATATTGATTAATTAATTTTAATTTGATGATGTTATTTTCCAGGCAAACTTTGACATTCCTAATGTGGAACCGCTTCGATCAAAGATATTATCCAATATCGCACTTAAATTTCGTACCTTTAAGTCAAGACTGACTACGAGATACGTTTTTGGCGACCTTAAAGACGAAAATCCATGTTTAAAGTACAAACATATTGATGAAGAGACATGGCGTCTTTTTAAAGAAAGCCGTCAAAATCAGGCTTGGATGGTAAGTGAAGTAACTTAACTTTTTTTGTTTATATAACATTAATAAGTTTATCTTATTTACTTCAGTTTGTTTATTTCAATTATGACAGGATCGTCGGAAGAAAGCTCAAGAGATAGCTTTGAAGAATGTTACCCCGTACGTTATGTCTCGTTTGGGGTATCGAAAACTTGAGCAAGCACTGATGGTGCAAAAGGAGCAATCTAACCAGGGGACGTTGTCTGAGAATGTGGAAACAGAGGTCACTTCTCCTCCATCACCACCTTTTCGCCATGAAAAATGGAAGAGGGCCCGAATTAAAAAGTCGGGTGTACCAAGTTCTGAGCAATCCGGGATTATCATCCAAAAAATTGAAAGTTTTTTTTTATTATTTTCATTTATTTTAAAGCATTATATTATAAGGCTTGAAAATATGATTTTTGTGTACTCTTGCAGGATTCCTTGGAATCCGATGGTACACTTGTTGCTGAAGGTCGTCATGATATCCTGGTTGAAGCAATTGGACGACCTGAGCACTCTGGTCGTGTTCGTGCAGCTGGACAAGGGGTGGGAATTAAACTATTTTTTGGAGATTCACAAAGACAGTCATCCTCCTCCTCCAAAGAGAATGAAAGTCAACTGAAGACTAAGATACATGAAGAATTAATGGAGGAGATAAGAAAGGAGACTGAATTGATGTGGCTAGAGATGAAAAAGGAGAATGATCGAATGCGACAAGAGTTTCTATCGCAACAAGTTTGTGCTGAACCCCTTATTAGTCCCACTCCCAAGAGCACAAAGGGGAGTTGTGCGGTTCCTCCAACATCAGGGGATGATATCAATCAGACGAAGGATTGTGAGCTACTGGTAGTGGGCGGCAAACTTCCTCGGGTGGTGGCACTTGGAAAAGTCTATCAAAACGCCACCACCTTACATAACGTTCCTCTCTCCCCTGATGTGGCGAAGGTAACAGTTGAAAAAGTACGAATTCCTGATGCTCGTGTTCCACTACCTACAGATGAGGTAACCACTGTGGCCGATGCATTTCAGACATTCGTTGCTTGGCCCAGAGAGCTCATTCGATCTATGCCCGAACCTCATGTAATAATTTCATTTCATTATATTATTTTTATTTATATTTATATATTACATATAATTTAATACAAATGTTCTTTATCTTGTAGAAACCTTTTCGGCCACCAAGTCCAAAGAAGAAACGTGAGGTTCCAGTTGACAATCCTATAGCTTCATTAGGTCTCATTGCTAGTCAGATTGGCAATGAACCTTTTCCAGTTCCGTGGGATGATACATTTTTTCAGATAAACACTGAACTGCCACTGATGATTTACAACACATATTTATCAAAATTTATATATGGGAAACAGGAGCTCAATATAAGTATAATTCAATTTTTTATGATGTAAGTATCTTTACCTATTATTCAATTTACTTTATGTTAAATTATTATTGATTATGCTTTAACTATAAACTTGTAGGTTTTTGCATAGAGTCTGTATCACTGAGCGAAAGGAAAATATGTATGGATTCTTAGATCCTGCACATACTAATCTCGTTGGACCAAACTCATCTGAGACTCAAGCATACATCACTAACACCCTGGAAAAAGAGGGAAAACAAATTTATTTATGCCCTTATATTAATGAGTAAGTTTAATTATATGTCATCAAGTATTATTATTTCATGTTTTAAATATTTACTAACTCTTTTCATCGATGATATAGGCATCATTGGCAGTTACTTGTCTTATCAGTGGTTGATAGGACTGTTGTGTGGTTTTGTTCCCTACACAAGAAGATTCCCACAAAATTTAAGGATATCATTGATACGTAAGTACATTATAAACTGAACTTTGTATATGTTACTAATTAACCATCTACTAACGAGGTTTTTTGTATTAACCAGTTCATGGCATGGATATAACATCCTAAAAGGTCGATCCAGTTCAAATAATTTGAATTGGATAAGAATAAAGGTTTGTAATTTTTTTCTTTCTCTGTTATCATTGTTTATCAATATACTAACATATTACTTTTTATTGAATTATAGTGTAATAAACAACCAGGAAGCTATGAGTGTGGATATTACATTATGCAATGGATGATTACCATTATAAGACTAGGTGTTAAAACTGGTTGGAAACAGGTACTATATGTTAAATCATTTTTATAATTCTTGAACATATATATATTTAAAACTAACTTATGTCAACTATATTTTGCAATGCAGTTATTCACAGAAGAAGCACCAATGGATGAGGAAGGCATTTCATATGTTAGAAATTCTTGGTCCACTTATTTCATAAACTTTTATAATTCTAGCATAGGTAGTCAATAGTGGTTTTATTATGTAATTTGACTAGCTACTTGTAAATGTACACTTTGATGATCTCAATTTATATCTATATTTCTGTATTTGTCTGGCTGGGATTTGATCATTATGCAGGTTATTAATATATGTGGTTTATGGACAATACAAACTGCACTTTAAAAAAAAAAACACTATTTACAAATGCGGTCATTTACCAAGACCGCATTTGTAAATGGTGTTTGGGCTTTTAAAAAAAAAACTATTTACAAATGCGGTCATTTACAAAGACCGCATTTGTAAATGTGATTTACGAATGCGGTGTTTACCAAGACCGCATTCGTAAATCATAAACCCAAGCTCCGCATCCCCTCATTCAGGTTAATATACAGATGCGGTTATATCAAATGACTGCATTTGTAAATCTAATTTATAAATGCGGTCCTTTGACCGCATTTGTATATCTATGATTTACGAATGCGTGCTGAGCAAATGCGGTCCTGTGACCGCATTTATAAATGAAAAATAACCGCATTTGATTTACTTTTCTGCGCTAGTGACCTGACAATGAATAACCAATTTACTCACAGGGCGCCTACTCGAATAATCTTTACCGAGTTAGGTCGTCTTACCTAACTTAAGCCAAACAACTTTAGAGCACTTGAACTCATAATCTTACTGAGAAAAGATCGTCTTACCAGACTTTAAGCCAAACAACTTTAGAGCGCCTGAACTCAGAATCTTACCGAGAAAAGGTCGTCTTACTTGACTTAAGCCAAACAACTTCAGAGCGCCTAAACTCAAAATCTTACCGAGAAAAAGCCATCTTACCTGACTTTAAGCCAAACAACTTTAGAGTGCCTGAACACAGAATCTTACCGAGAAAAGGTCGTCTTACGTGGTAATGAATAACCATTTTACTCGCTGGGTGCCTACTCCAATAATCTTTACCGAGTTAGGTCGTCTTACCTGACTTAAGCCAAATAACTTCAGAGCGCCTGAACTCATAATCTTACAGAGAAAAAGTCGTCTTACCTAACTTTAAGCCAAACAACTTCAGAGCGCCTGAACTCAGAATCTTACTGAGCAAAGGTTGTCTTATCTGACTTTAGGCCAAACAAACTTACCTCCTGGGCACCTTCTCGAGTAGCTTCACCGAGAAAGGTCATTTTATCTGCCAATGGGTAAGTACTTTACACTTACTCGCAGGGCGCCTTCCTGGGTTGTTTCACCAAGAAAGGTCGTTTGATCTGCCAATGGGTGATCGCTTTACACTTACCCGCAGGGCACCTTCTTGAGTAATTTCATTGAGAAAGGTTGTTTTATCTTGTGCCAACTTCAAACAAGCAAACAAAAATAATGCATCATCCTTTAAGAAAAAATGTTTCATTAGATGACCTCGTTAAAGAAAACCCCCTAAAGGGAAAAAGAGCATCACCCTAACTATCACATTGTTCAATAAGAAAGCATTAAATCATAATAGATTAACTGAAATAAAACTTAAGGTTTGCCACATTCCATGTTTGAGGGATGGCTCCTCCCTCCAAGGTCTCTAGTCTATACACTTCATTCTCGAGCATCTCGACTACGCGATTGCGTGAGTTAAGCAAGTTATAAACAGAAAGCACGTTAACAACAATATACCTGATGGTGATGGTTTTGGCCGTGTTTTCATCAGTGAAGGTTGTCCTCAACTCAACATACCCTTGTACTTCTACCTAATCTCCCATGAAGCCAACCAAACACCCATCATATGGCCTCACTTGGTCAGCCTTGGCTTCTTCGTTTACTGCTTGAAGGGCTCTCCATAGGCTTAGTCTGCTTCGAATATGAGTTGCCATTCTTCGTGGCTACAACATCCTTCGCATTGATATGGGCAACAACCTATTGTCGTATCTTAGAGAAGTGTCTCCATCAGATTTCTGATCAGTGAATCGTTGAATGGTCCTGGCACAATCTCTTGCTTGAAAGCGGTGACCATCACATCTTCATCATGGGTCTGGAGTCTAATTGTGAACGCACAAAATCTATTCAAGTACTCCTTCAACAACTCCCCCTGTCTTTGCCTTACGTTTAAGAGGTCATACAACATTAGAGGCTTGGTCTAGTTGACAGAGAACTGTTCTCTAAACAGTTTGGAGAACTGTGCAAAAGAGGTGATGTGGCCATTGGGAAGCCCACTGAAACATTGTAGGGTTATACTTGTGAACGTGCTCATGAACATCTTGCACTGTATAGCATCCGATCCTCCAAAAATAATCATCTGGGCATTGAATGTCATGAGGTGATTCTCAGGGTCTTCTACCCTTGTGAAAACAATTTTGGGCATGATGTAGTGCGCCGGCACAAACTCATCCATGATTGCTTGTGAAAAAGGCTTGGGACAATCTCTCAAGGGCAGATTTGAACCTCGCTCCCTTGTAGAATGTCGGTCACGCTGTTGTATATCCTTATGCAAGTCTTCGTTGGTCTTGCTTAGCTCCTCCAACAGATCTTGCATAAGCATTTGCTTAGCTCGGGCTTCTGCTCGTAGTCTTTCTTGCTCGACTCTAGCTTCTTGTTGGATCCGTTCCTGCTCTTGTTTGTACTGCTCATTGGCTTCCTGGATAGTCCTCATGGTCTCTATAAGTTGTTGTAACGTGGGACCCTCGCCTCCTTCAGATCCCAGCAGTGCTTGCCTAGTGTTCCTCATCACGTTGAAAGGCTTTGAACACGAATGTGAATGGGATCAGATTTTGTCAGGCCACATGGTGGCGCCAAATGTTCTCACCGGTTGACCTGGGTGGAAAGCTCCTCTTCTAACCTGTCTCTTCTAGATACTGATCTGCGTCTTCTTGTTGCACTGGAAGATGGCTCCGCTGAGACAGAGGACGCTCTACCTATTGATTACACTCTGACGATTAAGTCAGTAAGAGCTTACAAAAAAGTAATCAGTTTCAGTCTAGTATTCAGAAACAACATACCTTCACTTAGGGTCTTAAGCCCCTTTTATAACTATTCGTGTAACAGCTTTCGTTCATAAAAATATAATCTTAACTGAAAGCATAATTGAAAACATTTAATCTTTTATCTTAACAAAAAAACCACATGTCATGGGCACTAATTATCTTTCAGGTGCTAACCATAGACTAACATTATGTTTCATGTGTGCACCATTATTCTCAAGTGTTCCTCTTTTATTCTCAACAACTATTATTTATTATGCAACTAACATGCATATTATCACAAGAGATAAAATATCTTTTATCTTCAGAATAATATGATAACAGATTTAAATAATAACAATTATATTTTTCATCTTCAGAATAATATGATAATAGACTTAAACAATAACATTATTTTTCTTTTTTTTTTTGTATTTTTATAGTAAATTTGAATTATGGAGAATAAATTATAATACATTTGTAAATATATTTTCATAATAAAATCTGGATGAAAAAATTATAATTTTGGTATCAAATTAAATGTTGGTATTTTTTGTTTGTTAAAAGGATATCAAAATAAGTAATGGCAAAAATTAAATAAAATTGTTTGAATATTTTATAAAAAAATATTAACTAAATGGTTTAAAAAATTATAAATAAAAATTAAGTTATTCATTGATAGTATGTATGTAATAATAAATAAAAAATTAAGTGAATAATTGTGGAGAAGTGATGTGACAATGCACATTATTGTCCTGTGTATAGGTTTTCTCACACATTTTATACCATTACTAACATTGTGAATTGTTTTTAAATGTTTTCATGTTTATTAGTTGTGAATTGTTTTTAAATGTTTTCATGTTTATTAGTTGTGAATTGTTAATTTCTCATTTCAATATTATCTGTGCGTCTATTACTAATTAATACTAATTGATTTTGGTTTTTTATAATTATGTACTTTATTTTTTACTTGAAATTAACATGATTACATCATCAATAATAATAAAAATAAATACTAATTTAGGTTTATAGATTCAACTTTTATGTTGTTGTAGGGTTTAATTTTTTATTTTCTTCATTCTTACAAAAAAAATTAATTTTTAAACTAAACATTTTTAATTTATTACTTTTTATTTTTATTTTGTAAAAACTCATTTCTTTCTTCAATAATTATATTTCTAACTATTTTAAACATTAAAAATATTTATTTTTTTTACAACCAATACATTTATTTTTTTAATGCATCCAAAATTAAAATTATCAATTCTTTTTAAATTTTTTTTTTTACTTTATTGGTTCTTAAATTTATTTTTATTCTATTTTACATTTCTTTTTTTCTTTTCCATTAACTCTAGACAAAGAAATAAAAAATTTTAAAACCTCCATCCCCAGAAACCAAATTCTAAGAGGGTTTTTTTTTTTCCGAAAATACGAAATGAAACCATGGGAAAAAAAAGTGGTGCTAGATAGGGAAATGAAAATAAAAGGGTGCTAGATAGGAAAATAAAAACAAAAAAATACTTGTTGAGAAAATAAAGGTGGAAATAATGCTATATAAGGAAAAAAAGTCAACAAACACCACATTTTGGTTACTATTAGTGTTCAAAAATTTCAGTCATTGATTTCAATCACTATTCAACAGTTTTCTAGTAATGTAATTTAAAAACTATTTTATAATTTTTATTAATAATATAAACCACTTTAAGATATTAATAATTTTTTAATTTTTAAAATCTTATATGTTTTTGTTTCTAAATAGTGTTTTGAGGTTATCATATATACTTTGTGAATATTTATTTATTAATTTATAATAAGAATATGTTGTTTACATATATATAGCCACTTCACGAATCAAACAAGTAAAACTATACCGACTTCGAATTTTAAAGATCAACATTTTTCAGATCAAGTAAAGTATATTGAAGATGACACGTTACCGTCTTTTATTAGACTTGCAATATTGGTATATGAAGGTTCAAATCCACACAAAACAACTGTTATACAGACATAAGCTACATGCATTTTATTTAATGTTGTAGTAATTGCTTGAGAGACTTTTGCATGAAAGGCTACACATTTAGAAAATCATTTACCCATGGTCCGAGCAAGACCATATCAATAGTGTTTCATGTTCCCACTCTAGCTATTGTTATTGTTGTACCAGAATTGCTTCTGAAGGTAGTCGATAATGTTTTTGTCAACTTGAAAAGCTTTGGCGAGAATATCATCGGAGATAGGAGGTTTAGATCCAAACACAGCATTTGCAATAGTGATAACACCCGGGTTTTGGCTACTAAGACCCGCAATGGCCACAGCATTTCCATAACCAACGTTTTGCTGAAAGTGGATGAGACCAATGGGGAACACAAACACATCACCTTTGTTCAACACTTTGGTGAATAACCGGTTGTCGTTTTGGTTGGATGCTACAAAGCCAACGTAAAGGGTACCTTCCAAGACTACAAGAATCTCTGTTCCTCGAGGGTGAGTGTGGGGAGGGTTCAAACCCCTGGGTGCAAAGTCTATGCGAGCCAAGGATATGCCAAGTGTGTTCAGACCTAATATTTCATTAACAGCCACTGCTGTCACCTTTGAGCCTAGTGGGTTAGCAGTGTCACCGGCTCCCAATCCACGAAAGAAGAAATCGTCAGCATTAGCAAGCTTTGGATCCTTGCAAAATTTTCCATTCACGAACACTGCATATTAAACCAAATCACTGTTTAGGAAACTTTTATACACATGCAAATTATTCTTGACACGAAAAACTGTAGCAACAAAATTTATGTATATATATAATTACTATATATATATACCGCCATATATACCACCAGTTTTGGTATCATTGATAGCCACACAGAAATCTTGCAGAGGGCTTGGATCATAAGCAAAGGCAACGGAGGATGCCAAAGCCAATAGCACAACAAGGAACTGAACAACCTTCATTTTTGTTCCTAGCTACTAACTTGTAAGTGTGTAAGAGAGTGTTTGTGAGAGTTGGTTTTGGTGTATGGGAAGCTAGCTATTTATAGGACGAGGTCATTGATGCATATTTTACCGATTCCAGGATTAGTTAACTATTTGATGGTTGAAACATTCTTAATGACTACTGGTTCGTCAAATATCTTGGATTAGGTCATGAGCAAAAAAGAGAAAATATTAGATTAATATTCTCCTCCACAACAACGTCATGACAAATTCAGTATTGCCTTGTACAATAGACACTGTACGTATCCACTACCTGTCCTTGAAATATTAGTTTTCTAATGGGAGCTGGTGAAGTAGGACTCAGAGTTGTTAGTTTTGAGAACCGGCGGCTAAAATTTTCTGAGCATTTCTTGAACGTGTAAACCACCGTAACTAGTGCTAGACCTCATTGGTCCTTCATGTCACTAAGTGGAGGATAATGGAAATATTTTAAGGCAAAATTTTCATTAACTTATCTTCTCACAAAGTCTCTGATCTCTATCCGTGTAAGTAACTAAGTTGCTTCCTTGATTTGTTAATTTTCTTACACTACCCAAAGATTTCAAATGACTCACTCACAAGCTTCCTAAATGAATGGTTCCTACTTCCTACCCAAGAAAGATATCAGATTTTGTACAACGAGTAATTATTACCATACTTTTACTTTATTTTTCTGTTCATTTTATATTTTTCAGTTTTCTCCTAAACATTTATCATGTCCCTTCTCTTTGACTACTGTTCCAGTCTATTTCTTTTTTCTACCCATAAATACTCGAGAAAAAATGAAGTTAACGTATACGATAGCACTTGTACCGAAAAGAAGAGTTGTTATAAAGCAGGTAATTAAGAAGTTTCATGACAATGACTCTAAAACTAATTATGAATTAGTTTACGAAACTTCCAATGGAAAGATTCTCATCGTTCTCAAATCCTGAAAATGTTACTTTATATTAAGCAGTCCATAGTTCCATAAACAAACAAAATGTGCATAATATATATATTATGGAGAAATAGAAGCTAGGCAAATGTTTTTTCTTACTTATGATGTTTGATAGGCATAAGTATTGGATGGACTAATGCAAAATGGTCTATAATGTGTGGCCTTATCTTCTTTAGTATTTTATGTGTACTCAGTATATAACTTATTAATGATAATATAAACATGATATAGTTATCTTTTTGAAAAATTAAGATGAAGATGAAGATAATGGAAGTAATGATGGAGGCATGGATAGTGGCAATGACGATTCTAAATAACTGTAGTTATAGCGTCTGGGAGAGTTAAGAACATGAAAAGGTAAAGTACGAATCTTGAATCCATGAAGCGACAAGTGCTTTTGGGCCATATATGTGAATGGGTTAGTGCATTTTATTTTTTGGGCCCAAAATCCTCACAGAGGACGAGTATAATATTGGGTTTCTTCTTCCTGCACCTCCATAGATTTTTCAGCACCCTCATAAATTTTAGAATTCAAAAATACCTTATGTAAAAAAGTTTAAAATGTTTGAAGGATTGGTTGTGACACACACGTTGTTCGTGGAAGTGTTGGTGCTTAAAGAGATTGGTGAAGGTGTTGTTGGTTGCTTTGCTGCTGTTGAGCTGCGTTCGTGGTGGTTGTGGTGGTTGGAGGTGATTTTCTATGGTGAGATTTTCATTTCTGTGATGTTATGGTGTGGTTTTGTGTATATTTTGGATTAATTGTGTAATTCGTTAAATCATTGGATTATACAGTCCAAAATTAATTGAAATGTTTTTGTATTTTTTGGATTAGACAATCCATAACTTTTTCCTAGATCGATAAAATGTTTCGAATTAGAAAATTCATAATGCAAGTTTATATTCTAGATTACGTAATCTGGAATATTATTCTAGATCTGGAAACAAGTTTCAAATTGGCTAATCCATAAGGTACACAAACATTTCAATTTTCTGTAAGTCAATTTATGACTTGAGAATGTTATCTGGATGTGTAGAATATGGAAGCAATTTTTTGAAAAAACACATTCTAGATTACATAGTCTAAAAAAAATTTTATGGATTCAATAGAGACTTCTAGATACGAAAAACACTCATGGGTTCTAAGTTGGCTTCTGGATTACGTAATCCTAAAGCTTTTTAAATCACACAAAAAAGGACAAGTGCAAACAATAACGAGCAACTAGTGTAAGAGAAGAATGTTGTATACATTTTAGAATTTAACCTTTTCCACTAGAGAACCTAATTGTCAAATGCTACCAAATTTTGTGTAAAGAACCACAAAAGAACCTTCAAAGAGCACAAATGTGGTGCTGGGATGCTTGGGGTGCCGCATTCAATGTTGTGTTCAGATTGAGGAGTGAAAGTATGAGGATTTAAGGGAGTGGAAGTATGAGAATTTGAGAAGAAAGTGTGAAGAAAGTTTGTGTGTTTAAATTGAGGTATGTTAGAGTGGATGTGTGAGGAAAGTGTATTGAAGTTTGTGAGTGGTGTGATAGTTGTGAGAGTATTTTGAATTATTTTCAATGATGTAAAATGTAAGATTACAAATTTATCCTTGTGTTTAAAATAAATTGAAAAATAAAATATGACTTATTTTTGTGTAGATATAATATTTTACATTATAACAATTCACAACAATTTCTTACATATCAATTAATAATTTTTAAAATATATACTAACTTAATACTATGATTTCGTTAAATACTTATAAGTAATAATACTAAGGCTTAACTTATTAATCAAAATATAAACTAAAATATAAATATAACAATGCCTTCAAATTAATTTAAACTAAAATAGAAACTTTTTCAAATTAACCAACTATAAAATAAATAAAATAAAAAACTTAAATACATACTAAATAAACACATAAAGACATGCATAAACTGGTTGAATCAAAAAAACACAAAAGTGTAATTTTAAAAAAAAAAATACATACATGGAGAAGAACACAAGAACATAATGGATAAAGATAAAGATGTGGCTTAAGAATTTGCACCAAGAAAAGACCTTAAAACACCCACATGAAATTAAAAAACTAAACAAAAATTATTCAAAAATCTGAAATTGAAAATTTTGGAAAATCTAGAAACTTAAAACATAACCACAATCGATTATCTACAATTTTCAACAACATAATTGATTATGCTTTGTCTTAAAAAATGGACATAATCGTTTATGTACACATTTATAACAGTATAATCAATCATGCTTCCAATAACACACAACATAATCGATTATGGTCGGAAAAAAAAGGAGGTAATTGATTATGCATTGTTTTTTATAGGTTAATTGATTGTGGATCATGTGTTTTCATATGGTTAATTGATTATGCATTGTTAAATATGTAAAACATACCTCAGGTCTATTTGAAGATGAACGTGAAGTGAGAATAGGGTAATGAAAGGTGAAAGAATATTGTATTTAATTTGTTGATTACAATATACATATATAGTCAAAAACCTGACAATATATAATCCTAAAATTAATACCCAGTATCACGACACTACAGGAAATAAGGTAACAATCAATGCTGATAAGCATTGATTGATAATTACAAGGATTAACACAATCAAAGGCAATCATTGGAATTCACATATTAAGGGATCTTGTCTCTAATTCCCCCTTTCAAAATGATGGGTGAGGGAGTCACCCCAATTTTGTCTCTGAGTTGGCTGAATCGTGTATGAGTTATTGCTTTAGTGAGACAGTCAGCTATTTGATCAGTTGATGGAACATAGGCTACAACAATCTCATTTTGCAGTACTTGGTCTTTGATGTAGTGCACATCAATTTCAATGTGTTTGGATCGAGTATGCATAACTGGATTTGAAGCTAGTGCCTTAGCACTCAAGTTATCACACCACAATGTTGGTTTTCTTGGCAGAGGGAGTTTCAATTCATCAAGAAGTGAACGGGTCCATGCTAATTCAGCAGCTAAGTCAGCCAATGCTCTATATTCTGACTCTGTACTGGATCTTGAGACTACCTTTTGCTTCCTCAAAGACTAAGAAACAAGTGTTTCACCAAGGAAGACACATTGACCAGCCATGGATTTTCTATCATCCACACTTATTGCCCAATTTGCATCTGAGAATCCTACTAAGTCCAAGTCAGTTGATGGTTTGATGTGTAGGCAGTGTTGAATGATACCTTGAAGATATCTCACTATTATTTTTATGCCTTGTCAGTGATCTATAGTGGGAGAGCTTATGAATTGGTTGAGCTTGTTAACTGAGAATGTTATATTGGGCCTTGTGTTTGTTAAGTATTGCAAAGCTCCTATAGCTTGTCTGAACATGGTTGGGTCTTCTAATTTCTCCCCTTCAGCTGTAAACTGCTTGCCGGTTATCATAGGTGTTGGACAAGCTGAAGTATTTTTCATTTTGAATTTTCTCAGGATGTCTCCTATGTATTTTGATTGCTTCAAGTACGTGCTAGATGCATATCTTTGAACTTCTATGCCTAAGAAGTAGTGCAGTGGACCAAGATCCTTAAGTGAAAACACA
Source organism: Phaseolus lunatus (assembly GCA_013389735.1). Lineage (NCBI taxonomy): Eukaryota > Viridiplantae > Streptophyta > Magnoliopsida > Fabales > Fabaceae > Phaseolus > Phaseolus lunatus. The sequence continues at coordinate 15,125,811 of CM023863.1, read as the reverse complement.
TAATTGAGTTGTTTAATGAAGGATTCCAAGAACTTGGTGTTGTTCCCTGTGACAATTATATCATCAACATATATAAGTAGGAAGGTAATGTGATTTGTACCTTTTAGAGTGAATAGTGAGGAATCACTTTTTGTGTTCTTGAAACCCCAACTAACTAAGGCATTTTTTAGGCTGTCAAACCAGGCTCTTGGGGCCTGTTTCAATCCATAAATTGCCTTGGATAACTTGCAAACATGTTCAGATTTAGTTAAGTCTACAAATCCTTCTGGTTGATGCATAAACACGGTTTCTTTGAGATAGCTAATAAGAAATGCATTGTTTATGTCCAACGGTTTGACCTCCCAATTGAGGTGTACTGCAATTGAGAGTATGATCCGAACTGTACTGGCCTTGACAACTGGACTGAAGGTCTCTTCATAGTCCAATCCTGCTATTTGTTGAAATCCTTTTGCTACTAGTCTTACCTGTCTCCTTTCAATTGTCCCATCTGCTTTGTACTTAGTCTTGAAGACCCATTTAGAATCAATGATGTTTTCTTGGCCTTGATATGGTACCAAGAGCCAAGTTTGATTTGACATGAGTGCCTGATACTCTTTTTCCATAGCTTCTTTCCACTATGATCTTGTGAGTGCTTCTTTGACATTTTCTGGTTCCTTCTCATCTGTGGTAGTTTCAACAAACCCAATATATAGCTTCTTTGGCTTATGAATTCCAGCTTTGCTCCTAGTCTAATGAGTGTTGATGTTTGGTTCAACAAGATCTTGATGATCTCCAGCAACTGTTTCTATGAGATCAAGAATTTGAATGTTTCTTGGTGAATTATTTTCAGAAATTGGACTACTCCTTGTTGAATTATTTGTAGCCTGATCTCTGCTAAAATTAACTGTAACACTCTCAGTTGGATTGGTTGGTTCTTGTTCATCACCAAGATTTTTATCATTTGAAAGTGTGGTTGCTCTAATATGTGGGTTACCTACAGTAGGCAAAGAAAAAGGGAGAGATGAACACTCAGTTAGTGTTTTCAAGGGACTTCTTGTATTGAGAAACCCATCATGGAATGAAAAATGTTCTTCATTGAAAACAACATGTCTTAAAGTGAAGATTCTTCCATGAGAATTTATGCATTTGTATCCTTTGTGAGAGTTACTATACCCCAAGAACACACATCTAGTTGTGTGGAATTGTAGTTTGTGCTTATTATAGGGTTTAAGATAGGGATAGCAAGCACACCCAAAGGGTTTTAAGGAATTGTAGTCAGGTTCCTTTTGAAAAAGCACTGAGTAAGGGCTTTCATTTTGAGTGACTAGAGAGGGCAATCTGTTTATGAGATAAATTGATGTGGAGAAAGCTTCCCACCAAAAATGTAAAGGCATTTTGGCTTGTGCTAGCAATGTCAAGCCAAATTCAGCAATGTGCCTATGTTTTCTCTCAGCCCTACCATTTTGTTGTGATGTGTAAGGGCATGACATTATAAATTGTATCCCTGCTTCTATTGCACGGTTTTGCATAGCTTTGTATTCACCACCACGACATTGGATTGTCTTAATTCTCTTGTTAAACAAATTTTCTACCATGTTTTTAAACTAAATAAAGGCTTATACAGTATTTGATTTCTGTTTCAGAGGATAAATCCAAGTAAATCTACTAAAATCATCAATGAAGTGAACATAATATTTGAAACCAGAAGAAGATATTATTGGTGCAGGACCCCAGACATCAGTATGAACTAATTCAAGGATTTCCTTAGCATGAGAGGAAGATGTTTTGAAGGGTAAAAAATGCATTTTGCAATATTGACAAGCCTTACAAAAGTTAAAATGATCTCTAGGTGATAGTTTCACATTACAACTTTTCAAGACTCTATCTAGGACTGTATTATTTGGATGACCAAACCTTCTATGCCAACTCTCCTTGACAGATACAAAAGCACATGAGTCCCTTTCAGTTCTTGAAAGCTGATACAAACCATCTTTAAGTGTCCCTTTTAGAATTGTCTTCCCTATTAACTTGTCCTTCACAAAGCAACAATTTGCATCAAACTCAACAAGAATGTTATTGTCAGCAGTTAATTTTGACACACTTAATAGATTTTTGGTAATGTTGGCACATATAAGACATCATGTAAGTTGAGTGAGTTTAGTTTTGAGGAACCTATGGCAACAATCTGCAATTTCTCACCACTTTCAACTATTAACAAGTTCTTACCACGATGTTATGCTAGATCCTCAAATTTTTCAGTTTGGTGTGTCACATGATTGCTTGCACCACTGTCAAAGTACCAATCATAATCTTGAATAGTGCTTTGTGAGGCTAGGAAGGCATTGTGTGCTCCATGTTTGTCACTGTCGGCTGAATAATTTGAGTTTGAATAAGACTTATCAAACCTGTACCAACAGTTTACAACTACGTGCCCAACCTTGTTGCAAACTTAGCATGTTGGTTTATTGATAATTACAAGGATTGACACAATCAAAGAAAATCATTGGAATCCATATATTAAGGGATCTTGTCTCTAATTCGTGAAACAGGCATCGCCAAGCTACTCACTCACCACACTCTCGAACAACTATCACTTGCACTCAAGACCCTCATACAATGCAAATGAATATGTTAAAACCAGGGGCTTAGATAACTTAAATAACTCTGCTGCTATTCATTTTTATTAATGAACCCAATCCTAACTCATCTACCCACCTACAACATTCAACACAATCAAGGTCAAGATTCTTTGTGTCAAGAGTCAGGAATCTCTACATAGAATATATGTGTGCATGCAGAGCAGAGAAGACAGCGTGTATGTATGATCAAGTCATGTAAAAAAGTGAAAGAAAGTGAAGGACACATATCTAATGTAAGCGTGTCCACGTGACTTTCTCTTCAGTCTTTCATTTATCTCTACAAAGGTGAGAAGAACCCGTTTCCTCCCATCCCTCCATTTCCACGACCCCACATCCTTCCACATTCAGAGAAGTAAACAGAGGGTTCACCCCTACTTTCGTTGACATCAAGAGTGCACTCCCAAAAATAAACAGAGTATCAAAGAAAAAAAAAAAAAAAGGAAATAAGATGAAAATGGTGGGTAGAATTTTAGAATTTATTTATGTTTTAACTGATGGGGTGCCACAATATGCTATGAGGTGCACTAAGTAGCAGCCCTCGTATTGAATGAATAATGGGCTAAAATTATAAATAAAAGGCCCTGGTCCTTTACACTGACCCTCACTGGATTTAAAAACTTTGAAGTTCCTATTGGAAGTCCCTGGAAGGAGAGGAGCGCGTGAAAGTGAAGATAGTCGAGTAAGAAGATCGATGAATCCTTTGAATAACAGCCCCAGTCTTTCTTCAACGCTCTCATCTCTGGAAAACCTAATCGCTCTGTCAGATCACCTTCTATCTGTCACACCATCTCCACAAACCCTAAACACTAACCTAATACAATGCCCTTTCAGTCCACACCATCTTATTCCTCCCCACTCGCTCTTCCTTCACCACCTTCGTTGTCCTTCCTCTCCGCGCCCTCTTCCCGATCTCACTCACTCTCTGAATTACCCCCAAACCCTCCACAACTCTCCCTCTCATCAGCTCTCCTTCTATCTCCATTCCCTCTCCAACTTCTCCTACCGTGACTGCCCCGCCGTCGTTTCTTTCTCCCCTGCGGACGCCCTCACCAGAACTGCCACCCTCACGCTTCCCGCCTTTTTATCTCTCGAATGCGCGGACACAGCTAACCATTCCAATCTCCACCCACTGTTTCACCATACGCCCATTCTTCCCTCTCAGTACTTCTCCATCGACCGTGAACTCCAGTCCTGGAACCATTTTCCCACCACATTCTCCAACTCCGTTCTTCCTGCCATTTTAGGTATCGGAATCGCCAACGAAATTCACTTAACGGATTGGATAATGGCGAATTCGCCTAGATACGGCGTCGTGGTTGACACCCCTATGCAGCAGCATATGTTTCTGTTATGCTGTTTGTGTCTCAAGTCGATTATAAGAGAAGCTTCCGTTTCCTTGGAAAGACAAAATTCACACGTAGTTTGCCCCGTTTTGAACCAGGCTTTGACGTGGTTGACATATCAGGTTTCGATCCTTTACGGTGCAGCAAACGGGAGGGATTTTGTTCTCAATTTCGTGAAGAAATGTATCACGGTTGGTGCGTCAGCTCTATTGCTGTTTCCTTTAGGGGACCAAGCTGCTTCGAAGCACGAGTCTCAGAATTTAGATAAAGAGAGTGTGGACGTGAAGGATGTAAAATCTGTTGCTCCAGGTGGAGAAAAGAACAATGGCATACTGAATAGGAAGATTTTTGTGTCCCAAGTTGCAGCGGCTGTTGCGGCATTGCACGAGCGATCTTTGCTTGAGCAGAAAATTAAGGGATTTTGGTTTTCTCCTCAGCCAAGTAACTATCAGCTGTATGTGGTATTTACTCTTCAAAATTTGAGTGTTTTTTTGTCACAACGCTTCTTTGGTGTGAACACTATGAAGTATGAGTTGTGTCTTTTCTATTGTTTATGATAATTTACAATCAATTAATTGGGGATTTTGTGAGCTTAATCTGAATTATACGGAGCTCTATTTCTCTAGGGTCGCTGAGCATTCTTATTTGTCTGAGAAAGCAAATGAAGAGCGGGCAAAACGTCCTGATTATAGAGCTATAATTGATCATGATGGCGTTCATAGGCCTCAATCATCTAACCAGGTACTTCTAATATTGAATAATTTTCGGTAGAACAAGTTCTGTTCTGGTATTGCGTTTCTTTAGTTTGCCTTAATAGACAGGTTTTACTGTTTTTTCACATGTTTTAGCACTTAGCGGACTAGATTTCTTATACTGTTAGGAGAGATTGGGTTTTTAAGTGAATCTCGCATTATTCCGTGACTCTTTATCATGGAATATCCTAGGTTCACCAGGTGAAGAAATAGACTGTTCAATCTGCATTCTTTCTATTTTTCTTACTTGTTATGCATTTGTGAGCACGATAGGAAGTTGTTATAAATTTGTCCTGAGTTCCTGTTATCTACGAGACTGTTTGTTTGAGGAAACATTTTCTATCTTTTCCTTGTTTTGTATTTTCAAAACTCTATGTAGGAAATAGTGAAAACTGAAAACAGTAATAGAAAGTTGTTTAAATTGTTTCCTATATAAATATAAACTTCTTGTGAAAACAGGAAAGGAATGAAAATAAGATGGAAGTTTTATAATTAAGCACCTGTACATAGAGCCCCTAACCCATCCCGGCCATGGAAGTGAATATTATATTTTCTTTCATTTTACCTGTTATTAAACATGTTTTCAATTGCCATCAATTATAGGAATCATCTAGAGAAAAGACCCGAGAGGAGTTGCTGGCTGAAGAAAGGGATTACAAACGTCGAAGAATGTCTTATCGTGGCAAGAAGACAAATCAATCACCTTTACAGGTTAGAAGTACTGCAGTAGTTATTGAAATTTTCTACTTATACTGTTGAATCATAGTAATTTCATGTACTCGATCTTGGTTTTATTTTCTAAATGCTCCTTTTCTGTATTAAAGCTGAATAATCTTGTGATCTTCTTATCATCCCATAATTATTATAGTTGGTAGCTTGGTGACACGGTTGTATCAGAGTTGGTGAATACTTGTTTTTTATTTAAGAATAAATTATTTGAAGAAAGATTTTCATTTTTTTAAAATTTAATTTCTTAATTTTAAATTCCTTCTGGAAGGTGATGAGGTACATGATAGAGGATTTCATGGAGCAAATCAAGCGGGCTGGGGATTTTGAAAGCCCTGTGAAAATGTCTGAAGAGAGTGGATTGTTTCCATTCAAGCCTCCTGGCCATGACATTTCTATGGAAGCTAATAATTCAAGAAAAGCTAGTCTTGACTCACCTGCAGTGACAACAATCAACCCACGTTATTCTGAGCAACAATTACACTCTAGCTGTTGTGATGAAAGCAAAAATTTGGATGTTGCATTTTCTAGAGAATACAAACAACTCAAACATGACCATCATAGTAGCGGTTATTACCGAGATGATCAATGGAATGCTGACCAAGGAAAATATCATAGAGACCAGCTTTCTGCAAGCCATGAAAGACACTCAAGTCATAGTAGTCATCATAACAAAAAGGATTACTACTCAAATAGAAAGAAGCATGATAACTCATCTAGATTGAGGGATAGGCGGCAGAATGACACTCACAGGAGTCATATTTCAGATTCTTTCCCAAATAAGACATTTTCAGACCGATATGATCCTTCAGAATCTCTTGATATATGTGATGATGATACCTCTGACATCAAATATTTCAAGTCCGATAAATTTTATGATAAGGATCATTCTTAGGATTGTCAGGGTCAGAACTGTGAAGATACTATATCTCTAGTGCCTTGTGGGTAAGTTATGCTACTGTTTCCTCGTTAGATGTTGTATGTATGTAAATTTGAATGTGAATTGCTACTTTTAACGTGTTTTCTTTTGCATAAATCTGCAGTAATAACTTACCAAGCTTCGGCGATTTTGTCAATGTATCCTTCTTTGTATCCTTAATTGTGAAAGCACATTTATTTAAGCAAGCTTTTCCTAGACTGGTTTGTTGTTGTTGTTGGTAGTGGGTATTATTATTATTGTGTTTTTTATTTTCCTCGGTAGAGAAAGCAATAAAATGGCAACTATGTCAACAACATTGGAATTTATTACGTGTGATTTTTTTACTTCTCTCAATGGTTGTTTTACTCACACTTAAACTAACTACAAGTTTGTATTGTGTGTGTGCGGCTATTTGTCGTTTTTTTGGGGATATATGAACGTTTTATCGTTTTTTTTTTTGTCTAACAACGGAGTGATTGGAGTTGGATCTGTCTGAACATGAGCTATTTTTTGTTTCAACAACTTCCCTGCTGTGTTCTCTCCCCATCACTTGTTTTTAGTTTAGAATATGGCAAGGTTGGTCGAGCTTGTCATTATTGAGCCTTTTATTTGTGAGAAAATTTGTTGAATATTTTTGCATTATTATCAAAATGCCTTTGTCTCGGCTAATTTCTCATGCTTTGATTCCAGACCAGCTGAAAGCAACAGAATCTTTCACTTTCTTCCCTCTTCCCTTTTTAGATGCTTGCTGCTTTAGAGAGACAGACTCTTCAATGGGCTTCATAGGTTTCTTCACTGCTTAGAAGAGACCAACTATGATCCCGTATCTGCTGTCAATGTTTGCATATATCCAGATATCAGAAGGTAATAATACAAAGAATGAGGGAATCAAATATGGCCACGTAGTCGATTTATATGCCAGTGTTGTTGTTTGCATCTTACTGTAAATGGCAACTATCTCTATTCTATCTGTTTACACAATTTATTGTTGCATGCATAGAAGGCACCTCTGCCCTTGTTTTGCACTAGAACTGAGCGGCCTTATATATGTCAAAAGATGGATTCTGAATTTTATTTTCCATATTTCTAATTTTAAGAATATCTTTGGTAATTTGATTCTATTTGTCCATTTATTGTTTGCTCTCAAACAATTCCGAATATGTTGGTTGCTTGTTACTCGAAGAATAAACAATGGAAATGTTGCCTTCATCCCCTCTCCATATCACGGGAAAATACGGGCCAGCACAGTAATTGATATTTTGTGCAAGGTTAGGGAAAATGACAAAGGAAAATAAACTTCATCTTTTGCCGTCGCAGTTTCACCAATATCTTATAATAATGGATTATCAGCATATTCTAGGAGGGACAAAAGCTTGTATATTTCTACTTCCAAAAATATGAAATTTCACCTTTTTTTTTTTTTTGTTGCAAAAGTATTAATTGGAATGTAAAACCTTGACGGTACAGATTCCAACATATTTTCAGTACTGACCTTGAATTTTATTAATAATTGTAGTAAAAAATTTAATTAAAAGGTTGAAATTTGAACATCAAAAAGGAAAATAATTGTTTTAAGTATAAACATCTTCAAAGGCAATTTTGTTTCCTTATATGATTTATCTTCCAGAACGTACTTCTGCAATTTCTTTTATGACCAGGATAGTTCCATTATACCTCTCGAAATTCGTCAATAATTATAAACAACATAATTGAAACTTCGACTTTTAAATTTAAGACGTGATTTTCGGATTAAAAACTGTAATAATGTTAAGATACTTTGAAATATGAACACAATCAAATCTATATATTTTTTTATTTATTTCAGGAATAAGAGAATCTACGACATAAAATATATTGGATTTATAAATTGATTAAAATTATATTAATAATCTTTTCGTGAAATATAAGTTTCTAAAAACACAAATATGTCCTATATAATGCATATTTTTAAATAATTATATATGTGTAGTATAATTGTCTAAAAAATATTTCATGTACTTAAATTTTTTTTAATAATTTTTAAAATGACTTAACTATTAAATTAAAAAGAATATGTTGTATATATAATATAAGAGTGTAAAATATATAGATGAAAAAAATAATAACGTGGATTATATGTATATAATTTATAATATATGATGTAATTATTTTTCCTGTATGTAAAAAAAAAAACAGTGTGAAATCCAAGATTAAACTTTCTTTAGAATACATTAAAATTACTTTTAAAATCATGAAATGATATCATCCAAAACTTACGAAGTTTTTTTTTTCGTAGTTAAATAACGAATTTATAAGCAGTACATGTTTTTACAAATTAGCATATGCCTAATACCTATTTTTTAAGCTATATTCCAGCAATTTAATAATATTCAATGGCTGGTATAAGAAAATACTGCTTCAAGGTTAAATAAAGAATTTATTTTATTTTAGAGTAAATGCTTCGGTTGAATATACAAGTAATTAGGGGAACTTAAAGTTATTATATATAATAATTAAAAAAGGGATTATGTAATAAATTATACAATTATATTTAATTAAAAAGTGATTATAATTTTTAAACCTCAGATTGTAAAATTGTTTGAGACTACGATGGAAATTGCATGGCGGGTGGGCTCGTCCAGTGCACACGTTTGGAGTCAGATGGGTGCCTATAAAAGGACTTCTCTTCTGCACTTCACTTCATTCACATTCCTCAAAGTTCATTCACTTCACTCACAATCTTTCTAGCAAGTTCTCATTCTTGTTCTGCAATGGCCATCGCGGAGGAGGAGCAAGTATCTGCACTGAAGCAAAAGCTGCGGGAGTTGGTCGAGAGTATCGTGGACAGAGATGATTACACCGTTCACGCTGCGGACAAGGCTATCCATGCTCTTTCTGCCCTCAAGGACTTGAAGTGCACCACTTTTGTCTCAACCAACATGGAACACACACCCGTTCCTTTGCACTTTCGATGCCCTCTCTCTGATCACTTGATGACAGATCCTGTTATCTTGACCACTGGACAGGTTTTCTTTCTTTTCTTTTTTCTTTTTTCCTAATCAAGATTCCATCTTTCTTCATTGGCACGTATCAAGAACCTATTTGATACTAGAAAGAAAGGGAGAAAAATATAAATAGAGTAGATATCATGTAATGCAATGTGTAAAAGAAGGGTTGAGAATTGAAAAGTTATCATTAATTGTTGCTCTGTGAACGTAATAATCATAATAATAGTTGCTTTATTGGTAGAATTGGTGTTCTTGAGCTTTCATGTGATTTTGTTTAATGCTACTTGTTTGATAAATGAAGATTGAAAGAAAGTAGATGTTATAGGACGGGGTTTTCTTTATTGACTAAAAGATGATTCACATGATGGAAGAAAGAGGAAGTGGTAATGTAATTTGGTTCTCATTGTAGATTTGTATGGTGAATGCAGACTTTTGATCGTCCGTTTATCCAGAAGTGGCTGAATGAGGTCAACGGAGTTTGCCCTCAGGCCAAAGAAGTCCTCTCTCTCTGTATTCTCACACCAAATTTCTTGCTCCAAGGCATGATCTCAGATTGGTGCAAAGAGAACGGAGTTGACCTACCAAAGCCCGTTTTTGACATTCACGACGAACAACTAACCGAGGCACACAGACACCGTTTGCGTTCACTGCTCTTCAAGCTGTCACTGTCACTTCCTGAACAGAAAGAAGCTGCGCAAGAGCTTCGTCAGTTAGCAAAACGAATGTCCGCAATTCGAACACTCTTTGGAAACTCACAAATGATTAATCTTTTGATGCGTCCGGTATCACCCGGCACAGCTTCTATGGACCCTGATCTCCACGACAATTTGATCGCAACTCTTCTAAATATCTCAATAAACGATACAAACAAGAGGTTGTTAGCAGAAAACGAAAAAGTGATCAGCTTTCTGATTGATTCATTGAAATCCGGAACAGTTCAGACAAGAAGCAATGCAGCAGCAGCTTTGTCCTCAATGTCATCTCTTGATTCAAACAAGCACATAATCGGAAAATCAGGCGCTATAAAATACTTGGTGGATTTACTGGAAGAGGGAGACCCATTAGCCATGAAAGATGCTGGGTCAGCCTTGTTCAAACTATGCTTTGCGCGTGAAAATATAGCGAGGACCGTGCGAGAAGGGGCAGTGCAGATTATTCTTGGGAAGATCGTTGACCATGTTCTTGTTGATGAGCTGTTGTCACTGTTGGCACTTCTGGCTACACATTCGAAGGCGGTTGAAGCGTTGGTGAATCATGGTGGTGTCCGTTTCTTGCTTGATATTTTGAGGGAGAACACAGTAGAACGCATAAAGGAAAACTCTGCTGTAATTCTACATCTAATCTGTTACCATGACAGAGAAAAAAGGGAGGAAATTAAAGAGGAAGAAAAGGCGAACGGCACACTCTCTAGGCTTGTTCAAAACGGGTCCTCAAGGGCTAAAAGGAAAGCTAGCTCCATCCTTCACTGTCTTGGCATAGATCCATCCACTTCGCACAACAATCCACTTCCCTCAGTTACAACAAACTCTGCTTCATCATCAAATTAGGCTTAGCTTTATCACTTTGATTTCCTGTTCTGTACATAACATCTCAGTTTAATGTGACAGCAGCTTCATTAGTAATAATAAGTCACGTCAATGAATTTTGTCATATTTCCTTTTGCACTTTGCTTTTATTCTTCGTTTACTTTGCTTTTACACATCTAACTTTCAATTATTTTTGGCAGCCAATGCTCTATTGCATTGCATTTTGGAAAGATTTTTATGCGAAAACTAACTTTTATTTGAAAAAACTCAATAACACTAAGTTGAACTTGTTTTTTATATACTACATTAATTTTGATACTTTGACAACCATACAAGATAAAATCCTCTCATTTTACAGCCTATTCTAACAATTTAATAATATATATTAATAATTTATATTAAAATATCAAAAAATATAATTAAAATAATTATATTTTTTAACCGTGTCACGGCAATCAATAAATATCTATATACTCTACCGGGGATACTGACTAGTTTAATATAATTTGGAAAGTACTTTTTTAAATATTTTAAAATTACTTTCATGAAAAAAATATTTCAAAATAATATATATAAAATAAAAGTATGTTAATAATATGAGAGGTATATCCTAATTAAGGGAGAAGTTTAAAGCCGAATGATAATGAACGCAAAAAACGTTGTTCCTGTCTTTATCAGATTTGTCTTCTTAACACGCTTGGCAAGCCACTATTAGATCACTGAACTTGAGGCCCAAAAGTATGTCAGGCTCAAGAATAAATAGAAAAGTAAAAAAAAAAAAAACTTTCAAGAAATGGTCTGAAAGGTTATTGGATATGATAGAAATTAGCTTATTGGATATGATAAACACACTCTTAATGTATATGCATAAGAACACAACTTTTTTTCAATAGTCATGTGAATTATTTAATTTTTTTTGTTCACTTATTTTTTTCAGAAGTTAATATATTTTTTAAATATTATTATTCAAATAATTTGGAACGAACCTCATTATCCTTCAAGAAAAGAAAAGAATTTGAAATAATGATATTGTAATTTGTTTAGCCACTGCTATAGTAGGTGGGTGGCGGCGAGTGGCAACTGCAAAAATATGTGCAGGCCTTATTAACTTAATTTCTGCACGTTTAATATATACAAATACTTCAATGCCTTTAAACTCAGTGTACTTGGGAAAATTTTTGGTAAAAAGTCTCTCTTACTTTTTTGAGATTTTACTTTTGAAATTGTTAAAGCTCAAGTTTGTGTCAAATTATATTTATAAATTCAGCCCTCATGAGATGAAATAAAAACTCTATTAACTCTATTTCTATATCTATGATTTATTTTTTACTATTTCTTCTTGATATTGAAATAATTTTTTATATATTATTGATATTAATTTTAATTGATTAAAAAGGTAATTAAACATGTTAAAGTATTTTTGGTTAAAGTTCTTTAGAGTTGCAGTAAGTACTTTAACTGATTAAATTATCGATGTTAACATTACTAGAACCTTATGTAGTTCTCATAAAGTATTTTCAATTTGTTCAATTAATTTTCTGACAAGTTGTAATCACTAATTTTCTCATAAGGTTTTATTAGTTTGTGTTTTAACAAATTGAAAGTGTGATTCAATATGTGTATTTCACTAATAAGTGAAATCAATATATTATTTCAAAGTTTTAATATGTTCTATATAATTCTTATTATGAAAACATTTTAGAACTTAACGAAATTTTGAGCAAATTTTTCATAGAAAGAGTTCCTCTAAAGAGTTATAATTCTAAAATTGAAAATTGTGTTCTTGAGACTTTCTTTATTAATTTTGGAGTTCAATTTTGATTGTTCAAGAAGAGAAACACCTAGTTTGATTCTCGATTTAGGTGTAATTAGCCAAATCAAGTGACATCTTTCATGTACTCTTTTTTTTCCTTAGTAGATTACAAGTTGTTTTGCTAAATAGTGTGTTAAGTGTAGATTCTATGATAGGGTTTTGCAAAATTGTAGTGAATAACTTGTAGGATGCAAGTTGGGTTTTAGTCATCTTGTAATCAGAATTTGTTGTTTTTAGTGTGAGCTTAATGGATGTAGCTAAGCAACCCGATGTAACTCTTAATAAAGAGGGAATCAGTATAAAAACTATTATGTCTTTATCTTTTTATTTATCTTTTAATTCTTGCCTTTAATTCACTACTTGTGGTAATCTCAGTAAATCAACATGTTAAAAGGCTATCCCTGAAACTTTTAATATGTTGATTAAGTGAAATTAATTATCAAAAGAATACATTTTTAAATATGCAAAAAGTTTTCAAAGCTCAATACCCCCTTTTGAACTTTGCAATATTATTTCTAACAATTGGTATCTAGAGCGGTTCTTAAAAGTTATTCAAGTTTTGATCCTATTCTTTTTAAAATGGATGAAAATAAGTTGCCTTCTGTTGATGAGGGCTTTTATAAATAGACCACCTCTGTTTGGAGGTGTTAATAATCAGTTTTGGAAAATCAGATTGAAAATCTTTATTGGATCAATAGATAGTAGAAAAATCATGGTCAAACTAGTTAGATATTGAGAATAAGAAAGCACAATATGATTGCATGACCAAGAATATTATTACTCCTACTTTAAATCTTGATAATTTTTTCAGGGTTTCACAGTGCTCATCTACAAAAGAAATGTGGAACATTTTAGAGGTCACACATGAAGGACCATAGAGGTGAAAAGAGCACGGAACACATGCTCTAATTCAAGGATATGAGCATTTCATAATGCAATATGGTGAAATAATTGTTGAAGTTCAAAAACACTTTACACATACAATGAATAATTTGATTGAGCTAGGTAAAGTTTTTTCTAAAAGAGGAATTAAACATCAACTGAAGTGTCTGGACCATAGCTGGCAACTGAAAGTAAAAACTATATCTGAATCTAAAGATTTAAAAATAATGACTATTCACTAATGCAAAATTATGATTTTATGACAACTTATTATGACGGTTATAATTCACCCGTCATAATAAATGAGATGATAACAAAATTGTAAATATAAATTATTTATTATATCACTTATTCTTTTACCCACCATAATAAATAAAATAATGGTAAAATCGTAAATATAAAATTATTTACTATATTAGTTAATTTTTAGATGAACTAATAAATATTTATTATGTTGGTTCAATAAATAATCATCATAATAATTTCTTTTCACACATCTTACTCTCACACCGAATCCTTCACTTCTTTTTTGTTAATAATTTTTGTAATATTAGTTATTAATTTTTCATATATTAACAATAAATAGTTTTTTAAAAGAAAAATTTCCCCGTCAAAAGTTTGCGAAAGATAATTATTATGATATTTTTTTTTTGAATTAAAAATAAAATTAGATAAATTCATTTAAAATATAAAATTTATAAATAACATTTATAATTTAAAGTATATTCATTTTCGTAAATTCTGATCAATAATAACAATTAAATTTTTAATAATTCAAGTATTTTATTTTAATCAACTATAATAATTAAATTATAATTTATTAACAATGTCATGTAATCTAGAGACATTATATTATTTGTATTTAAAAAGTAATTCATGAATATTATTAAATACTAACATATATAATAATTTATTGATTTTTAGAATTATATATTTTTCATTAGTTAAAGATATAGAAAAAAAGTACACTTATAAATATATCTATAAAAAATGTGTTAAAAATGTTGAAAGGAGAGAATAGAAAAATGTAAAAAAGAAATTGGATGACTCACAAAAATTTAGAGGGAATAATAAATTTTCTGAAGAATTTTACTTTACTTCTTACTTTCCTAATTCCTGATTTTTTCTCACCTTTACTTCACTTTTCCGGGTTACACCCTCTATTATTACTCTCTGCACCCCTCTCACTTTCACTTTTCTCCCACCTTCCCACGTTTTTTACTCAGACTCAGTTTATGCGCCCTCTCTCCTCCAGCACTCACGTTTCCATTTTTTTCATATACTGCACCCATCTTCTGTTTCTTTTTCTTTCTAATTATATATTTTATTGTCATATTAGATTCACTTTTATTCATCTATTTTTCTTCCTTCATTCAACGCCGTTCATCGCTTTCGTAGAGCTGCCAATGGAAGCGGCTGCGACCGAAACTGTCCTCACACCACCGTTCCCTCTGCCTAGGCCGTCGGTTTACCTCGGAAGACCTTCCACATTCGCCTTCCCTTCCAATTTTGCCTTCTCCATTAAGGTATTCAATCAATTATTTATTTTTTATTTAAATTTTTGGATTATGATTCGTGTTAGCTAGAAATGTATGTTAGGCTTATGAGAGTAGTGATTTTCATAAACTGCATTTCAATTTATTTATTTCTCACAGCTTAGCTTGTTTTGTTGCTCTTTTTCTTGATGTTAAGTTGAATACAACGTGTTGCGTTGGGACTTCAACTTGCTGTAGGGGAAGAGAAAATACGCATAGTGTGCTTTTCTTATAAGAATGTGCTATTTAGGTTTTGTTTGGACAAAGATAGAGCCAATTAAATTTGTCTTGTAAGCTAAAATCAACATACGTGCTTCATCTTTAATCACAGAAATTAAACTTTTCTCATGAGCTAAAATCAATATATGCAGTTCAAATTTTATTACAAAAGTACTTCTAAAGCTAATTTTAACCCGTGCATAAATTTATTCTTCTTATTTTCTTCTCCTTCAAGTACTAATCGAGAAAGTTTATTCAGACAGTTTCCTAATGATTCGTTGTTTTTAGTGATTTATTGTATCATGGATATATGGTTTGTTTTAAAAGGGGTTATACAGAGCACGCTTGTGTCTAATTTTAATCTTGCACAAATTATATTTGGAGGTTTTTTCTTGTTTGATTGTGAACTTGTGATGGCTCTTCTCTAACCTTGTCATTTGTCTAGTGTTTTTGGCTTGCATGAGTTATACGGTTGGATATGCTTTTGTCAAATATTTATTATTATTACTATTTTTTTTTTTTTTTTTTTTTGCATATAAGAGGTTTTGGGCATTAGTTATTTGCTTTCTGAGTGTCCTTGGTGGTTAGCAGTTGAGCACTTCTGTATCTGTCTCCATCTCCAAGCAATGTCATGGGAGACACGGTGTTGAAAGTAAAAAGGGTTTTGTAGTTAGAGCTACATCATCGTTTCCAGAGTCATCTGAACCAAGTTCCTATGTTGCTCCACCTAAACTCGAGTCTCCAATCGGGCAGTTTCTCTCTCTGATTTTAATGAGTCATCCACATATTGTGTCTGCTGCTGTAGAGCAGCAACTTGAGCTATAACTGAAACACTTGAAATATGGTGGATTGCTAAAGTGGGAAAAATGGAGATATCAAGAAGGTAACTTAGAAATAGAAAAATAGTGAATTGATACCAAAATGGTGTTAGCTTAACCTGTTAGAGAACACTTCATGCAGTCCACACTTTACAAAATACTCCAATAAAGTAAATATCACTGCATATTTTCTTTTTGTGTAAACTATTTATTTCCGTAAAAGGAGGTGACTTTTGAAAATGGTTTAATGGATTTGGATCTGTTTAATTTATGGAAACAACTAATGGCATGGATTTCAAACATCAAGGACTTTGTATTAGTTTTGAATACTTAAGGGACTAACTAGGAGAGACATTGATACATTGAGGACCAAATTGATTGTTTATTCTTAACAAGTGGTTGCTTCTATATGCAATATCACACTGTGATGGTTTGATGTATTTGAGTCTGGCAGTGCACCCATTTTAATTCTTATACTCCTAATCAGTTCCTCACTCTACGTTGGGGTTCTGATTGCTTATTAGGCTTGGGCTTTGGAGAATGAATTTTATTTGAAATTTGGATAATTCTGTGTCCATTGTCAGATGGCTAGGATCTTCAAATTTGTTTTTCGTCAGTTAACAAATGGAATATAAAATATTTCGTCCAAGGATACAAGAAATTTTACCTTATTGCCATTTGTATTCCGCATTGCATTCCATCTATCACTCTATATTGATTTTCATCTTTGTCTTTGTGAATTGAACCTTCACACTTACTTAATCATTTGGTTAAGTTCGTGTTCAGTGGGAATCTTCCTTAGGTTTCATCACTAAATTGCTAAAATCCCAACTCTAAGTAAAGTGTCACCATAAAATGAAATCCTCTAAAAATCAACTCGCATCAGAAATAGGGGTGGCAAAGCGGGCCGGCCCGCCCCGCTTAGGCCCGCCCCGCTTAAGCCCGCGGAATGCGGGCCGGGTTGGCCCGCCCCGCATAGACAATGCGGGCCAGTTTTCGTGGCCCGCGGGTTTGCGGGCCGGCCCGCCTAACTTTTACAAAATTGGCTTTTACAAAACATAACTTAAGTTTCTAGGAATTCATGCAATCTAAAATTGTGGATTAATCAAGCCTATGGTGTACAAGAAAATATGACAAACAAATACACCTCACAAATCCTGAAATTGATAAGACAAGATGGCCAAAAATTATTCATAGTACACATCATCAATAGTTACAAGAGTTTTAATGAACTCAAAAACAACACTGAATAAGCAAATGACATCGATTAACAATAAAAAGCAGTTACCACATCAAACACTTGTTATGCAGTAGCTATTATATCATCTTCTTCCACATCAAGAACATTAGATGCAACCTTAGAAGAACTTTCATCTTCCACTTTTTGATAATTATAATCTTTTCCATCATCTGCATACATTTGAACAATGAAAATGAAAGAATGAATTTACCCTCAGAAAATCCATGCTTCAAAAAGTAATACAATAACAATAGGATAGGTTAAAACAATTAAATTACCCTCAGAAAAACCATGCTTCCAACTAGAAGTACAAATAATTGCTTCCACATTTTCAGGCAAAAGAGAATTCCTATACTTGTTAAGAATTCGAGAACCAATGCTAAATGCAGATTCTGATGCAACTGTGGTTATAGGAATACTCAACAAATCTCTAGCCATTAAAGCAAGATCCGAAAAGCGTTGACTATTATTTTTCCACCACTCTAAAACATCCATATGCTCCAAAAAATCAAAATCCAAAGTTGGTTCATTCAAATAAGTGTCAAGTTGTGTTCTTCCACTTTGATTAGCTACTTGAAGCTTGCGCATTTTTAATTCCTATTATAAATGTAATAAGTTAGTAACATGGGGCAAGCACAACAAAAACTAAAAGATTAAATGAAGTACATTCAAGTAAGCAACTTACATCAAAAAGACTTGGTTTAGAAGTAGATGAGGATGAAGATTGTCCTTGCTTACGCTTTAGAGTATTTGATGTTCTTCTCAAACCTTTGCTAGAATATTCGGCAAAAAGTTTGTAGAACTTTTGCTTGATGTTTTCCACTTTCAGCTCCCAAGTCAATGAATCAATCTTTTCAAAGCAAAAACTCAATGTTTCTAACTTCATCCTTGGGTCTAAAATTGCACCAAATGCAAGTACAACACTATATTCATCCCAGTATTTTTCAAATTTGATCAGCATCAATTCAGCCATATTCTTAATTACTGCATCTTCATCTTTCACGTTTTCCATCAACAAGCTTTGAATTTTCCAAACTTGTAAAAAATACAAGTTGGAAGTTGGATAACTTGTAGCAGAAATCAAGGTAGTGATATCATAAAAGGGTAACAAGAACTTACAAATTTTTTCTGCTCTTTTCCAATCTTCCTCTGAAGGGCAATATTTATAAGATTCATCAACCAAGTGTAAGCTTCCAAAAACACGTTGATATTTAAGAGCACTTTTAAGCATCAAGTAAGTTGAGTTCCACCTTGTAGGGACATCAAGACACAAACCACATGACGCATCAATATCACTAAACTTTTCAAGGCATTGTTTGAATTTGACCATTCTACTCTCTGAACCCCTCACATATTTGATGCTATTTCTAATTTGGTTCAAAGCCTCACCAAGCACCTTTAATCCTTCTTGAACAATCAAATTTAATATATGTGCACAACAACGAACATGGAAGAATTCACCACCACATATCAAACCATTTTGTAAAAGAAGTTGGCTTCTTAAAGTATTTTGGAGAACATCATTAGCAGAAGCATTATCCAAAGTGATAGAAAATATTTTTTTCTCTAATCCCCAATCTTGTAAAAATTCATAAATTTTCTTAGACAACTCAAAACCTGTATGAGGGGGAGGCATATGACAAAAGTTGAGTAGCTTGCTATTTAACTTCCAATTTAGGTCAACAAAATGGGCAGTCAATGATATGAAACCCTCAGTATTAATAGATGTCCATAAATCAGTAGTCAAGCATATCTTACTAGGAATAGAATCAAGCATTTCCTTAAGCACTGTCTTTTCTTTGATATACATTCTTCCAATATCAGCCTTAACAGTGTTTCTAGAAATCATAATTGCATCAGGACACAAGTAGTTTATCCAAGTCCTAAGTTCGGGATACTCAACAAATTTATAAGGCAAATTATGTCTAATAATTAGATTAGACAACAATTCACGATGTACAACTTGATCTATCTTTTTTCCTTTCAACTTTCCCTGCATATCTAAAATCATTTGACCCAAATCTTCAGTTTTTCTTTTATCACATTTCATAATATGACGATTTAAATGAGAAGTGCCATATTTTCTTCCACCAGATAGATATATTCTATTGCAACTATTGCACCTTGCCCTTTCTTTTCCATCCTTATCCACCCCAATCTTAGTAAAATACTTCCAACAATCAGATGTGGTAGTCTTATCCTTTTTCTTTTTCTGACCTTCAACAGTTTCAGATTGTTTTTCAAAATCATCTTCCTCAATTTCATTTTCACAAAGGGGAATATTACTATCCTCTTCAGCCATTCCAATTTGCAAAAAACAATCCTGATTAATTAATAGCATTAACATAAGAACCTATCTAAAATGTTCAAGTGACAGAAACAACAACAAACATATTCCAATTTTTTCAACTATGCAATTACAGTAACAGAACAAGAAATTTGGCAGAATGCAAGCACAACCTAACATATACTTTCTTACATACCCAGATCTGCATTTTTTAAAATTCATAACAGATTATCAAGGAAGAAGGATAAAACCTAGAGGAAGATGGTGGTGTTTGCGGTGGAGGATGCGTCGGACGGTGGGGACGCTGCCACTGGAGGAAGCTCGCGCGCGCGTAGTGGAGGCTCGCGGTGGTTCGCGGTGGCTGGCGCTCGCAGTGGCTGGCGCTCGCGGTGGCTGGCGCTCGCGGTGGCTGGCGCTCGCGGTGGCTGGCGCTCGCGGTGGCTGGCGCTCGCGGTGGCTGGCGCTCGCGGTGGCTGGCGCTCGCGGTGGCTGGCGCTCGCGGTGGCTGGCGCTCGCGGTGGCTGGCGCTCGCGGTGGCTCGCTGTCGCGGTGGCTGGCGCTCGCAGTGGATGGCGCTCGCGGTGGCTGGTGCTCGCGGTGGCTGGCGCTCGCGGTGGTGGTTGCAGTGGTGGTTCGCGGTGGAGGAGAATAGGAATTGGGATTTTAGGGTTTGAGCAGTGGTGGAGAAATTGGGATTCAATTGAAGATAAAACGCAACAGCCAGCACTGCCGCAAGCATATAGGGGTGCCACTTATTTTTCATGCGGGCTGACGGGCCAGCCCGCCCCGCCCCGTCGTAAGCCCGCACGGGCCGCGGGTTATGCGGGGCGGGCTTAAGCGGGTTCGCGGGCTACAAATGGGAGCCCGCCCCGCGGTTTTTGGTGCGGGCTGCGGGCCGGCCCGCGCGGCCCGCCCCGTTTTGCCTGCCCTAATCAGAAACCATGGCAAATGTTATTTTGTTTATACAAAACAAAACACCAACATAGAAAATTGAAGTTGTTGGGTTCACAGACACAAATTAGGGAGGTGATAAGGAAGACATATGATCACTATATATTTTGTGTTCTTTGTAGAAGGAGCCCCAATCCATGGAGTTCAAGTCAGGAAGAAGTGGTTGTGTTGTACAAATGTGAAGTAGAGTGCATAGTTATTGTTATGTGTGCATGAGTCAAGTTGCATGGCTAGACAATTTGTTGATTGAATTAAATTTGAAGTATGATGTAGGAATGAAATTGTTCATTGACAACAAGTCCTCAATAAACTTGTCAAAGAACCTCGTAACTCATGATAGGAGTAAGCATATTTGTTCTGATGCACCCAATATAGTCACGGCGTTTAGGAGTTGAGGTCAAAAACAATTTATATTCACCTTCCTTCTTTAACCTTTTGAGGTGTCTTTTAAGGAAAAGTCGTGACAGAGCTCCGAGCTTCAAAGCGAACAATACCTCAAATGCAATTATTGACCGATGCTATCTCAATGGACTTGAGGTTGGAACATTAACGTTGTTTGTAAGAATAAAAAACTTGTTTCCTTAGCTCTTGACTGCAGGACTTCTTTCGGTACGTCCAATATAGTTCCATATTGTTTAAGAGTCCAGGTCAAGGATAATTTATATACACATTTTTCCTTTAACCCTTTAATGTGCAAGGATAAAACATGATGAAATTCCGATCTTCAAGCGAACAATATTTCAAATATGACAATTGACCCTAGTGATGTTATTCAATGGACTTGAATTCACAACAATATTGACACTAAATTTAATTATTTCAAAGATCAAGTGAATGAAGAAAAATTGAATCTCAAAGATCAAGTGAATAAAGAAAAATTGAATGTATATACTCAATATCCATGATCAAGTTGTAGGTCGGATGAAAGATTTAAATTTTTGAGAGATTAATGGATGCAGTATGTTATTCAGAACTTTACTTTATCTCTCTTCCTCTCTTCTGTCTTTTAGCATCCCAACACCCACATTGCCACCACAAATTTCGATACAACAATGAGAACTTCCATTTTGTACATGTAAATATATTTCACGACATTTTTGTCTTCGATGAACAATTTTTTAATTTTCTCCTTATCAGCTCCTGAGATAAAATCTTGTGTTCCCATATTCCACTCAGTTTCTTAAACTCATTCATTTTCTTGTATAGAAATATTGATAGCCATTTTCACCCATTTTCTTGATTGAACTTTTTTGTAGTTGTGATCTAACTTGCCACCATTTATTTAGTTGTATCACATTTTTATTTAACATCCTTTGCAAAAGATCTAACTTCATCTTGGTACCCTTGCTTTTGGGTTTTTTCATTCTCTACCCTTTTTGAAAACCATACTTTGTATATTATATCATTTTTTAAACTTTCCCTGTTTTGGAATATTGAGTAACATTATACCTCTATGACTATTATGTGATCAAACTGTCTCTCTAGTCTCCTTTCATTTATTACTCCTTTAAATTATTTTAAATTTGACAAAACAAAATCTTTGTCAGCCACCAATTCCTTCTTCATTACATGAAAAACCTCCCCACCTTTCTCTAGATAATACAAGGTTTACTGGAACTAAGCATACCAAAAATCACTGTTAAGCCCTTTATTCAACATTAATCACTACAAGAAAATGTCCGATTAGCTATTAGATATTTGCATCGGCCTAATGTGAACGCATTTTTCGTTGGCCAAACTCACAAAACCGACGTAAAATTGGTTTTCATGGACTGTCTGGCGCATGACAGACGCATTAAGAGATTTAGAGATTTCAAAAAAAAAAATAAATTTTGTGTTGGCCATGATCGACACAATTTAAGTTGTGTGTCAGTCTGGTCGATAATAATTTTAGAAATAAATATGTTGTGTCGACCGTAGCTGACGTAGTTTAATATTTTAATTTTTTAAAGATTATTGATTTTAAATTTATTTAATGTATAATATTGTAATAAATATTTTAATTTTTAATTATTTGTTGTATTTATTTTAAATTTAATTTTTTAATATTATAATAAATCTTTTAATTTTAGAATTTTTTTATATAAGTTAGTTAAATTAAATTTATTAAACTGATTAAGTGTTTGATTTTAAAATTATTTAAAGAAATTATCTTAAAAAGTTTAGAAAGAATTGAAAAATGTAGAAAAATAATAATTGAGTAAAAAAAAATACGTATTTAAATTTTGTAAATGTTATATAAAATATTTTAATTTTTTAAATATTATTTATTTTAAATTTATTTAATTTATAATATTGTAATAAATTTTTTAATTTTGAAAATTTTGATATAAGTTAGTTAAATTAAATTTATTAAATTAATTAAGTGTTTAAGTTTAAAATTATTTAAAGAAATTATCTTAAAAAGTTTAGAAAGAATTGAAAAATGTAGAAAAATAATAATTGAGTAAAAAATAATACGTATTTAAATTTTGTAAATATTATATAAAATATACATAAATTTAGGAATATAAATTTAATATGAAGTAATTAATTAATGTAAAATATAATGGATGTATTTAAAAATAGATAGTCAATTTTATCTTAAAATTTGAAAGTAAACTTAAAAAAATAAAGTGAGATAAAACTTTTGATTGGTAACTTAAATAAACTTGAATGTCATATTTGTGTAATGGATTAATGAACTGGTGATTTTGTTTTGATATCCATTTTGATTTAAAAGATGTTACTTTTCTTAAATGAAGCATAAAATCATCTTAAAGATTTATCGAGAATGTATATGATACAAACATATTAAGACTAAGTGTGTGAGTAAGTAACTTATTCTTAATTCTTAGATTGCTACAATATCCAAAGTGTCCAAAATTTGACCACATGTTCTATAAATGCAATTCTTATAATAACTGAATATGATCTCAAAAAGAAATTGATGTTTTCTAACTGAAACACATAATAATGTAGTAAGTTTTGAGTCACGAGATTACACATTTACAATATTCCATATAAGTGTGTTAATACAGTTTCCCAAAGCACTAAAGAAGAGATTCATAGATTTAGCTTCTTTTACTATATGTCATTGACCTTGTATTAAGGAACATAAATGTTGTACCATGTAAAACAATTATCATTTCATGAATAATAAGTTTTTGACATAGTAATTTTAGTAGACTTAGTTCTTCATAAATGTAACGTATATAACTCCATTTTGACTGGGTCTAATATAGAATGAACTTAGAATCATGAAATAGAGTTGATCATTAGATTTTGGATTATAAGTTCATAACCCTAGTTCGGTACTTGCTTTTTTATTGCAAAGAGTTGAACTAAGAACTGGATTGTAAAGGAAAAAAGAGGGTATCATGAGCAATTTCAATAATAGGGTTCATTGATATTCGTGGTAGTATATGCTATGACACATCAAAATTATACTTAATTTGATGGAATTGTTTGATTTGAAAGGAAATCTTTTTTCAATATCACACCTTAAGAGTTATTTTTGGATTCGTCAAGACATTAATAAATTAATTAATTTTAGATAATAGTAGATAGAAAGAAAACTTGTAAGGATAAATGGTTTTCCAAACTAAAGTTTAATTGAATTATGTATTTATTTTTGTTGTATAAATTAATTTAATTTGTTTTATAAATTAAATTATTTTTTTGTATAAATTAAATTAATTTTTGTTGTATAAATTAAATTAATTTTGTTTTTTATATAAATTAAATTTATTTTTTGTTGTATAAATTAAATTAAACTCTTATTGTATAAATTAAACTATTTTTTTATAATTAAATTAATGTTTTTTTTTGTATAAATTAAATTTTTTTGTATAATTAAATTTTTTTTATTGTATAAATTAAATTATTTTTATGTTGTATAAATTAACTTTTTTTTGTATAAATTAAATTAAATTTTTTGTATAAATTAAAATTATTTTTTGTTGTATAAATTAAATTAAATTATTTTGTATAAATTAAAGTAACTTTTTTTTATAAATTAAATGAATGTTTTCTTGTATAACTTAAATTAATTCTTTTTATAAATTTAATTAATTTTTTTATTAATTAAATTAAATTATTTTGTATAAATTAAAGAAAGTTTTTGTTGTATAAATTAAGTGAATTTATTTTGATACATTAAATTAATTTATTTGATGTATAAATTAAAATATATATTTTTTTGTATAAATTGAATTAAATTTTTTAAAGTTTGAATTTAGTATTTAAAATTTAATTCATTTTTAAATTAAAGTAAAAGCAGGTTTGGCGTCTTATGCGTCGACCATGTTCGACACATACACTATCCTATTTAAATAAAAAATTTTGCTGTCCCGCACTCACTTCCCACTTTCTTCAAATTAAAAAAAATCTAATTTTAGTTTTTCTTTTGCACTTTGCCTCCAATCGTTGCTCCTCAACCGTTTGTCGTCGCTCCACTCTACTATTTATTGTTGTTGCCGTTGTTGTCTCCACTCCACTACACCGTCTGTCGCCGCTCCATTGCATTGTTTGTTGCCGCTCTACTTCACCAGTTGTCTTCTCTTCTTTTTATATTTTAGTCTTCAGTTTTTTCTTCTTCTCCATTTCCACTATAAGTTTGTTTCTCATTCTTCATTTCAACTCCAACCTTCACTACTGCCATTGAACTCCACCTCCTGGTCCACAACGGTCAGCTTCCACATCCTTCATTGTCGCTGCACCAACGTTAGAGGTAAAGTTTTAAAATTTAAGAACTTTTTTATTAATTTTTTTGGGATTACTCTGTTGCTGGGTGAATGTAATGACACACATTGGGATCCATTTTATATTTTCATTTGTACTCTTTTTATGTTATTGAATTACATTTTAAGTTTTAGTACTTTAAGTTAATTTCTAAAGTACAATTTTAATTTTAAGTTCTATTTTATGTATTTCACTTTAAATATTTGGATGGATGAAATCATCTGAATGACTTTGTTTAACTATTTGAATGATTTTTGTATTGTAAATGTGGTGTGAATAATAACAATTTATTATGTTCAATTCTAAATTTCATTGCTTTGATATTTGTTGTGTTACAGAATAAAATGACTAAAACAAAAAATAAATATTTTTTTCGCTGCTATTTATACGTCAATCAAGCTCACACAAATTTTTATTTTTTTTTATATTAATTTATACATAAGCTTTTACATTGATCAGGTCGATGCAAAATTTGATTATTTTTTTTCCTTCTTCATGTTCATTGACCAAATAGTTACATAGGTAATTTTATAGGTTTGCGTCGGTTTGGCCCATACATAAATAAATCAATGATACTGCTTTGGTTCATACATAAATAAATCAATGATATTGCATCACTTTAACGTTGATGTGACTGACGGCATTTTCATTCATTTTTATCGACTTAGCCACATAATTTATGTCAGTTGACCGACGAAAATATTATTTTGTTTCAACAAATTTTTTTCGGATGGTTGATTGATGTAAATCCGACGTTTAGGAATCGATTTTTCTACTTCGCATCCATTTCTGTTTTTCTTGTATTGAATAATGCAGTGTTGCATATATTATTGAAGCAAAACGAAGTGATTATGGTCTAATATGAGGAAGTGACAGTCATTTTGCATCATGCTCATGCGTACCACGTTTTGTCAAAGTCGGTTTTTGTTTTGAAGTGAAAAGGGTCCCCACCGATGATCCTCTCTCTCCATAATTATAATCTACTTAAGTGAATCCATAAACTGGTACACGCGGCTCAGTCTTCCTTTTCCTTTTCCTTTTATCACAACTATAAATTCCAATAGTAATAACTTTGAATTAGTTTCTAAAATATAACTTTCAAATATAAACTAATTTATTTAACATTTAAGTATCAATTTTATTATAATTTTACGAAAATTTAAGTAATAGAATCCTGTTTTGGATTCTTTAGTTAAACCAGTGAAGTAATCCATTAATCTAATAACTTTTATTTCATTGTGCACAATTTTTTTCCTTTTTCAATGAATAGAACACCTCCACCAACAATGGCGTTTGACTAAAGTGATTTTGTTAAGCACGCGTTTGTGTTTAATTAGAGGTGTAAATGTTTTAGAAAGTTCTGGTGTTTAAATTTGCTTATTTGTCATATGTGGGTACTTATGTGAATTAATGCCAATAAAGTATGAAGATATGACTATATTATTTACAATTTCTTGTTTAATAATTTTTAAAGTTGTAAATTGTAAAAAAGAGTTATTTAAAATTACTTTCACATCATCATCACCACATGATTATCAGCTATTCCATGAAAAGTGAATAATCTCTAATAGTAAGATTCATTAATGTATAAAGTAAAATAGATAAGCAAACACTTACTGGATTTTCCTCTAGATAAGAAAAAAAATACTTACTTTGTTTCAAGAATTGAAATGTACAAGACAAGGGGTAATTGACCTGACGAATCCGTGTGAAAGGAAGAGATCCGGCATTCCCTGAATGAAATCATATCAATGGTCTCTTGGGCCCCATTAAAAAAGTTTGCCAACTTTTATTATTATTTGGCAGATAAACT
This sequence comes from Phaseolus lunatus, assembly GCA_013389735.1. Lineage (NCBI taxonomy): Eukaryota > Viridiplantae > Streptophyta > Magnoliopsida > Fabales > Fabaceae > Phaseolus > Phaseolus lunatus. The sequence continues at coordinate 15,098,660 of CM023863.1, read as the reverse complement.
GATAAACACATTCATGGCAAAGGCAAATTTAAGTGCAATAAGTGAGGAGAAGACAGAGTGAACAGTGACAGTTTGGCAGCAACAATAAACGTTCAAATTCCAAGCCTTTTCAGATTGGTCATACTTGTGCACAGTAACACGCACACACACTTTTCTGCATTAGGTAGGAACGGGAAAAGGAATAAGAAGGCCATGGAGGGTCCCTATCTCATACCTGTACTTTGCTGATTCCTCATTCAATTGGCACCTTCACTCAACATCAACCACCACACTTTGCAGAAGCAAAAGCAACTAACATAGCATAACAACAATAACAACAACCATCTTATTACTACTATTAGTATTATTATTATTATTACTACCCTGAAAAAATATATATAAAGTGACGTCTCTCTGTCTTGAAACTGATTCGTGGTAAAAAATGGTCTGTGACGGCAGTGCCCTTGCAGGCCCTTTATTACATAGACATGGTTATGGTCAGTGGCACCCTTCATTCTCTCTGTCATAATCATAATTCAACCGTGTAAAAAGGCTTTTACCATTCCACTCCTCCCCTTCACTTCACCTCTCACTTTTCAGACACCAAAGTGTCTGAGGTTTTATTAGGAAACACCTCTTCCCCACTTTCTCTAACCTTTTTGCTCCCAACTTTCTTTCTGCCTTCGGTTTTATACACCTCCACAGAATAATGGATGTAAGCTTCTTTGGTACCCTTCCTTTTTAGTCACTACTTATGGTTATAACTAATGATTGGTTTTTCATGGTGATAGGAGTGGAAGAGAGACGCACACATTCCAGAGTTTGGGAACTGGGATTTCACCAATGAGTTCCCAATCACTCGCTATTTCGAGAGTGCAACACAGCCGCGTCTGCTTCGTTACACTTCTTCCTCCGCTGAAACTCGTCTCCACAACAAACCTCGCCCCCTTCGAAATCATAGCAAACAGGTTCCCTTAATTACTTCCTCAAATTCATGCATGATGATACGGACGTGTTGTCAACTGTGACGGCTCATGATGTGGTTGCTGAAAACATATGGGCTTCGTTTGTCATATTCTCGCTTTATGGCCAAACCATGAAACCGGTTTCTGAGGCTGTTTGACTTAATTTGTGACTGTGGGTGCAGGATACGAGGAACCAGGGAAGGAGGTGCCCACATGGTAATGCTAACAAAGGAAATGTGTACGTCGTAAGGGAACAGTCAAGGAAGACAAATAGAAGAAGGAAGCATATGCAGGTGCAAGAAGACCACACTGTTCCACGAACTCCCAAACCCGTTGACGAAGATCTCTATAAGATCCCTCCCGAACTCCTCCACACCTCCAACAAACGGGTGCCTTATCCAACTCATCCAACTCTCTTCTTTTTTCTTATTTATTTTAATGCCATGTTTGTGCAAAAAATTTCTTGACTTAATTTATTATGGTTTTGTAGAAGAAAATTATGGGATTCATTTCCAGGTGTCTTGTACTTCTTGCTTGTCATGAGCATTGCTAAGCTGGAATTGGAAGGGGAGTTTTTGCAGAGGGAGCGGAGAATGTGTTTCAATAATGGTGACAGTGACCCGTGTTGTTGGTTTTTTTATATGGGATTAAGATGTGAATGTATTTTGGTTTTTAAAATTTATCTTTTGAGTGGGCATATTATATATATAGTTTCCTAAGTCATTGAAGTGAAGTGAGATTCATAGCTGTTGTAAATGCGGTGAATGTGAGTGTCTAACGCTAATTAATACTAATAGTGAATGCAGGTGTTGGGGGGCGGTGGTGTGGTGTCTCTTTTATTGGAATGATGCTCTTGGTTGGGACTTTGGTGGGATTATGCATTCATGCATTAACTACTCACCCTCTCCATTGTCACTTTCACTAAGCAAACATCTTTTCTTAGCCATGACAACATAGTGAAGCATCGAACTAGGTGGTCTATGGTGGACCACAATAATATCCATCCATTAGATTAATCTGGTTACTGTAGTTTAATGCGCACCAGGCTTTTCAACTCCTTCCCATCAAACTCTCTTCTCTTGCCACACTCTCACAAATCACTTCCCACATGTAGTTGGGATTTGTTCTCCTTTCTTTTCTCATCTCTTGTCAAACTCCCTTTACCGGAGAAGCCTGCAACTCCATCCATCATAACTATGCTTCCGTCTCCGTCATTGCCGGTGACTTTAACAACACTACCCTCCTCCAGAACCTCTTCAACGTGGTACTGTGCACCTCAACAACATCATAGTGTGCTTCTTCAACATTCTTGAAGCGTGCATAATACCAAACTCCAAGCTCCACGTTTGCAAAAAGAATAGATAAAGGGATTTCTCAAAATATAATATGGCAAAGTTCAAGAGGGGCACGTAAATTGAGCTTTAAAAAATTTCCGTAGATTTAAAAATTTACTCTTCTGAAATTTTACTTCACTTAATCAACATATTAAAAGTTTCAGTTTTAACAACTTAATTTACTAAGATTTCCACAAGCTCAAATTAAAAGATAAAAAAAAAAAAATAGAAGAATTTTATAATAAAAGGTGAATTTAGCTATACTTGTAAAATCAACAACCACTCACACTTGGATTTTCTTTAAAGAAAATACTATTTTCTTGTAAAACTCTCTAAATTATATTTCTTTCTGTGGTGTATCTTACAACTGAGAGAACATCCTATTTATAGACTTTAGGAAGTTCTTCTAGAAAAAATCTTCATTATGGCCTTAAAACCCCACTAACAACATAATTAAAATCCCATTTACAACTTTTGGCCTTTCACCTATCCAAACTCTCATTCTACTATTTTCTAATAACTTCTAATTTTAAAACCCATAAATTAACATTTAAAGTTTATTCAACAAAACTCCCCCATAAACTTAAGTGTTTCTACCATCCATCATACTAATTATCTTCTTGTATTTGTCGAAAAGTATTTTCGGTAGCGGTTTTGTGAAGATATACGCAACTTGATCCTACCTTGCCACATGCACCAATTCCACACTTCCTTCCTTTACATGATCCCGGATAAAGTGAAAACGAACGTCAATGTGTTTGCTTCTTTAATGGTTCACTAGGTTCTTTGCCAACTCAATTGCTGATTTGTTGTCAACTTGAATCACGGTTGCACCTAGTTGCTTTAGCTCCATCTTGCTCAACAAGTTTCTAAGCCATATCGCATGACATACACACCAAGATGCTGCCACATATTCAGTTTCACAAGTCGATAGTGTCACGATCGGTTGCTTCTTTGAAAGCCAAGAAAATTTTGTGTTGCCCATAAAGAATATGTATCCCGATGTGCTTTTCCGATCATCTATGTCTCCACACTCACTAGTACAAAATATGCATTTTACGTCACCATATAAAGACGGTTCATAGGGAACCGTCGTTATAAAAGAAGCGGTGGCATTTTTGTAGTTTTTTTGAAAAATTTCGGTATTTTTAACGACGGTTCCCCCTTGAACCGTCGTTATATGTGTGACAAAGTGTTTTTAACGACGGTTCCCGCCTGAACCGTCGTTATATAGCTCCTAGTGCTTTTATTTTTCGCGCTCGTGCTCGCGCTCCCTTCACTTTTCACTCTCTCACTCTCTCACTTTCACTTCATCTTTTCCCTCTCACCCTCACTCACGCTTCTCCCTCACCCTCACTCATGCTTCTCCCTCACCCTCACTCTCACCCTCACCCTCGCCCTTACCCTCGCCCTCACCCTCGCTCACGCTCACCCTCACTCACGCTTCTCCCTTCACCTTCAACTGTCCCCAAACCTGCTACAGCACTCGCACTGCGTGCGGCCAAGTCACTCCCCCTCCCTCAACCGCGTGCGTTACCGAAGAAGGATGATGATGCTGCTACACGACCACTATACTATAAAAGGTATTAAATTTTTAGGGTATATTTGAATGTATGTGTTTATTTTATTAGTCAATAGTTTTGGTATGTGTTTATTAGGGTTTGAATGTATGTGATAGAGGAGTTGCCAAAAATTAGTACGGAAAAACTTCAAACGGCCATAACTTTTGATAGAGAAGTCGGATGGAGACGCATAAAAAATGAAAGTTGTCCGAAACGAGGTAACAGAGCCCATGGCCAATATCCCGAAGGGGATTAGCCGAACAAAAATCCCCAAAATCCATCATTTACTATCATTTTTCCATTTTTTTTGTATTATTTTTCCATTTTTTAGGTATTTTGAGGTTTTAAATTATGATGTTATGTGTATTGTTGTTCTGCAAATTTGGTGTATTCTGGATTCATGCAGGAAGCTTGGTATAATAAAATAAAAAAATATATTTTTTTTTAAAAAAAGGCACTTATAAAGATGGTTCTGGTCTGGAACCGTCGTTATAAGTGCCTATGGAGGGCTTATAACGACGGTTCCAGACCAGAACCGTCTTTATAAGTGCCTTTTTTATTTTTTTTTATTTTTTACTTCATTTATAAAGACGGTTTGAGAACCGTCGTTATAAACAGATGATTTATAACGACACCCGCAATAACGACGGTTCGAAAACCGTCTTTATATGTCATTTTTAACTGTCGTTAATGACTTATTTTGTACTAGTGACTAATCGCTGTTAGAGTAACCCACCAACTTGAAATCTTCTGCTTTTGAGTAGAACAATCCGAGTGATATAGTACCTTGGATGTATCGTAGGACTCGCTTTAACGCCTTCCAATGTGAGTAAACTGGTTCCTCCATGAATCGACTTATGATGCCGACACTTAATGAAAGATCCGGCCTCGTGCATGTGAGATAACGAAGGCTTCCCACCAAACTCCGGTATCTACTTGCATCAACACGTTCTCCTCCATCGAACTTTGAGAGTTTTGCACCTAATTCCATTGGTATTGATACTGGGTTGCAGTTTGCCATCTTGTACTTCTTCAAAATCTCTTTTGCATATGTCTCCTGTGATACAAAAATACCTGTCTCTTTTTGTCTAACCTCCAAGCCAAGGAAAAAATTCATCAATCCCAAATCTGTCATCTCAAATTCTCGTCTCATTGTGTCCTTAAACTCTTTTATCATCTCATTATTGTTACCCATAAAAATGAGATCATCAACATAAAGGGCAACAAATATCATGTTACCTCCACTGTTCTTTGCATAAAGAGCATGCTCATAAGGACATTGCTTGAACCCGTTCTCCTTGAAGTATGTATCAATACGAGTATTCCATGCCCGCGGTGCTTGCTTCAACCCGTAAAGTGTCTTCTTTAATTTTAGCACCTTCTTCTCTTCTCCAATTTTCATGTACCCGGGTGGTTTGTTCGATGTAGACTTCTTCTTCAAGCACACCATTCAAGAATGCCGACTTGACATCCATTTGAAATATCGGCCATTTAAATTGAGTCGCTAGGGAAATGAACAATTGAATTGTCTCCATTCTTACAACTGGAGCAAACACTTTATCATAGTCGATTCCTTCCTTTTGTTTGTATCCCTTTGCAATGAGTCGCGCCTTGTACCTCTCTATCTCGCCTTGAGCATTCATCTTTTTCTTGAATACCCACTTCACACCAGTGGGCTTACTTCCCTCTGGCAATTCTGTTAGCTCCCATGTGTTGTTGCGATTAATCTCCTCATCCATGGTAGTTTGCCACTTCTTGTCTCGCACCACCTCTTCAAATTTGATATTTTCTACATTTGCCAAAAGACATACAAGGTGTGCCTCATTTGTCAAATCATACAAATCTTACAGACTTCGCATTTTAGGTTGTCGTGGTTCATCTTCATCATCGGTAGTTTCGGAATTTATACTTGTCGGTGCAATGACTGATGATTCTTTAATTATAACCTCTGAAGAATTGTTCCAATCCCACTCACTTGCTTCATTTATTTGCACATCACGACTCACCATCACCTTCTTGCTTATTGGGTCAAGTAGCTTGTAACCTTTTGTCTTCTCATCATACCCAATAAAAATGTACCTTTTGCTTTTGTGTTCGAGCTTTGTTCTTCGTTGATCTGGGACGTGTGCATAAGCCACACTACCAAACACTTTGAGATGAGAAATTGTCGGCTTTTGTCCGCTCCATGCCTCTTGTGGTGTTTGATCATTTAACTTCACATGTGGACATCGGTTTTGCACATAGATGGCGCATTGCACAGCTTCCGCCCAAAATTCCTTTGACATCTTTTTGCTCTTAAGCATTGATTAAACCATGTCGAGAATGGTCCGGTTCTTCCTCTCAGCCACACCATTTTGTTGAGGAGTGTACGGTGCGGTTAGAAATCGCCTTATGCCTTGCTCCTCACAATACTCCATGAAAGTCGTCGAAGTATACTCGTCACCTCTATCAGATCGTACAACTTTGATCTGTCTATTAGTTGCCTTCTCGACCATCACTTTGAACACCTCGAATGCCTCGGATTTTTCTTTCAGAAAATAAACCCAAGTTTTTTGTGAGAAATCATCAATGAAGGTAATGAAATACCTTTTACTGCTGAAGGACTCTAGAGTAATTGGTCCATATATATTGGTATGAATCAATTCGAGAGGTTGCTTAGCCCAATATTCAGCCTTATTTGGAAACGAGGTTCTCACGTGCTTGTTGAGGACACATTCTTCACAAAATTTTCCTCGTAGTCCATGTTGGGTAGCTCGTGCACCATATTCTTCTTCATTAACTCATTTAGGCCACCATGATGTAGGTGACCAAAATGGAGATGCCACAGCGATGCCTTATCTTGTATGTTGACTTGTAAACATTTTTCTCGTATGCTTCTCAAATTCAGCTTGTACATTCGATTTCTTGCCATCTCGATTCGAGCAACCAAGCGCCCTTGCTTGTTCTTCAAGTGTAGTAGCCGATCTTTTAGAAATATCAAGTAGCCTTTCTCCGTGAGTTGCCCCATACTCAAAATGTTGTCTTGAGGTCTGGTACATAATAAACATCTTAGAGTGACCCAATTAAGCCATCCTTTTGTAAGTAGCAAACTGTACCTCGGCCTTTGATATCCACCTTTGATGCATCTCCAAAAGACACATGACCATCTTCAATCTTTTGCATATCTTTGAATAGGTACTCATGACCACACATATGGTTGCTTGCTCTTGAGTCGAGGTACCACAGAGTGTCACTATTAATGTTGACTTTATTTTGAGCCATCAAGAGAACACCTTCATTCGTTTCGTCTTCCAAGGCTAGGTTGGTTGTCTCTTCTATCTTTATATCTGCTCGACAATCTTTTGCAAAAAGCCCCGCTTTACCATAATTATAACATTTGTCGCAGTTGCAATCCTTTGCATAGTGACCATATTTGTGGCATTTGTAGCACTCGATGTTGGAGTAATTTGATCGGCCGCCTCTTCCTCGACCATGTCCTCTTCCACGCCAATTTGGTTGGCTCGACTGTTCCTTCTCCTTATAGTACCTTTCATGACTGTTGCCTCTACCACTGCGACCATTTCCACGACTTCCACGACCACGCCCTCTACTTTGAGAATTTTGATGATAAAGTACCTTTTCGTCTTTGATTGACGCCTTGGTTTGAAGTGCTTGCTCGAGTGTTTCCTCCTTCTTTTTCTTCTTCTTCCGTTACACGTGTGCCTCAAGAGAACCGGCAAACTCGTCGACTATGAGCGTTGCTAAGTCCTTTGACTCTTCTATCGTGCACATAATACTCTCAAAATTGTCGGTTAATGTTATCAAAATCTTCTCCACAACTCATGCATCGGTCAACGTTTCACCATTTTGGTTGAGTTGATTCACCACAGCCTGTACACACATGATGTAGTCAGATATGTTAGGAATTATGGCTTTAAACTAGAGGGGGGGGGTGAATTGTTTAAAGAGGTTTTCGCAAACTTTTTGAAGCTGGAATGAGTTTATCTCAGAAACCAATTGATCAAGCAATTCAGTTAGTCAAAACAGTAAGCAAAACTGCACTGTCAGAAAAACAATCGGTTGTTTCTTCGAAACAATCGGTTGTTTTTATCAGCAAACAACAAACAAACTGAATTTAAAGAGTAAGGGATAGAGAGATTGTACACAGTTGTTTATACTGGTTCACTCCAACCCAGAGCTACATCCAGTCTTCTCAGAAACCCTGAGGAAAATCCACTAAGCAATCAACACTAGATTACTTACACACAACCAAGAAAGTGACCTTGAACACCCTCAAGAAACACACTTTCCTTGGTCAGCACACCACACTAAGAAAGCTGATCTTGATCCCCTCAAGAACACACAGCTCTTCTTAGCAACAGCACAAAACGAATGTTCACAGAATTACAAGGATTACACTTGTTACAGAAGCAATCTGAAATCAATACAAGAGAATCCTATCTCAGCACTTTGATCAACCAAAACACTAAGCAATCTCCAACTCTTAGAAAAACTTTCACAATTCACTTAGGTTCTTCTTAAACTCAAATCTGTTTTTCTGTATATATATAAAGAAGATGTTTGTAATCAAACCTTAACAAACTCTTAATTGCTTTAGAAAGATTGGTCAAAGCATTTAATGACTGGAGCGTATGAATTAAAACCATTTAAAGCTCAGTCAAAGTCAAAACTGTTTTCTGTTATAAAAACATAACAAACAATCGATTGTTTCCTCGAATCAATCGGTTGTTTTGTTACTTAACCAATTTTCACATTTCAAAACAGTTTTCAAAACACCTAAGCTTAAACAATCGGTTGTTTCGATAAAACAATCGGTTGTTTTAACTCAGTTTGAAAAAACACTTTACTTTGTTTGAAAGTTGAGATGCTTGAGCTTTAGATTCAATCAAAGGTTGAGTTACACAACTCAAACTACCCAGATCCTAACTAAACTAGCACAGCAACAGCAAGCACAGCAAAAGCTTCATCATCCTTCAAAGGATTTGGATTCTTCAAAACCTTGAACACCACTTGGTTCAACAATCTCCCCCTATTTGATGAAGACAAATCCCTGGTGCTTGTGTTGTACTGATTAAATCTGAAGCAGTTCCTGCAAAAAAAATTTGTACCATCCAAAGCTTCTTACAGCAGCTAGTTAGGTTATACCTCTTTTAACATAAAATTCAATCGGTTGTTTACACGAAACAATCGATTGTTTCTATCAGCAGCAGCAGAAAAACACTTTTATACTCAGAGATTTAAACATTTTTATGCAAAGGAGATACAGATATACAAGTACCAATAAACCTCCCCCTATTTGTCTTCACAAATAGATTTTAACATGTACCAAACACAGATTTTAAGAGAGATTATTTAGATCAAGAATACCTAACTCATTTCTTAAGAAGAAAAACCTCTCTTTTGGCAAAGGCTTTGTGAAGATGTCAACTAGCTGCAGTTTGGTCTCCACAAACTTTACTTCACAGTTCCCGTTTTGCACATGATCTCTGATGAAATGATGTCTTATTTCAATATGTTTGGTCCTTGAGTGCTGGATTTGATTTTTGGTAAGATTGATTGCACTTGTGTTATCACACATCAAAGGAACTTTGCTGATTTGTACACCAAAATCTGCAAGTTGTTGTTTGAGCCATAGGATCTGTGCACAACAGCTACCAGCAGCTATATATTCTGCCTCAGCAGTAGAGAGAGCAACACATGCTTGTTTCTTGCTATGCCATGAGATTAGGCTAGAGCCAAGAAGGTGACAAGTGCCACTTGTGCTTTTTCTATCTAGCTTACAACCTGCAAAATCAGAATCTGAATAACCAATTAAGTGTATTGGAGAATGAGAAGGATACCATAAGCCTACAGATGATGTTCCTTTGAGATATTTCAGAATCCTCTTGGCAGCTTTGAAGTGTGACTCTTTAGGATTTGCTTGATACCTTGAGCATAGGCACACTGCAAACATGATATCCGGCCTACTTGCTGTTAGATAAAGCAATGATCCAATCAAACCTCTGAATTTTGTTTGATCTATACTCTTTCCAGCAGCATCTGCATCCATGTAGCAGCTTGATGGCATTGGAGTGCTTGCCTCTTTGCAATTTTCCATTTCAAACTTTTTGAGAATCTCCTTGCAATACTTTGATTGACTTAAGAAGATCCCATCCTTTGTTTGTTTAACCTGCAATCCAAGAAAGAAAGATAGTTCTCCCATCATAGACATTTCAAACTCACCTTTCATAGCAGCCACAAATTCTTCACACAACCTATCTTGTGTAGCACCAAAGATGATGTCATCAACATATATTTGCACAAGAATTATTTCTGCATGTGACTTCTTGATGAAGAGAGTCTTGTCTACCATTCCTCTTTCATAGCCAAGAGATAGCAGAAAGTTGCTAAGCCTCTCATACCACTGCCTTGGAGCTTGTTTCAGACCATACAAAGCTTTCTTCAACTTGAAAACATGGTTGGGATACTTGTGGTCTTCAAAACCCGGTGGTTGATCTACATAGATTTCCTCATTGATGTAGCCATTCAAGAAAGCACTTTTTACATCCATTTGGAAGAGTTTAAAATCACTCATACATGCAAAAGCCAGCAGCAGCCTTACAGCCTCCAATCTAGCCACAGGAGCAAAGGTTTCATCATAGTCTAAGCCCTCTTCTTGATTGTAGCCCTTGGCAACTAGCCTTGCTTTATTTCTTGTGATCACTCCTTCCTCATCTAGCTTGTTCCTGAAAACCCATTTTGCACCAATAATTTTCATTTCATTAGTTCTAGGAACAAGAAACCATACCTCATTTCTTTCGAATTGATTTAGCTCTTCTTGCATAGCTTCAACCCACTTCTCATCCTTGAGAGCTTCTTCAATTGACTTTGGTTCAATTTGAGAGACAAAAGCTGTGTGTCTGCAGAAGTTTGAGATGGAGCTACGTGTGGAGACACCTTCCTTTATCTGCCCTATGATGTTATCCACTGACAGATCTCTGGGAATTCTCCACTCTTTGGGCAGCTCACTCTGTTGCATAATTTCAATCGGTTGTTTCTGCGAATCAACCGGTTGTTTTTCTGCACAGATATCCAGCTTCTCCAAACTGATGCTCTGTTCATCTTCCTCAGCACTGATCTTTGGGTTCTCACTAATTCTGCGATCTGCCTCATCAAAGACTACATGAACTGATTCTTCTACAGTCATTAACCTTTTGTTGTAGACTCTATAAGCATGGCTTGTGAGGGAATAACCAATGAAGATGCCAAGGTCAGCTTTCTCATCAAATTTTCCCAAGCTTTCCTTTCCATTGTTGAGAACAAAACAGTTACAGCCAAAGACTTTGAGGTGACTGATGTTAGGCTTTCTTCCATTGAAAAGTTCATATGGAGTTTTCTTCAAAATGGGCCTTATAAGCACCCTATTCATCACATAACAGGAGGTACTCACTGCATCTGCCCAAAAATACTTAGGAAGTGAAGATTCACTAAGCATTGTCCTTGCAAGCTCTTCAAGAGACCTGTTCTTCCTCTCTACAACTCCATTTTGTTGTGGTGTTCTTGGAGCAGAGAAATTGTGTAGAATTCCCAACTTCTCACAGAACTTGACAAACTTCTCATTTTGAAATTCTCCTCCATGGTCACTCCTTATTGAGCCTATGTTACTGCCTTTTGTGTTTTGAAGACTTCTTGCTAGCTTTTTGAATGCAGCAAGAGCATCACTCTTTGACTCCAAGAACAAGGTCCAAGTGTACCTAGAGAAATCATCAACAATAACAAGGGCATAATAATTTCCACCAAGACTCATAGTTCTAGAGGGTCCAAAGAGATCCATGTGAAGGAGTTCAAGAGGTCTCAATGAAGAGACAACATTTTTGGTTTTAAAAGAACTTTTCACTTGTTTCCCTTTTTGGCAAGCTTCACAAATGTGATCCCTCTCAAACTTGAGTTTTGGCAGCCCAATCACAAGATCTTTTGATATAAGCTTGTTCAAATGATTCATGTGAATATGAGCAATTCTTCTATGCCAAAGCCAAGATTCATCTTGCTTGGATAGAAGACATCCAATTGAACATGGTGAAGTGATATCTAGAAGATACACATTATTAACTCTCTTACCTACCAACATTACCTCTTTAGTGTTGGGTAGACAGATTTCACATGTGTTTGCCTTGAACATCACTTGATACCCCTTGTCACACAGTTGGCTAATACTCAGCAGATTATGCTTTAGGCCTTCAACAAAGAGCACATCATGAATCACCAAGATGCTCTCATCTCCTATGGATCCTCTTCCAAGTATTCTTCCTTTGTTGTTATCTCCATAGGTGACATGACCCTCTTGCTTGAAGGATATTCTCAGGAACTTTGATTTGTCCCCTGTCATATGCTTGGAGCATCCACTGTCCAAGTACCAAAGCTGCTTTCTCTCCTCCAAGATTTCCTACAAAGAAAATTCTCAAGTACATAGGTTTGGTCCCCTTATGAATGAGGGTCCATCTGGTGTATACTCATCAACACAAGCCTTATTTTTCTTGGGAATCCACTTCATAAGCCCTTTAGGAACAGCATGTTTTCTGATTTTACAGAATCGCACAGAATGACCTCTTTTCATGCAATAGAAGCATGTAACAATCGATTGTTTCGATGGTCCAATCGATTGTTTTTCTGGCCTTTTTGAAAAAGTTTTTGAAAATCTATCTTGCTGGTTTTGTGGATTAAAACCCAATCCTGATTTTCCAAAAACACACTTTTGAGAAGCTAGCACACTTTCAAAGTTGGATTGGCCTTTAGAAAGCTTATCCACTGTTTTAACAAGATAGTGGACCTTCTTTTCAAGATTTTCGCAATTTTCACAAACTAGAGTGTCACACTTGCAAGAGGAGTTTTTGTAAATGATTTCCAGATTTTCAAAATCCATTTTTGAATTTTCTAAATCCTCCTCCAGTGCTTTTACCCTGTTTTCAAGCCAGCTATTCTTTTCTTTCAATCGATTGTTTAAGAGAGCCAATCGGTTTGCTTCTTCATGTGTTTCTTAAAAGGCTTGAAGCAATTGACCATAATTTTCAGAGTTTGAAGAGTTTGATGAACTTACACTACATGAGTCATCCTCCCTTCTGGCCATTAAGCAAAGATTGAGGCTTTTCTTATTTTGTCTTCTCTTCCTTCTTGCTTGATTCTTTGTCATTGCTTCCTTTGGTTCATGAGCAGCCTTGAGAGTCTCCCACATTTCCTTAGCAGTTTTGCACTTTGATATCCTGAAAAATTCATTAGTATCTAGTGCAGAAGCTATAATGTTTTGAGCAGACCTATCAAGCTGAGCCATCTTACATTCATCATCTGTCCATTTGGACAAAGGTTTTATAGTAAAGGAATTATTCTTTTTGAACTTTGGAATGTAAGGACCATTCTCAATTGAGTCCCAAATTCTTTGATCAATTGATTCAATAAAGATTTTCATTCTTGCTTCCCAAAACTTATAATTCAATCCACAGAATAAAGGTGGTTTGTAGATTGAAGCACCTTCCTCAAAAGATAGTTTTCCAGCCATAAAAAAAAGATCAACTTGAATAACTTTCAAGAACCAAGCTCTTGATGCCAATGTTTAGGAATTATGGCTTTAAACTAGAGGGGGGGGGTGAATTGTTTAAAGAGGTTTTCGCAAACTTTTTGAAGCTGGAATGAGTTTATCTCAGAAACCAATTGATCAAGCAATTCAGTTAGTCAAAACAGTAAGCAAAACTGCACTGTCAGAAAAACAATCGGTTGTTTCTTCGAAACAATCGGTTGTTTTTATCAGCAAACAACAAACAAACTGAATTTAAAGAGTAAGGGATAGAGAGATTGTACACAGTTGTTTATACTGGTTCACTCCAACCCAGAGCTACATCCAGTCTTCTCAGAAACCCTGAGGAAAATCCACTAAGCAATCAACACTAGATTACTTACACACAACCAAGAAAGTGACCTTGAACACCCTCAAGAAACACACTTTCCTTGGTCAGCACACCACACTAAGAAAGCTGATCTTGATCCCCTCAAGAACACACAGCTCTTCTTAGCAACAGCACAAAACGAATGTTCACAGAATTACAAGGATTACACTTGTTACAGAAGCAATCTGAAATCAATATAAGAGAATCCTATCTCAGCACTTTGATCAACCAAAACACTAAGCAATCTCCAACTCTTAGAAAAACTTTCACAATTCACTTAGGTTCTTCTTAAACTCAAATCTGTTTTTCTGTATATATATAAAGAAGATGTTTGTAATCAAACCTTAACAAACTCTTAATTGCTTTAGAAAGATTGGTCAAAGCATTTAATGACTGGAGCGTATGAATTAAAACCATTTAAAGCTCAGTCAAAGTCAAAACTGTTTTCTGTTATAAAAACATAACAAACAATCGATTGTTTCCTCGAATCAATCGGTTGTTTTGTTACTTAACCAATTTTCACATTTCAAAACAGTTTTCAAAACACCTAAGCTTAAACAATCGGTTGTTTCGATAAAACAATCGGTTGTTTTAACTCAGTTTGAAAAAACACTTTACTTTGTTTGAAAGTTGAGATGCTTGAGCTTTAGATTCAATCAAAGGTTGAGTTACACAACTCAAACTACCCAGATCCTAACTAAACTAGCACAGCAATAGCAAGCACAGCAAAAGCTTCATCATCCTTCAAAGGATTTGGATTCTTCAAAACCTTGAACACCACTTGGTTCAACAAGATACACTTTTTGACTCCATCATCTTCATGTTTTCCAACTCGCCACACAGAGTTTGTAGACGCACTTGTTTAATTCGGTCAACTCCTTTGAAAACCTTCTCCAACATGTCCCATGCTTCCTTTGAAGTGGATGCACCAGCAATCTTCTCAAAAATTGCCTCATCAACAGCTCTATACAACATGTACAAAGCTGCCTTATCTTTCGATTGCATCTTTTGCAATGCCTTGGTTTGAGCCGCCGTATAACTCGTGGTATTTGTTAGTTCTTCAAAACCTTCTTCGACCACCTCCCATGTATCTTGAGAATCGAGAAGAGCTTTCATTTGAATGCTCCAGTTGTCATATCTGGTCGCCTTCGTTAACCGTGGTAGCGGTATTTGAGCCGTCACATTCGCCATTGGCTCTTGATACCAAATTGTAAAACCAACAACCACTCACACTTGGATTTTCTCTAAAGAAAACACTCTCTTCTTGTAAAACTCTCTAAATTGTATTTCTTTTTGTGGTGTATCTTACAATTGAGAGAGCATCCTATTTATAGGCTTTAGGAAGTTCTTCTAGAAAAAATCTTCATTATGGCCTTAAAACCCCACTAACAACATAATTAAAATCCCACTTACAACTTTTGGCCTTTCACCTATCCAAACTCCCATTCTACTATTTTCTAATAACTTCTAATTTTAAAACCCACAAATTAACATTTAAAGTTTATTCAACAATACTAGCTAACCTTAAAAACAACAAAATTAGATTACAAATTACAAGATGGATCATTGCAAAATTCTAAAAAAAGTATATAATTACACTGATAATTAATATATATATATATATATATATATATATATATATATATATATATATATATATATAGAATTTTTATAGTGAATTTAGCTATACCATCTAAGCTCATAATAAAAACAACAAAATCAGATTATAAGATGGACTAAGAATAAGTTGCAAAATTTTACAGAAAATATATAACATGATATGACTGATTAATAATCAAACCATGTATTTTTCTTCTTGAAGAATCAAAATTGACTTCCAAGATTACTAAAGAAAGTCTCAAGAACACAATTTTTAATTTTATAATTATAACTCTTCTGAAAAATTATTTCTCTAAAAATTTTTTTGTAAAACAAGCTTAACATATTGAAAATTCGCATTAATATATGTTGATTTCACTTATTAGTATACACATATTGTTAAAAACAAATTAATAAAGTCTTTTGAGAAAATAAATGATTTCAACCTGTCAGAAAATGAGTTGAACAAATTGAATACTTTATCAAAACTACATAAGGTTCTAAGTAATTTTAATAGATTAGCTCGACAATTTAATCAGCCAAAGTGTTTATTGCAGTTCTAAAGAACTTCAACTAAGAACACTTTAACAAATTTAATTATCTTTTTAACTAGTTAAAGTTATATGTTTACCAAAATAAGTTCTATCCACTTTCTTCATGAATATGTAAAGATTATTTTAATATCAAGAAGGAATAATACAAATAAATGACGCACATGCACACAATAGAAACATAGTCTTCATTTCTTTATGAGGGTTGGATTCATCAAATACAATTTAGCACAAGCTTTAGCTCCAACAACTTCCCCTATTTGATGAAGACAAATCACTGATGATATTAAAATGGATTCGATGATGATGCTTTACAAAACAAGGAAAAAAACATGAGCAAAAACAAAGAAAGAACAAAAACACTAAGACCAAGAGAATATGATGTATTAACCAGTGCCCACTTGTTAGAAATTGTCTTAAAACACAATAGACATCACTCATACAAAATAGCTCATTAACGATGGTTAAAAATGCCATATAAAGACGGTTCCCAAACCGTTGTTATTGCGGGTGTCGTTATAAATCAGTTGTTTAATAACGACGGTTCTAGAACCGTCGTTATAAACCCACATTAACGACACATTAACTACCAAATAAATAAATAAAAATTTAAAAACACTTATAACGGCGATTCCAGCTCAGAACCGTCATTATAAGGGTATTTTTTTTTAAAAAATGTTTTATTATTATATACTCACTCTAATCCTGCATAAAATATTAAATTTCCAGAACAATCATGCACCTAATATCATAATTTAAATATGAAAGTGTACAAAAAGTTCTATAACTATATGAAAAAGTTTTATGTCATTCTAAAGTGTTATATATGGTTACCTTAAGGTGCATCCAAGTGAGTTTCTTTGCATTTGCAGTGGCACATTTCCTCCCACTGAAGATGTTATATCTAGAATAAGCACTGAAATAATAAGATTTCATGTCAAAACACATACACAACATTATGTAATGTAATGTATGAGTAATAAATTTGCAAATGTAATATAGTCATAATGGTTTGATAAATCTCTAAATTATATTAGGAAACATCATGCAAAATTTCAGAATTTTCTGACAAGTGTAAGTATGAGAACTAAAACCTCAAAATACATGAAATATACCTAAATAATACTTTAAAAAAAAAAGTAAATGAGGAATTTTGAGGAATCCCAATCCCCGAATTTTGCCCACGTGATTCGTTACCTCGTTTCGAGCAACTTTCATTTTTTACGCGTCTCCATCCGAGGTCTTTATCAAAAGTTATGACCATTTGAAGTTTTTTCGCACTAATTTTTGGCAACTCCAAATCTATCACTCTACAATTCAATCTAAGGACTCCTCCATCAAATTTACACTAAATGAAGTTCCCACAAAAAAAATTGGATCAAAAATCACTTTCTATCTATTTTTAATGAATTTTACAATATTGCCTCAATTATACAAACCAAACGAGCCTTGTTTTCTTTCTTTTTAGTGATGATACATACCTTAAACTACCTTAAACTACTAACTAATCAACACATAGCATGCAAATATTTATTATAAAATTAATTAAAAAAATTTTAAAAATACTAACTAACCTTTTATAATGGTTTAGGGTTTAGGTGTTGCTGGTGTTGTCGTCGCTTTTACCGCTATTGCGGCTACCGCTATGAAGGGTTGACACTCGCGGAGGAGGAGAGAAGGGAGGAGAGAAGAAGACATTGGTGGTGTAGGGGTTGGGGAGCTTGGAGGTGTGGGGTAGAAGCTCGTTTGTTTTGCAGGTAGAGAGGAGAGCTAGAGGCACGGTGATGGTGACAATGGAGTTGCAAGCACTCAGTGGAGAAGAAGAGCATGAGGGAAGAAGAGAAGACCACGAGGGAGGGAGAAAAAGAGTGAGTTCGAGCGGGGGCTAAGGGTTTTTGATTTATTTTTTCAGTTTTATAACGACGGTTCAATAATGTAACTGTCGTTATTTGTGCCTAGCTTTCATTTTTAACGACAATTTAGTGTATCACTGTTGTTATTTGTGCTTAGCTTCATTTTTAATGACGGTTATGATGGTACCGTTGTTATTTCTCACTAAAAATTCAAAAGAATTACAAAAATGCCATTGCACTTTTTGGTTACAACGATTTTTTTTTAACTGTCGTTATTCTTAGTCGTTTTTTAGTTTTTTTTTATACTAGTGCATTCTTCACAGTAGGTGTAAAAAAATTCTTTGATTAGTCTAATGTGATGTGCTAGACACTCTATAAAGCGGTAAAAGATCTCTAGTTTAGTGTCTACTGTGCTAGACATTTCTGATGTAGCATCTACTATGCTAGAAGGTCTTTGGTTTAGTGTCTATTATGCTAGATGATCTTTGGTTTAGCATCTACTATGCTAGATGGTCTCTAGTTTAGCATCTACTATTCTATATGATCTTTGGTTTAGCGTCTATTGTACTTATTATACTGCTTCTCATAAATGTTAGACATTTGTACCCCAGAACATCCGATGTACCTCATTTGGAGCATCTACTACATACTTTAGCTTATTTTTTACCTAGTTCTGCAATCAAATAATCAAGATATTCTTCCCCTTTGGCTTCATCAAATGGTGACCAAGTAAAACAAATAGTAAGACAAATCAAGAATATGCGTACAAAAAATGTGCTAAATTATCTAACATACAACAATACCTCAATCAATAGACAGTGTCTCCACACGCCAACAACTAGATGATATACAAAATAGTGTGAGTAAATTGTCTAACTAGATCGAATAATAGGTAACAAATAGAAACTAAAAGTCACAATCAAAGCGTACACACTGCAAAATGTGTTTCCCCCCATTAAGATCATCAATTAGGATAGAATGAAAAAAGAACAAGAAGAACAAGAGTTCAATTAGTAGTACAATCATCCATAACATGTAATTGAAAATGCATATGAAAATATGAAGGATGCATGCCCTAGTTTTCCCTACCATAAGAAAGGTTCCTGCATTACTTCAATTTGATCATCTAGGTGATGAAATCTTCCAATGCAAAATCATAGTGGTCTTTCTTATCACTTGCCATGGTGTCTAGACGATTAGCATCATTCTTTCAAATGGAGATAAGGTTTCACCACAGTCTACAGGTGGAACATAAGGACAAGAGTCACTACAAAAAAACATGTATGTGGTGGCGGTTATAATATGACGACTATTAAAAACCGTCACAATTAGTTGTATAATACGATAGCTTCGTAAGCCCCATAATGTTCATTCGAAATGTGGCATTTAGAACTGCCATAATTAGCCTTCAAAATAAAATTTCTCCTGCTTTTCGTTCCCTCCATAACCTTCATCTTTCCCAAAGTTTTTTTTTTTTTTCGTTTTCCCCTATTTCACTCTTTGAAAATATACCTTTGACTCTTGGAAATGTACCTCTTTCACTCAAACTCTAAACCCTAACTCTCACCCTCATCCTCTTTCAGCCTTCATGTTCCTCCTTCCCTTCTCAGCCCCATTTCGTAAACCCTCACCCTCACTCTCACCTCAATCGTTCCCTTCCTAGTTGTATTTTGTAAACCCTCACTCACCGCCCCATTGCATTCTCTCACCCCAATCGTTCCCCTCACTCTCAGTTTAGGGTTTTCAGTTGCATTCGTTCTCCCCACAGTCATTCTCACTGGAAAATCGTTCTTGTTAGTGCAATTTCTGGTCACCATTACCACTGCTTGTTGCAAGAGGTATGTCTTCTGATTTTGTGGTTTGAAAATGGGAAACCATGCTTTAATTTCCAATACTCTTTGGTACCCAAGACTTTAAATTTTGTTAGATTCATGGGACATTGGTCAGGGATCCACGATACCAAATACTTGAAGGAGGGAGGCACTGATCTTTCTGTTTATGTATTTTTGTTCTGTAAAATTGAGCAGAATCATTCATAAAATTTAGTAAATTGTTTATTTGGGGGTTGACTTGATCTTGAAAACGTGGTTGATTTTGATGAACAGAGGTTCCGACATGCAAAAAATGGTGATGAACTTGTTCATAGGGCAAGCCATGGAAGGGAGAGCGCAAAAAAAGATGAGGGAGATGGGAAAGTGGGTGGCTGCTAATGCCGAGGCCAAAATTGTAACGCCCCTCAATATCTTATTCATTTTTATATAATAAAATAAAGGTAAAACAATAATATCAAAAATTAACATAGGTATATATATAATATAATTCATCCATTCCATACATTGTATCTCAAAATAACATCCCTTTTCTAGGGAATTTTAATACATCTCCAATAGGAGTTTTCAAAATAAAACAAAATACAGCATTCAAGACAGACGATCCCTTCCTCCAAAATGCTCACTGAGGAGCTCTACTACCTGCAACATCATCTGCTCCCGTGTAAATTAACACGATCATCACAGATTTAAGTAAAAACAACCACAAAACAAAACACAGGGGTAAGGTAACTATTTTAAAAACTTTAAATATGAAACTTGATATCATCATAAACCATCATTTTTCATTTCACACACTTCACAATTTCACATCCATGTAATCAGCAATGTTCACAATTTCATAACTTCATCACGTGTCTATCATTTTCACATAACCATCAAGTGTCTACCAATAATTTCAATATTCATCTATCTTACGTCAGAATTTCCACTGACTCACAACACGTAGACACTTGACTCTACTTCCGGAAGACTCGTGCGTTGAACTTAGCATCCAGAGACCTGCACCTGTCATACTACACCACTGTGAATCCACACAGGGTCGCTGTGAATCCACACAGCCATGCGCATAAATAATCTCAATATCATCACTCTCCCAGTATGACAGGGTTAATTCATATAACAGGTCAAGTTAATTATCTTTCAAACAACTTACCCATACATATGAACCTCCTTCGACTCTCACCAACTGAATAACTTCATCTATGTGATTCCATCATATCAGTAGAGTCAGGATCGTCTCATTCACAGGATACTCACAGATCAATACACCCTCATAACAATCTCAACACGGTATTTCCTTTCCTGAAAATACTATGTCTTGACCACATTTTCACATCATTCCATATTCATACAACACATCCATGAACGATTCAATCATATCATATTTTCAACCGTTTCTAAACAATCCAAATCATACCAAAGTTCAAGATTTCGAAAATCATATGCATTTCACAACATCTACTATATTTAAAATTTCACATTTCAAGCTCAAACAAATTCCGATCCACACATAAAAACAGAGCATCGTGCACGAAAGTTTGAAACCGGCGACCACGTCGCCCCAACTTCAGAATCTTCTAGCCTACGATTGTTATTGAAAATAAAGCTAGCTTCCCTTACCTGGACTTGCGTAAAAACTCACTGAGAGCTCCAAACCCACCGAAACTTAAAGATGTTCTAACCTGCACCATGGAGCCTTAATCACAAAACTGACTATACTACTCATTTTCTACGTTAACAGAGACGATTTCTGAAGCTAAGAGAGTCGCATGCAACGCCTATGCAGAGGCAACCCTCTCAAGTTCAGAATCGAATCGAAAAATAGAGTAAAACGACTTACTCTGTTTTAGCGTCCTGATCGGAAAACTTGCAGAGAAAAACGCCACAGTCGAGTGGCAGTCGCCATCGTCAAACTAGTGAGGGAGGGTGGCCGCGTCGTAGAGTGAAGGAGGAAAAGGTAGAAGGGAAACCGAAATGAACTTAATCCCTCAGAGGACCGTCCATAAATCTTCGCTGCCATCACCCACTCTTTGGGAGAACTTTTGCGTGCAAGTTTTCTCTGACAGGATGGCCACGTGGTGTCTCTGCGCGCACCAACTCTGGGTTACCTGCCCTACCAAAACTCTGACGCCAACGACTCTGGGCGCCCTTACTGTCTACGTGTCGCGCCTGCAGAATGCCTTCGCTGGAAGCCTGGGTCCCAGCTTATCTGCGTATAACAGGACCCCCCGATGACTGATCTCGCGATGACTATCCACCGATGTCTCACCCTGGCAGACGACCGATGTCTCTCCCTGGAAGACGACCGATGTCTCATCCTGGCAGACGACTGATGTCTCATCCTGGCAAACGACCGATGTCTCTCCCTGGAAGACGACCGATGTGTCCCTCATCATGGCAGATGACCGATGTGTAAATATCTAGATCCTTACAAAAATCACTTCTTCCAGTACCTTCTCCTTTCACCAACTCCAATCTCATTTATAATTTAATGCTAATAATCTTAACGTCATTCTTCTTTTCTTCTGTTGTAGGAAAAGGAATCTTTTTGATTATGGTTCAATGGATGCTTCCAATTTGGATAACATTGTTCCTGATAGCTTCTAGAGCCATCAAATTACCATTCACTGATACCTTTCCCGACGATCTCCTCTTGTGATATATCATTTGGGTAATTGAAGTTTAATATTTAATATTTCAAATCCTTTGGCGTTTTAGGTTAATGTTTAAAAAATATGTCTTGTTTCAAGAATTTAATGATAGAAATATGCTAAACTCTTGGAATCATTGATTATTTCTTTGATTCAATGATGCATTCTTTTCCCTTCTTCTGCACTATATTTTGGTATGACAGGTGAGTTCAAGCAAGAATCATGTGATGGATTCATGGAAGCTTGTTTACATCTTGTAAACCGTGATTTTGATGCATTGGCTAAGGACTTTGTCACTCTTGGGTATTTATATTTATTTATGTTCCCTTGCAGTTATTAGAGTGACTATTGTTATTGAAATAAGATATCACTTTTATGTGCAATGTTGGAATGTATTGTTTCTCTATGGATTTATTTGCTAGTTATATTTTATTATTTCGCAATATCTTATGCAATTGAGAAATGAAAACCATGGCTATATCAATGAGTCTGTTTCCCCTCTCTTGAATTTCACTTATTGCACCATTCATCTATTCTTATGCCTTGCTACTATTCTTTGCTTCTGGGTTACCTTTCGGGGTGCCTCAACTAGTTGTCTATTTTTTTGGATCACATATGCAAAGTGTTGTCAGTAAATGTCCTTACACTTTCTTGGGCATTAAAACGGTCTACTCTTCACTACAATAATGAATGGTTATGTAGTTGTGAAGTTGTAGTTGCATCCAGGTACTTTTAAATTGTGTCTAACTGTTCTAATAGCCATGATTTTGTGAGTTTTAATGACTTGTATACAAGAACATTCAGCTGTTCTCGTGGCTCTTCAATTCAGTGGAATAAAATTTTCTGGAATTTGAGGAGTTTATGATAAACTACCGCAACAAATTAGTTAGTTGTTTGTGCCATTATCTGAAATGTAAATTGCGAATAATTATTTCTAGTTAGTTTATCTAAAGTTTCTTTCTGAGAGTAGAATAGTTATAATGGATAATGAAATATACTATAACAGTTTTTTAATCTGTCTTTTTAGTGTAGAGGTGTTAATTTGTATATCTTACAAGATTATGTGCAACATATAACAATTTTATATATCATTCTCATAACCTCTTTCTGCTTTCTTTTTAAGTCCATAATTTAAGTATATATATATATATATATATATATATATATATATATATTTTCCTTGTGATATGTACACATGTTTTATTACTATAATTGTGAAGGTGGACAATGTTTCAAACTTATGTTTTATTATTATTATTGTTAGACCGATTTTAGCATTTTTTTACCTTTGTTTATCAAAATTATTTCTTAGAGCATCTTTGAAGTTTTGAATCACTTTTCAGGTAATAAATTTATAATTATAATATTTTTTCAATTTTACTTTTGGGTGGACTATCATTGTTTCCCTTGTATTTGCAGTGCTACATTTCTAGCAACATGGTGCATAACTTTTTCAGATTTGATATAGTTCATCCATGTGTATAATTCCTATATAATTCCTTGCACATCTGCCTATATAATTTCTTGCACATCTGTCTTTATTATAGTATTGTTTTCATTTATTTTTTAAAAATTAAAAATTAACTTTAAACATATTTTTATTTATTCCAGGCACCAGATGTTGGAAGTGATGTACCATCACCAAACCAAAATA
The DNA here is from genome assembly GCA_013389735.1 of Phaseolus lunatus. NCBI lineage: Eukaryota > Viridiplantae > Streptophyta > Magnoliopsida > Fabales > Fabaceae > Phaseolus > Phaseolus lunatus. Next base: position 15,074,766 of record CM023863.1, on the reverse strand, counting down.
TTATAGGATCAAGTGGAGGCAGCAAGACAAATTAGGATGTGACTCGTAATATGTTCAAATATAAAACAATTGATATTTTAACAATTTAATGTTATCATTTTGATTTACTTATAGTTTTGATTACTTTGACATCATCAACTTTATTCCCTCAATAGATGAATGAAGTCATTTTTTTTATTATAGATATGTTTCTATCATTCAATTATTAATATTTGTCAAGTTTAATTATATTATGAAATTAATTTGTGTTATGATTTAATTATATTATGAAATTAAATTGTGATATGAAATTTGTTTATAATATAAAGTTTAATTATATTATGAAATTCAATTATAAAAACATAATTGAATAAATTATTAAAAATATTAAAAATAAAATTAAATATTTAATATTTGAATTACAATAATTATAATAAATGTCATATTATACTATATTAAGTGGTGTTTAAAACTACCATTATTTAATTGAAATTGGTTTACTCCACATTAATTTTGTGGTAGCAAGAATTCTGGCGGTACGCGGTACAACCACACACGTATAATGTGGCAGTTATAAACGCCAGGTTATATGAAAATAACCGCTACCACATACACTTTTTTTTTTTTTTTGTAGTGAGTAGTATCACCATACATGACATTTTGCATAGTTTTAGCATTACTAGGACTAACTTCATTTTGTGACACAACTCCAACACCATCCTTACTCACTTATATAAAAAAATTTTAAATTAAAAATTTTATTATAATATTAAAAAAACTAAATTTAAAATAAATACAAAAAAAATTAAAATATTTATTACAATATTATACATTAAATAAATTTAAAATCAATAATCTTTAAAAAATTAAAATATTAAAATATAACAAGAAGCAACATATTTATTTCTAAAATTATCTTCGGTTACACCGACACACAACTTAAATTATGCGTCATGGTCGATGCAAAATTATTTTATTTTTTCGAAATCTCTTTGTGTGTTCGTTATGCGTCGAACAACCCACGAAAACCAATTTTACATCAGTTTTGTATGAATTTGGCTAATGGGAAATGCGTCCACACTAGGCCAATGCAAATATCTGGCAGCTAATAGCACATTTTCTTATAGTGATTAATGTTGAATAAAGGGCTTAACAGTGATTTTTGGTATGCTTAGTTACTTGGTATGCTTAGTTACGGTAAACCTTGTATTAACTAGAGAAAGGTTGGGAGGTTTTTCATATAATGAAGAAGGAATTGGTGGCTGACAAAGATTTCATTTTGTCAAATTTAAAATAATTTAAAGGTATAATTTGATCACATAATAGTCATAGAGGTATAATGTTCCTCAATATTCCAAAACAGGGAAGGTTTAAAAATGATATAATATACAAAGTATGGTTTTCAAAGAGGGTAAAGAATGAAAAAACCCAAAAGCAAGGGTACCAAGATGAAGTTAGATCTTTTGCAAAGGATGTTAAATGAAAATGTGATACAGCTAAATAAATGGTGGCAAGTTAGATCACAATCACAAAAAATTTCAATCAAGAATTAATGGGTGCAAATGGCTATCAACATTTCTATACAAGAAAATGAATGAGTTTAAGAAATTGAGTGGAATATGGGAACACTTAAGATTTTATCTCGGGAGCTGAAAAGGAGAAAATTAAAAAATTGTTCATTGAAGACAAAAATGTCGTGGAATATATTTACATGTACAAAATGGAAGTTTTCACTGTTGTATTGAAATTTGTGATGGCAATGTGGGTGTTGGGACGCTAAAAGACAGAAGATCGGAAGAGAGATAAAGTAAAGTTGTGAAAAACATAGTGCATCCATTGATATCTTGAAAATTTAAATCTTTCATCCGACCTCAATTTGGTGTATGGATATTGAGTATACCATATTCAATTTTTCTTTATTCACTTGATCTTTGAGATTCAATTTTTCTTCATTCACTTGATCTTTGAAATAATTAAATTTCGTGTCAATATTGTTCTGACTTCAAGTCCATTGAGTAACATCACTATGGTCAATTATTGTATTTGAGATTTAGTCTTGAAGATCAGAGTTTCATCATGTTTTGTCCTTGCACATCAGAGGGTTAAAGGAGAAATGAGTATATAAATTATCCTTAACCTATACCCCTAAACGATGTTGGACTATATTGGGCATACCGAAACAAGTCCCCCAATCGAGAGCTAAGGAAACAAGTTTTTTATTCTTACAAACGACGCCAATGTTCCGACCTCAAGTCCATTAAGATAACATCGTTAGGGTTAATAATTGCATCTGAGGTATTGTCTGCTTTGAAGCTCGGAGCTCCGTCACGGCTTTTCCTTGGCGCCTCAAAAGGTTAAAGGAGGAAGGTGTATATAAATTGTCCTTGACCTCAACTCCTAAACCATGTGTGACTATATTGGGTGTATCAGAACAAATATGCCCTATCATGAGTTACGAGGTTCTTTGACAAGTTTATTGTGGACTTGTTGTCAATGAACAACTTCATTCCTACACATCATGCTTCAACATTAATTCAATCAACAAATTGTCTAGCCATGCAACTTGACATGCACACATAACAATAACTATGTACTCTACTTCACATTTGTACGACACAACCACATCTTCCTGATTTGAACTCCATGGATTGGGGCTCCTTCTACAAAGAACACATGTATCAACCCTAAAACATTGTCAAGCTCACATAACTTTGTTTTAATCAGCTATTTTAGAATATATCGAAAATACTAAAATATGGAGACCAAGAACAAGTTACAAAAATAAACTATCCTTTTCTAGTTAGAGTTGTCAATGGAAAACTTGTGCATAAAACAGTATAGATACAAAATGATGTTGACATCCAACAAATAATACCATTGGAAAAGTACTTAACTTCTTAACCCAAGTGTGCAATGTGAAGATTCAACTAAAAAAATTGAACTATTTGTCCAAACCAAAAATTTATGTAATGCAATGATAACTCCGTTTTTCAATATTTTTCTAGACTAATTCCCTTTCCTTGAGATTTCTTTTGTTTTTATTTTCTGACTTTTAGACTATATTTGCATTTTCTCCAAAAATATAGATTTTTTACAAAAATGATTTCAAAATGACTTCTTGTGGTTTATATTTTGTTTGATTCGTCTAAAGAAGTGTTTTAACTCTTTTATAGAGTTGACGTGGAATTCAAAATGACTCAGGAAGCATGATTGAAGATACTAAAGAGGGAAGACTTGGTGATGTGAGTTGATTTTATGATTGTTCATTTTTATGGTGACACTTTACTTAGGATTGGATTTTATGAGACAAGTATGGTGAGAACCTAAGGAAAATCCCCACTGGACATTAACTTAACCAAGTGGTTAAGTAGATGTGAAGGTTTATTTCACAAAGGCAAAAGGAAAAGACATGGATTAAGGTGATTATGAATGCAAGCCGAAACTTAGAATTTAGGAAGGAGAAAAGGAATGCATCAATGGTTACAAGCCATTCCAAATGATGCTTCCAACTCACAAAGGAGTCTCCAAAACCGAGAACAAGATTAAAGAACAAAGGGAAACTAAAGACATAAAAGGAATGGAAAAATGGAAGAGATGATGAAAGAAAGAACTTATGGAGGTGGAACAATGGTGAATCACGCCACTTGATAAGATGTAACCACCAAGGTAAGTGAAGGGAGGCCGCCACTACAAGATAAGACCAATTTAGGAGGAGCTCACTCACTCACTAATCACATAAGAATTTGTGTATAGTAATTTTACTTTAATTTTCAACTTGAAAATACACTAGGTAATTTATAGGTGAAGGAGCCTTGGAGAACAAGCTAAAGGGGTAGAATGGGAAAAGGTAAAAAATGGGCAGCCTTAGGGTTTAACTAAGTCAATCCCGCATCCTAGGCTTGTCCTTCTAGAAACTAGGTCAAAATGTCTTCAAATGGGCTAGGAACAAGCTAAAATGCTACCCACATCCCCCTATTATACTAAAGGTACCTCATTCTAGCTCATATTTGCTATGTGGACCCCTAAAGTGAGCCCAATTGTTTACAACATTTTTTACTTATTAAGAAGACTAGTAGAAAGAACTTTAGATGCTTTGGTCTTTGTCCAATTCTCGCTCTGGTGAGGTCTCTACTTTGTGATGACTTCTCTTTGTGTACTTTAGCATCCTTGGTCATCATCTTGTGGGCTTGGTTTGCATCACTTGGAGACCAAAACCTTAACTTAAGAGAACCCGTGGGAAACCTGTTGTAGAAGGTCAACAAAAAGCATTGACTGTTAAATCTGAAACCCATTTGAAAGTAGAAACTCTATGAATAAACAAAAAAAGTACAAAAGGTGTGTGTTAGAAAGGGAGTTCAGTAGATACAAAATTTTAGTTTAGTTTTTTATTTTCAATTTTTTTTTTGTTTTCTGACGCTCTAAGTTCAATTGATTTGAGTTATTCTTCTTCGTCTTCGTTCATTTTCTTCTTCTTTCCTTATAGTTTATGTTATTTCAATGTCAATCTTCAAAATGAATTGGATTCTAGAATTGGTTAATAGTGATTCTAGAACCATGACATACGATGTTCTTTGTTTTGATGTTTTCTCTTCCAAAATATCTTTAAGATTTCTATTTTCAACTGAAAATGGGTTTTTAAGATCATATAACCAATTGAGGATATGTTCTTCATTATCAAGGATTCCAGATTTGGGTTTCTTGCTTTTGAAGTTGAAGAACACTAAAGCATGGTTTTGTTCTCTATTTTCATTTATGAATTGGGTTTTATTTCTTCTTTACTGCATTTTTACTCGATTCATGTTTGATTACGATTTTGTCAATTACAATTGAAGTTTACATTTCTGTTTCATTTTAATACATTCTAAATCAGTTTCAGTTTTCATTTCAGTCATGCTTTGTTTTACATTCGTAGTTTTTACTTTCACGCAATTTACATTCTCTGCATTTTTCTTTTCTGCAATTTAATTTTCCACTCTTTTAAAGTTTCTTTGCAATTTACTTTTGATCGCAATTTAAGTTTCAATCATTTACATTCTTTGCAATTTACTTTTCAATATTTTTGTAGTTCTCGTTGTTCCAAAGTAAAACCATCAGACGATCTGGTTAGTGATTTCTAACTAGAACATTTGGTAGTTGTACTTAGTTCTTTCTGCAATTTACCTTTTTAATTCATTCCACGTTTCATTCTTTATATTTTTCTTTGTAGTACAAATATTAGATGATCTAGCAGACGATGTTCGACTAGATGATCTAATAATTGTACTTTACTTTTAATCTTCTATTGCATGTTTAGTTTAGTTTCTTTTATTACAATCTTTAGTTTTTGATTTAGTTCATTTATATTTACAGTTTATAATTTGCATTTTCTTTCCAGCATTTTACATTCAAGTCATTTACAATTTTCAGTTACATTAGATAATCTATCAGACAATTATTTTGACATACGGTATGGTTTAATTTTTAATTTTTGCATTTAAAATCAAATTTCCCCCTTTTTAATTTCTGAAGATCGAAATGATTAATTCAATCAACATGTTTTCTTTGATATTTAACCTAAGTTGACCTTATATTAAATTAGAGAGAAACTTAGTATTTTTGTTTGAAATATTGATGCAACTAAGCAGTCATCATGTAACATCTAAATAATTAACTCAGGACTTAAAAGATAGTATCTACATTAATCATCTCGACAAAACAAGATCTATTCTAAATTACTAGTGTTTTCATTATTGTCATTTTTATGTTATATCAATTTCATGTATTGTCTTTTATCAACCTTTAACTAATATATAAATTAAATTTTAATTAATTGTCACCATATATTTCATTTCTCTTTATCTTTTTCATATATAAATTTATAAAAAAATATTATTATATAATATTTCTTATTATACTTTATTATATATACATATAACTGATTTATTGTTTACATTATCTTTTATTTAAAGTATCATTTACTTTTTAGTTTCACACTTTAAAATTATAATGTATACACTTCTTTCTTTTCTTATTAAACCAAATGATACCTTAATTACGTCATTTTTTATTTACCTCTGCAAATTGAAAATAAACCTTCCAAATTTTAATTATATTTTTAAAAAGGTTTTTACAGCAAAATATTTTTTAAAAAAATCCATTTTAAAATTAATAAATTACACTACCTATATATTTATTTAACATTTCCAACTGGAATTTTTTAAAATTATGTAAAAAAAATTAATTTACCAATAACAATAAACATCCACAAAAGTTTAACATTTTCTTTTGTTTTTAAAATTTAAAAATAGTTTAACTCTCCACAACCAAATTATATTCAACAATACATAATTTAATAATTTTTTTTCCTTAACAGATAATTTAAAATTTATTTTCTCTATTTTTAATTAAATTTGTAGAACATTTTTTTAACCTATTTTAAATTTTAATTTAATTTATTTTTTCCTTTCTTCTTTCTCACTCACTTCAACATTGTAAAAAAATAAATGAAAATCTCTTCTCTCAATCCGATCAAGTTTCAGACATTAAAACAGGAAAAAATATTTTTCAATTTATTTTATTGTTCCACTATCACACACTACGAAGTAAAAAACATTCAAAATCCTCTCCTAAAATCCGTCCACCACGAAATTTATTATGGATAAAATTTTAATATCAAAATCAAAAAATAAATATTAAAATTATAATAATTGTATCACACTCATGCGCTCAATTCATCTCCTCCGTGCAATGTGGATAGCTAAAAAAAATTCCTACAAGTTGTCTCCTAAAACTGAATTCCAAGCAATTCTTTTCACAGCAAATGTAAAAGACCAAATTTCAATCACTCCCTTAAAAATCCAGATCCCTTCTAAACAGTTGAAAATAAAAAACAAAAATACAAATTTGGACAAAAAACCTGAATTCTGGACAAATTTTGAACAAAAAATAAGTAAAATTTCAATTCCAAAAGCCAAATTCTCACATATGAACAGTAAATAGTTATATCCTGAGAATAGAAAAGTTTCTTTTTGAATTAAAAAATAAAATGAAAATAAATAAAATATCAATTTATTGAAGTATTAACGGTGTGTTTTGACTATTAATAAGGTCAACATATCAACTCTCTTCGGAAATAAGATGCACTAGGGATTTTTTTTTTTCAAATTCCTTACTAATCACGGAAAAAGTCTGCAAGATGAGTCCTAGTTCCGAGTTTTCATTGAACCTTCCTTGCAAAATGAGCCCTAGTTCCGATAGTTCCGAATTTCCACTTTGTCACCAATTTTACAGGAGCTAATCTACGGAAATAAACAAAGTCGTATATGAGAAGCCAAATTCTGTGCTGGGCACACCTATTTCTAGAATCTTCAAAACTGCACGGCTAGTGTCTGTTTGTGTTACGAAATATGGTTCCGTTATTCGTCTTTTTACACTTGCACAAAAACTCATCTATTGCTCACAGTGAGCCTTTTGAGTTTTGATCCTTTCAAGACTTTGCTTACCTGCAAAAGGGCTTGGCTACAATAAATGCATTCAGCAATTCCACAATTTCATACAATACTATTCATTTCGCAGCGTGAAGCCACAAGACCTGGACCCAATAGCCTTCCAATAGGATATTTAACAACCAAAGTTATGCAACAATCTCCTCATGCAACAACCCTTGTCATTAGCTGAGGGGGTTTTTATGAGGCTGCATGTTCTTTGATCTGAAATCCTTGTCAAATTCGATTTTAAGTATGCCTAGTAGCTATTTGGGAAACCTTGTCAAATTTCAACATCACTCGTACGCGTCAATAATCTGTTCTCTTTTCGGAAACACCGAGGACCAAAACCCAAAGAAAGAAAAATCCATTCCCAATTCATCCTTTTTTTTACTATGGTCCCTTCAGTTGGAACACAGAACGTTGGTTTAAACAGCATTAATTGTAACGTGGGTCTATAAGTTCCAGTTTACAGTTCGAATAGCATCAAGCAACAGTTGCCCAAGGGAAATTCGTGATGTCTTCACTATCTAGTTGTTGAATGAAAGGTAGAAAATGAAGAAAAGATAAATATTAAGGAGGGTTGATTTTGAAGAATCAGTTTTAAAAATTAAAGAAGCCGCATATTATGTTGTATATATAGCTCGAACGAACGGTTGTGTAAACAACCAGACTGCGGCAAAAAAATAGAAAGCAACGTATTAATTAAGAACAAGCATGGCTGTCCATCATGATCAGAAGCGGTAACCAAGGTTGGTTGATAATTTTTATTTTATTTTTATCGAGAATAAACACTTGATCCACTGCTGCTAGTTTGGTCAAAAGGGTGACCACTTCCCACATCAGATTCCATGGTGCTTTCACGGTCTAATATCCCATCCTCTGTCCTTCTGCTGTCGTTAATGGAGTCAGCGTGATCACTCGCTTGTGATAGACTAATGCTGCTACGCTCTGACACATCATCATCTGAGGCCACACTGCTGCTACGGCAGCTTGAGGAAATGCTTCCATCGTCTGAATCTATGCTACTCTTGTGGCTCGAAACTCTGCTGGAAGATTTTTTACCGCTCTTGTGGCCCAAAATGGAAGATTTTTTGCTGCTCTTCTTCTGGCTTAAATCTTTGGTGGAGGACTTTTTGCTGCTCTTCCGGTTTAAATCTTCCTCAGAAGATTTTTCGCATATCTTCTGGCTTAACAGTTTTAGAGAAGATTTTTTGCTGCTCTTGTGGCCTAAATCACCCGGCGATTTCCCACTGCTGCTGCTTTTGCGGCTAGGTTTAGAGGACATCGCTGGCGGAAGTTGGCCATCAGAACCATGTTGGCTATCTACTGATGATCTACGGCTCCCCTTTCTAGACACTGCTTCACCATCGCTTTCACCAGCACTACTCTTTACGGGTTCAGCAACAGGAGCAGCGGAAAGAAAACTGAGAGCAGTTACAACGTCACTGATCAAAGGACGGGCTTCTGCTTCCTCCTGTAAGCACATGGATGCTATTGCAACAACTTGATTCAGATCTTTTGCTGGGAAATTCTTATTAAGAACCGGATCTGCCATGTCAGGATATCTCTTCGGGTCCCTGAATAAGGGTGTTGCCTGCACAATCACAAAAGCACATGAACACTTGCAATTAGTGGATCAAGGAAGCTATTGGACATTAATTGGCTTATAAATTATAGGGTAAAAAATGTGTTTTTTTTGTTTTAATTTTCAGTCAAATAAGTAAAACATTAACTTTAAAAATACACGTTACACTTGATTATAAGTATCATCATTCTGATAAACAGCATCCAAAAGAGAGTGTGAAAATATTTTACCCATGCAACTAGATTCTGCTCTTCATTTGGTCTTGTGGTGTCAACGGCTCTTCGTCCAGTAATGAGCTCTAGCAAGATAACTCCGAAACTGTAAACATCTGATTTCATGCTGACTTGACCTGCTCTAACGTACTCCGGAGCGCAGTAACCATAGGTACCCATAAGTCTTGGAGGTCCATTGTTCATCTTGTCTGCACCAGAAAGCTTGGCCATTCCAACATCACGTAGTTTAGCATTGAAATCATTGTCCACCAAGATGCTCGACGCTTTCATGTCCCTGAATATAACTGGGGGGTCCGCACTCTCGTGCATGTACTCTAGCCCTTTAGAAGCACCCGCAACTATTTTCATTCTATCATACCAGCTTAATGGTCCTTCATCCGCTTTAGTCTCTGCCACACAACACAAAAAGTGCTATGTATTTTAGATAGAAGCTACTACTAACTCACAAAACCAACGTAGAACATGGTACAACTGCATGCATAAAAAGTCCTATGAAAGATACCATTTAAAGAATGAAAAGGGTAATTACCAAAAAGACGGCTTTCTAGAGTGCGCCCAGAAAACAACTCGTAAACCAAAAGACGTTGATCTCCATCGGAACAATAACCAATGAGATTGACCAGATTTTCGTGCTGCAACAAACTTAGCTCCGAAACATCACCCAGAAATTCCTTACCGATCCCATTTCGGTCGAGTTGCATCACGGCCACAATCTGAAGGGATCGATCCAAAGAAAACAAAAGGGAAATCCAGAAATTATTGAAAAAAACTTTTGCACTGAATTCACAGAAAAGAAAGAAGTGAAAGGCTTATGACCTGGCCAGTGGCAGGAATTATTCCTTTGTATAGTCTTCCGAAACCTGCTTCATCCAACAGGCAATCCTGTCGGAAATTCTTTGTTGCTGTTGCTAGCTCACGGAACGTAAAAGCCTTTACCTTAATATTATCTGGGTCAACTGTGATTTGGTCATCGGATTTTTGTTTCTTCATTTCTGCATGCCAATAGAACCACGTACCACAATATTTAAGTCACGAATAAAATCTGTACCATATTCAATTATTCATTTATGCCAAGCTTCTAATATATTCTGCCACCCTTAGTCATTCTTATGATTCATAAATTAACCTTTATCTTTGTTTAATTATCAAATCGGTCCATCTTTACCTTGATGAAACAATACCAAGAACCAACAAATTATAATTCAAACAAAAAATACATCCACTACATGCATGCATAAATTACCTGGTGCTTTTACTGGTACAGGTTCGGGTGGTGGAGGCTCATGCTCCCTCTTGCTTAGGCTTTTCTTTGGGGCACAACAAGGGAAGCAGTTCATACTTATAACCTTTCACAACGTGTATACGAAATAAACACCCTCGAAGAAATTGTGGTGGTAGATTTGATAAAAACCTTGTAAACAAAAATTACGTTGACCCACAGACAATGACAAAAAAATCTCTCTCGATTACATATACATACATGTATGAACTGTAGGGTTAAATTAATGAATTAATCAATAAGAAGTAGCAAAACTAAAGGACGAGGGCCCCCCAAATAACATTGAAGGAACCCTGCCCTGGGAAGGGAGCAGAACCTACAAGAAGGGCGAAGAGATGAAGAGAGGAGAAGAAAAGGGTTAGGGTGAAGCCATGCATAAACGACAAGGTTAATCTTCCAATGAGGCAGTGAGAAAACAGTGGGTGATTTGAGGGGACTTGAACATGAGGTTTCGTTTTAGATGGATCCCAAAAAATGTGGAAATCAAGTTCCAGTTTTTAGGATAAAATCAGTTTAAGTGAATGAGAACCGTTTCCTTTGTTTTCATTTGGTTATTTAAGGTCATGTTTTGACTTTTCACCATTCTACATAGATACATACGTATGGTTACCATTTTTTGTCAGAGGTATATGGTTAATGTCAACAACGTGGTTCAATCATACAAGAGGCTAACTATAGTTTTCCTTTTCTATTCTCTTTCATCCTTTTAAAAGAAGAACACTATTTCTTCAAGTTTAATTTTGTCTCTTTCCAATTTTATTTGTGCTAACAGTTCAATTTGATAAGTTTATTATAAAATTAAATTAATCGTGTTAAAAGAATTTGCATTCTCATAAGAAATGGTTTTGATCTAATAATTATTTACATAAGATACAAAAATTTATGCACTTTGTAATAAATATATTTAATTATTTAATCTATTAATTTTTCTTCTTATTTACATTTGATTAATTATTATAATTAAGATATAATAAGAAAGAGTTAATTAACAATTAGATCAGTTGGTGAATAAAATGTTGTGTTATACTTGATAAAAAAATGGTAAAGTATTCGTAACAGTTATCTGTTATGAAATGAATTGTAAAATGTATTATTCATATATAATATTGAACAAAAGTGTACCGTTATTTATACTGTTAAACTAGAATGAAAAGAGAAACATTCAAATAATAGAAAATAACTAGTTTAGAATTTTAATCTTTAAATAATTTTTTAAAGAGTTAACAAACTAACTTTAAATTTAGCTTAATACAACACTCTTCCTTAAGTTAAATTCTGCAACTCATCTAACTCCTAACCACTCTCTTAGTTCTTCAAATTTGTCTAGTCTTAGTGGTTTGGTGAAAATATTCGTTACTTGCTCTTTGGTGTTGCAATGCTTTACTTCTAGCTTTCCTTTTTCAACTTGTTCACTTAAGAAATGGAACTTGGTCTCTATATGTTTACTCTTCCCATGTGAGATTGGATTCTTTGCAAGGTTGATGGCTGATTGGTTGTCCACACAGAGTTGCACATGCTTCACATGATCCAACTTTAAATCAAGCGTAGATTCAAGCCAAACACATTGACAAGCTACTCCTGCTACAGTTATATACTTTGCCTCACAAGATGAGAGAGCAACTACAGTTTGCTTCTTAGAACACCAAGAAACTGGTGCTTTCAGATATTTGAAAAAAATATCCATAGGTGCTATTCCTTCCCACTTTATCACCACACCAATCTAAATCACTCCAAGCCTCCAAACAATCTTCAAATTCATTCAAGCTTACTGGAAACAGTAAGCCATACCTTGTTGTCTCCTTAAGATACCTCAATATGTGCTTTGTTGCTGCCATATGAGAGACTTTTGGATTACACATGAATATGCTTATTACTCCAACTCCACTAGTACAAAAAGGCAAAACAACTACTGTTTATTAAATGCATTTTTACCTGACATTTTTGAAATTATTTTCATTTATGAGTGCGACTATTTGTAACAGCCGCATTCATAAATCAAGTGCTTTGATTTATGAGTGTGGCTATTTGTAACAACCGCATTTATAAATCAAGCACGTGATTTTTAAGTGCGGCTGTTACAAATAGCCGCACTTATAAAACAATTTTTACCCTAACCTGGAGCATGTCACTTACGCTTTTCATCCTTTCTTCCTTTTCTTTGGCATTTGCTTCCTCACTATTCCTTTCCATTTGCGCATTCGTTTCCGCATTCTCTTGCCATTGTGAGTTCGTTCTTCTTCTTCGCCACTTCTTCTTCGTCTCTTCTTCGTTTTTTCTTCTTCGTTTCTCCTTCTCACTGTTTTTGTCATTTGCATTGCTTAAGCATTATTTCATTGCCTGGTGCGCCTGTTCGTTGTGCTTTTGTGTGCGTCGTTGCCTCTGCCGCTGCCGCCGTCGTCGCTGTCACTGTCGCTCTCTCACTCTTCACCAACGTAGCCTTCACGTACAAGGTTGGTTTTGTTTTACATTTTTTTTGAATTTTTGTTAATGTTAAGAATTTTTTTATTTTTTATTTATTATAATTTATATTTTTTAAAATTTATATTATTTAGTATTTATTATAATTTGTATTTATTGTTAATTTATATTATGTTAGTTTTAGTTTAGAGTAGAATTATCGTGTTGGTATGAGTCCGAGGGTGTTCGACCCTCGGCAATTGATACGTACTGATATTGAGTCCGGGAGTGTTCGACCCTTGGCAATCGCGTGAGATAAAAAATTTTACCGAAATCCTGATTGACTAGAATGACTATTACAAAATATAATGGATCGAAATTGGATTAATTTTGTTCGCATAAGTGATGAGTACGAAAAAGGAGTAGAAGAATTTATACAATTTGCACAACGTAACACGAATAATAGTAGTCTGGATGGAGCAAAGATCAGGTGTCCGTGTGTTAACTGTTTGAATGGAAGGATACTTGATGTTAAGATAATCAGGGAGCATATTCTATGTGATGGGTTTCTTTGATCTTATACAACTTGGACATGGCATGGTGAATTATTAAATTTACCACGTGTTTTCGTAACTGAAGAATATGTGGGGTCCACCATGGATGATGCAGTACATGATGATGTAGATGATAATCGATTGGAGGATATGATTCGTGATGTGGGAGTCGAGTCTTTTGCAGAAGTGCATGGATATGGAATTATGTCAAGTGATGTAGAGACTCCATTGTATCCTGGATCAACTAAGTTCACACGGTTGTCGGCAGTGTTAAGATTGATGAATTTGAAGGCAATAAATGGATGGAATGATAAAAGTTTCATGAAATTGCTTCAATTGTTGAAGGATATGCTTCTAGAGGGGAATACTCTACCTAATCGTAATTATGAGGCAAAAAGATTTTTTGTCCAATGGGTATGAAGTATAAAAAGATACATGCATGTCCTAATGATTGTGTATTATACAGAAAAGATTTTGAATTGTTGAAAAGTTGTCCGAGGTGTGGGTTATCACGTTATAAGTTGAAACACAAAGATGACGATACTATTGAAGAGATAGAAAAGCATGGACCCCCAATGAAGGTTATGTGGTATCTTCCTATCATTCCAAGGATGAAGCGTTTGTTTGCAAACCCAAATGATGCTAAGAATCTTAGATGGCATGCATATGAGAGGAAATGTGATGGCATGTACTGACATCCAGCTGATTCTATTCAATGGAAGAAATTTGATGATGAGTTTCCAGAGTTTGGTAAAGAATCAAGAAATATCCAACTTGGTCTAGCTATAGACGGAATGAATCCGTTTGGTAATATGAGTACAAATCACAGTTCATGGCCTGTTTTACTAGTTATTTACAACTTACCTCCTGGACTGTGCATGAAGCGAAAATACATGATGTTGTCTATGATGATATCCGATCCGAAATAGCCAGGGAATGACATAGATGTTTATCTAAGTCTTCTAATTGAAGATTTGAAGTTAATGTGGGATCAGGGTGTTCAAGTATTTGACGAATTTGCTAATGAAACTTTCAAGCTGCATGCCATGTTATTTTGCACCATCAATGACTTTCCGGCATATGGTAACTTATCAGATTATAGTGTTAAGGGTCATAAAGCATGTCCAATATGCGAAGCAGACACCTCTTCTCAACAATTGAAACATGGAAGGAAGATAGTATATCTTTGGCGTCGGAGGTTTCTTAGAAGTCATCATCCTTACCGGAGGTTGGAAAAAGCCTTTAATGGACACCAAGAGACTAATGGTCCACCAAATCCATTAACTAGTGTTAAAGTTTACAAAAAGGTAAATAATATAAACCACCCCTTCGGTAAGTAAAAAAAAAAAGTCATCTATGACAAACATTTGGAAGAAAAAATCTATGCTACTTGGCCCAAATATTTGTTCCAATTATTTTATGCTACTAGGCCCAATACATGGCACATGAAATCCTAAACAACTTTATACAGTTTATTTAAGCTAAAGCTTGGCCCAAAAATAATGTTGACTAGTCAGCAGAAACCTAGTCTTCTTGTGTTCTTTTGAGCAAAGCTCTAGTTTATGTTTTGATGAGTTGGAGTTCTTCTTGGATATGTTTGTACATTCCTTCACCTTAGAGTTGTCCTCTTGATTGGGCCAACAAAAATAAACAAAAGCCCAATTAGACCCATATTTTCAATTAAATCAATAAACAAACTGTAGGTCTTCATCCTCCTTATTATGTGGTTGTGTGTGGCTAGGGTCATCCCCTCCTTCTTGAGAGGATCTGTCCTCAGATCTACAGGGTTGATCTCGAACAACAACCTTATTCCTACTTTGAAAACTATGCTCGTCCTCCAAGATCAAATATTAACCTACAGTAAACATAAAAGAAAAGTGAGATAAGAAAATTAAGACTAGTGTATTCAAATAAAATAGCAAGGAAATAAGGCCCTTTGTTATGTTTATGAAAGTTTTGTTGGAAAGAAATAGGGCCCTTTTCAAAAATATTTTTGCTTCCTTTGTGTTGTTCATTGCCCAAGATAAGCAACAACATCACAAAGTGTTGTTTTTGTGATTTTTGAGAATAAGAGTAAGCATTATGATTTAAAGGAAAAGGAGAGTTCAAAGTATTGCAACTCCCCTTCAATGGTTCTTTTTCCACTATGCTTGTAGGAGGTGTTGTAAGATACTCCTCATTCTTTCTAGATTCCTCTTCTTCTTTTTCAAACAACCCCTCACTTGGCTTTTCTGTGGAGGAAAGGTTTATATCTATATCTGGTTGAGCTCCGGATACTGATTTTTCTTCAAGCATACTCTCACAAGGGTTTTCTATGGAGGAAGAGTTTATGTCAATGTCTGGTTCAACTCCAAACAAAGGATTTTCCTTTAATTCTTTTCTCTCTCTCTCTCTCTCTCTTCTTTCATGTATCTTTCTTTCTCTAAGAGCTTGTAATTTTTCTCTAAATTCTTTTTCTCTTCTATCATATTTTTTTTTCTCCATTTATAAAGTTTCTTCCTTTCTCTACAATATCTTTCATTTCTTCTCTAAGCTTATTCTTTCTCACATATGAAGGCGGAACAAACTTTATTCTCATACACATTTTCAATTCATCCCAATTTAGTACTTCTGATTTTGTGCCAATTCTAACATCAGTTTCCCTTTGTGTCCACCAAGACCTGGCATATTCTTGAAAACTTAAGGTAGCCATGAAAAATCTACTAAATTCATCCAATTGGTATTTTTCAAAGATTTGATCAACCTTCGTCTCCTATTCTAAATATGCTTCAACATTTTTATTTCTATCAGAGTAAGGAATGTATACTTCAGGCTCTGTAGAATAATATAAACTTCTAGGCTCACAAGACATCCCCTCCTTTCTTTGATAATGAGGGTTATAAAACTTTCTTTTATGATTGTACTCCTCATTTCTATGATTGTTGCCTTTTTGACCCAATTTTTCATATCTAGACCCTATGTTCCTTTCTTTTTCCAAGTTTTTTGAATGTTCTATGCTTTGTTTTTCTTTAATTTTTCTCTGCTCTTTTTGCCTTAGAATTCTAAGTTCCTTCTCAAGAATGGCAAGACAAACATCTCTTTCAATATGTTCCTTTTCTTTTTGAATAACCTCTTGTTGCCTCCATAGTTGAAGAAGTGATTTAAGTTCTTGAGAAATATTTTTCAATTTTTTTGATGGAGAACTTGATTCATTTCTACTATGATGAGAAGTATACATAAACATATTAAGTTTTGTATTTAAAATATTTTTCACAAGAAGGAAAGTGAGTTTAGCACACAAAGTAAATTCTCAGAAAAGAGAGGTGGATCACAATGGACACTCTTAAGTACCAAGTCTTTTCTAGCCAGAACTTATCCCAATGCACTTCACAAATCTCCTTCCAATGAAAACTTCTTCAACACAAACAAAGAGTTTTCTAAAGAAAGAAACTTTTAAAAACTAAGAATTTAAATTGCAAAAATTTAAACTAGACGACTCCTAATGGTGAGGCTTGTTGGTACTTATGAACTATGAAGCTCAGACACTCCTTTTAAATGACGTGTCCGTGTCGGACACACATGTCGGACACGACACTCGTAAGACACGTATCAATGAAGTGTCCAATTGAAAAAATATTTATTGGATTTCTGACAAATCTAACACGGTTCTAACACAATTTTAAAAAAGATAAGTACAACAATTTTTTAAAAGCTCAAATTTATTGTATAAATTTTTATTATGAATATAAAAATAATAAACAAATCCTTTTGAACCAGCTATGAAAAACATCTTTCTATTTCAAAAAACATCCAAAACATACTTGTGCACATAAATCTTTATTGTCAATTTATATAATTCATAATTATATAATATATAGATCCGTGTCCCCGTGTCCTGCATTTTAGAAATTATACGTATCTCCGTGTCCGTGTCCATATCGTATCCGTGTCTGTGTCAGTGTCTGTGCTACATAGCTTATGAATCTTCAAGAAACACTCATTGTCTAAAGCGAATTTGGTCCACTAATTAATCAAAGTATTGCAAATTACAACTCAAAGAAATATAAATAAATTAGGTCAACAATTTTGATGCACAAAAATTAGACCTATTCTATGCACTCCTTCACTTGTAGTTCCTTTTTGGTATTTGTGTACAATTTTCTATGAGGTTTCTGTTGTCCCTTACTTTGCCTCCTCAGGATATTCAACCTTGAATGTTCAGTTATGCACCTCTTTAGTGATATAACTCTCACCAAAAAATTTTTAGCTCCACTACTCACTAAAGCACTTTTTAGGTCACTTCCATCAAAAAGAGGTCAAACAAGTTTAAAGCAACAAAACTCAATTTAAAAAATAGGACTACAACAAAGGGAATTGATATTTGACATGACTAGAAAGAGTATTCAATAAAATTGACAAGCAAAAAGTTAAGGTATTCAAGAAGAGGTAGCACTCAAATTGAAACCCTAGAGAATGGTATTAGAATTGGATGAAGAAAACCAAAAACAACACTACTGGATTTTTGTGTTAAAATTTTCATAACTTCCCAAATTTATGCTGGGTAGAATAATTCAAATTTGAAGTTGAAATTTAAAACTCAGAAAACTTAATGTTCAAACTCAAATTAGGCGCTGGAAATTTAGCAAAACAGTGCACCAATTAATTGTGATAATTTTTTCAAAATCATTGCCGCTTCACTTTTTTTCCAGAGTCAGAATTTGCACTCTGTTCGTATTTCATTTATCATTTTTTTTGTATTTAGAATTTTGCTATACTTTTTTTTTCACCTTTTCTCAACACATCAAAATGCTCAAATCCAGAATTTCAGAAAATTTCACCAACGAAAATAATTTTTATAAACGTTTTCAGCCAGCACAGAAACTGTGAAATAGAGAAAACCTATATTGGAATTAAAAAACAACAATGAAACTTAAAAAAAACATAATAGAATTGGATGGAAAATGTACTTGTATGGAACTAACACACAAGTATGAACTCAAATCTAGAAAAAATAAAAATGCACCAAAGCTCAAATTCAGAAATATAAAACTGCACTTAAATTAAAATCAAGCAACCAAATAAAAAACAATAAGCACCACTTGGAATTGATGACATTGTAGGATGAACGTGACTTTGAAAAAACTTGAATTGATTCAAAAATTAAAATGACACAAGCACAAACAATTTTCACCGATTGAATTATCAATAAGACTCAATTAAAATAACAAAAAAAAAAAAAAACAGCACACTCAATGGAACCTAAAAACAATTTGAAATTGGAAGCTTAAGAACAAATTGAACCAAATGCACCGATTAGAATTTTCCAAATAGCAACTCAAACTAAAATCAAAATTAAAAACAACAAGACAATCAAGAACATGATGAACAACACGAAAAAATAAAGAACACAAAAATTAAAAGAAGAGAAGGCACCTATCTCTTGAAGAACCATGGCTCATGATACCAAATGATGGAAATGTGCCTTCATGACCGAATTCTTTTCTTGAAATTTGGAGAGGATTGGCGAAAGCTTCAATGGTAGAGATGAACAAGGATGACTCATATAGAGCTATTATTTCCTTGAAGGTGCATGATAGGTAGGGAGAGTGATTGGTTAGGCCATATCACTTGAGCTAGGTGAAGAAGAAGATTAAAGTGTCTATCCTAGAGAGGCAAGACAACAGAGTGAGATGGCTAACAATCTTGGCAACAATTCACTCATTCACTAATCTTAAAAAAATGAGAGCTAAGCACCTCAATTTATAGGAGAGAGGGCTGAATGTTATGGAACCAAAATTTAAAAATTCAAAATAAAACTCTTCAATGAGAAGGTGCCATGTGGAGTCATGCTTTCCATGTTTAGCTCATACCTTCCATGCTATATCCTCTCTACTCCTAGGTTGCCATGTGGACGTCCATGTGCTCAATGCCAAGGTGATTTTCGTTCTCCAATTTACCTTAGACATTTTAGGGTTACATTAGGCTCAAAGAAGCCCAATTGTTAGTCTAACTAGTCACTTTTAACCCTAACTAGACCTATTTTACTATTGGCCTAAATACATGCCCAAAACCCTATGCTAGTTGGCCCAAATATTTGGTCCAATTATTTTATGCTACTAGCATTGGTGCAGAAAGGCGAAACGAGTGTGGCTATTTTAAATTTATAAGGGCGACTATATAGCCGCACTTGTAAATACCATATATAAGTGCGGCTATTTCTTGTAGCCACACTTGTATATGCCAAAACATTAAAAAAATATTCAAAAAATTTAAAACACCGCCAATCTTGTGTGAAGGCAACGTTGATGAAGAGTGGCACGGGAGCGCCAGCAACGATGACGACAGTGGAAGCGGCGGCGGACAAGGAAGCAGGGACGGAGCAAACGAAAAAACCCACAAGAACCCATGAAGGCAATGAAAGAATACTGAGCAATGTAAGAAACCAAACAATGTAAGAAAAATGAAAAAGATTTATACATGAAGAGTGGTACGGGAGAGCCAACAACGACGGCGGCGAATAGGGAAGCAGTGATGGAGCAACAAATGCTAGCCAATGAAATAGTGCTTCGAGACCACCAATGCAAGGAAAAAAACATATATAAGAAAAACGAAAACATCTATGCATATATTTGAGAAGTTGAAGAGGAAGAAAGAGAACTCAAGAAAATTACATTGGCACAAATGGAATGTAGATGCAGCAGAAGGAGATGAACTCAGAGCGCAAACGCGAAACAAAGGCAAAGACGAGAAAGAAAGTATGAAATTGTGTGTGGCGCACTTCAAAATTTAGGGTAAAAAAGGATTTACGAATGAGGCTAAAGGTAAAACTGCATTCATAAATCAAAACACTTTGATTTACAAGTACGGCTATACAAATAGCCGCATTCGTAAATCAAGTACTTTGATTTACAAGTGCGGCTATACAAATAGCCGCATTCGCAAATCAAAGCTCTTTGATTTACAAGTGCGGCTATACAAATAACCGCATTCACAAATCAAAGCTCTTTGATTTACAAGTGCGACTATACAAATAGCTGCATTCGTAAATCAAAATAATTTAAAAAATGAAATCACGTTTTTTATGAAAGCGGGTAGTGCAAAAGCCGCACTAAATAAAGAGTATCCTTTTCTTCTTTTTGCACTAGTGTAGGCCCAATACATGGCCCATGAAATCCTAAACAACTTTATACAATTTATTTAAGCTAAAGCTTGGCTCAAAAATAATGTTGACTAGTCAGCAGAAACCCAATCTTCTTGTATTCTTTTGACCAAAGCTCTAGTTTATGTTTTGATGAGTTTGAGGTCTTCTTGGATATGTTTGTATATTCCTTCACCTTAAAGTTCTCCTCTTGATTGGGCCTAAAAAATGCTACATTTTGACCACCTTATATAATTTATCTTTGTAGAAACATTGGTACGGTTTATATAGTTAATTTGTGTTTATCACTTCAATACATTTTTAAATTTTAATTACGTTAAGAATAATAACATTTGTGCGATTGGATAATAGCATTTAGTTTGATAGGAACAATCTTGTTTAGTTCCTGCAAATTGTTATATGCACATCTTTTATATTGCTATTCAGGAAGAAAAATCACTAAAACAAAAAATACTCGAAATTAAAAAAATTATGCCAATTACTATTAAAATCAAGATAAAAGGTATGATTTACTGTATCCGTTAATGCAATAATCGTCCTAATAAATACTACTTTCTATATTAATAATTAACAAATGTGTTATAACATACATACCTTGACAATAAGTAAGTGATATTTATTATGACAACTATTTAAACATTATTTTGAACCAACATAGAAAACCAAAAAAGAATTGTTATAAAATATGTTATATTTAATAAATCGAAATGGAGGTAGTCAATTTGAAGGAAATATTTCTTAACACTGAAAACAACAGTTCATCATATTAAAACCTGACTACATGATCCATTAATTATTTGAAATGGAAATATATTGATAGATTATGGTTTGATATTTCAAATTTATTATTTTTTTTATAGTGTGAATTTAAAGTTTTTTTCTTTAAGGAAAATGTTATGTTAATTTACAATTGAATTAAAAAATTTAAATAAATATAATAATAATAATAATAATAATAATAATGAAAGTAATATTTCTACTAAATAATTTAATATAAAATAATCCAGACCATTACAGTATTGAAATTTTAAAAGGTGATAGTGTTACAACTTCTTTTGTTTAATAATGTAGTGCTGTTATAATTGTTAATAGTTTAAAATTATATTTAGATAACAATTATATATAATCATGAATTTGAAATAAAAGGATTTATATTCTTCCTTTTACACAACTGTGATGCAGCTTCTAGATTAAAATGTCCTATGTTCTTGCCAGATAAAACCTAAAATGTACTTTCATACACAAAAGAGTGGATAATAAAATATGTATAATCAAACAAATGATCCAATGCAATTCCATGTGAAAAGAAAGTCAAACACATATTAAGAGAACTATCAAATGCAAAATCTTCATTAAGAAAAACATTTCCAGAAAAAAATACACAAAAACAATGAACATAGGGCTTCAACGCTTAGTTGTCTCCTTAATGCATTCCTCTTTGTCTTCCTCTTCCTCTAATTTTTCTCAGGCTCTTCAATGTAAATGTTTTTTATGTGTGATATTTTGGGCCAAAACTCTTCAACATGGGGTTGATATTTTTCACATAAGTAAGGACAACCTTGAATTATCAAACTTTCAAGTGCAGTAAGGTGATGCATGCTATCTGGAAGAGATACAAAATTTGGACAAAACTTTATAGAAAGTGTTTTCAGGTCAGTCATAGTTGTTAACCAATCTGGAAGTGTTTCAATATTATCGCAATTTTCAATTATCAAGCACTGTAAGGAGTTGGCAACTTCTTGAAGCCATTTAGGCAAGGCCACCAGTTGTGATAAATTTGAAAATAAAACAGTTTTTAACTTTAGCTTGTGGCTTTGTTCTTCAAAGTGGTTGCCCTTCCACAGTTCCAAGTCCAAATTATCGCAGGATTGAACACCCAATGTTTCTAATTCAGGAAAAAATTTACCATCCAGCCGAAAAGACTTTAGTCTCTGACAGTCAATAACACTCAATACTTTAAGAACAGGGAATTTCACACCTCCGAAGATAGATTCCAAATTAGGGCTTGATTCAATACACAAATTTGCAAGATTGCCCAGACTAGCAATGTCATTTTCAGGCAAAATAGATTGCTTTGTACTGAACTCCAAATGACGGAGACTGATCAACTTTCTTAATCCTTTGGGCATTGCTTCCAGCTCCAGGCATCCGTCAAGCCTCAACACTTGCAGACTTTGCAGCTTGCAAATAGACTCCGGGAGTTTCTTAATGTTGATATTTTGGCTAATGTCCAAACATCTCAAATGTTTCAACTTAGCAATGGTACGGGGCAAAGTCTCGATTGTCGAAGCCCATAAATCCAAAACTCGCAGATATTTAAACTTTGACACACAGGTATTTATTAAAGCTTCACCGTTGGTTCTTTCTGTACCGTTTGGAAAAACTATGGTTCTCACAGCTACCGATTTTTTGTTGTATAAATTACTAAACAAACTGCTTTCAGCAAAAGACAAATGACGAACATTATCTGGAATATTTTGAATGTTGGAACTTACGAGTAAACACTCTTTCCTTGCAACAAACTGAGCGAGATCATGCACCAAATCATGTATTCTAAAACTATAAACAGTGCCAAAGTTTGTAAAATCTTGAAGAAAAGATCTTGACAGAAGTTCATGCAAATATTGATTGGCCACATCTTCAAGTGTCCTGTTCTTTTTTGGTAGTGCAATGAGTCCAAGTGCCCCCCAAAGCCAAGTTATTTCAAAACTATTGATTTCGTAATCCTTTGGGTAAAGGGAAAACATTGCAAAACATTGCCTCAAATAGGAAGGCATGAGATCATAACTTAATTTAAGGGCAGGTAAAATGTCATCCTTTTTCTGAGACAAATTCCAAATTTCATTGTCTCTCACATATTCCCATTCACTGGCCTCAAACTTCGAGAATAATAAACTGCCTAATGTTCTCACTGCCAATGGGACCCCTCTGCTTTTTTTCACAATTTCTCTCCCAATATTTACTAAGTGATAATGCTTTTCCTCTTCTCCTTCTTTAAATGCCCACTTGACAAAGAGAGACAATGAATCCTCCTCAGAAAGACCTTCTAAAATGTGAGAGGGAACTGAGCCCATCATGGAAGCAATTGAATGACTACGTGTGGTCACAAGGATTTTACTTCCTGCTGCACTTTCTTGGATTAAATTCCTCAACTCAACCCATTTAACACGATCTTCGTTCCATACATCGTCTAAGACGAGTAAGAATTTTTGAGAGGAAAGTTTGTTTTTCAGTTGATTTTGCAATTGCTCCAGATCCAACATGTTCAAATTCTGTTGGTGAGGAGGAGCCTCTTGATCATTGGCAGAATTGATGATTTTGATAATGAGTTGTTTAATGTCAAAGTCATCAGAAACACACACCCACATCTTCAATGGAAAACACTCCTGGATCCTGCTGTCATTGAACACAAACTTTGCAAGCGTAGTCTTTCCCAAGCCTCCAATCCCCACAATGGGGATAACAGAAAGACTTGCATCATCATTAGAATTTTGCAGCATCAAAAGATCTATGATATTTTTTTTATCGTGTTTCCTTCCTATAACATCTGAATCACTCACACGGGAATGTGTCATATCTCTTCCATGCACAACACGTGTGTCAACATCAATTATTTGAAGACTAAACTTGTGCCTATCAGCTGCAACCTTGTCTAGTCTGTTGCTGATATCTTTAATTTGTTGAGCCATTTTGAAACGAAAGAGAAGTGGATTACAGCTTGAGAAGAAGTGACTTACCTTGTCTTTGGTGCTACCATGAGCTTTGACCACTTTCTTTCGCAGTGTTTGGCACTCAAATTCATCCAAAAGATCTTCCGCATCGGAGAAGACAGTTTTGAGCTGAGTGAGCCATTCGCGCAGCTGATGGTTGTGCTCCTGCTTTTGCTGAGCATCTAACAGCACAGCCTTGACTAAAGACAGAGTCTTTGTAAGGTCTCCAAGATTGTCATATAAACCCACCAACCGAGAAGCTTCTTGAAAAGTACGAGAAGCAAGCTTTCCTATGAGTGACTCTGCAATGGTGAAGAGAAATGATTCGGCCATAGTTGTATGAAATGCAAACAGTAGAGGAGAGGAGAGGATGAGATGGGAAGGCAAAAGAAAGTCAACTTTGTTGATGAGAGAGTGTTTGCCCAATGGATTACAGAACTATTCAATACGTAATGCCACTTGCTTTGCTGCCATCTTTTTTATATATAATATTGAAAGAGGAAGAACACTATTAAGTATTAAATATAATGCGAAGGACGATAGATGAGATGCGTTTAGGGTTTAGGAGTGTTTGCCCAATGGAATCCAGAACTACTCAATAACCAATGCCACTTGCTACCATCTTTTTTATATATAATGTTGAATGATGAAGAACACTACTAAGTATTAAATATTTTTCTTCCACGTGACAACATGCCCAATGGATTCCCGAACTGCTCAATAAACCTACAATGCCACTTGCTACCATTTTTTATTTTTTACATAAAATATTGAAAGAGGAAGAAGACTACCAAGTATTAAATATTTTTCTTCCGCGTCACAACATGTCATCTTCCACACTCAGAAAGAGGGTTTTTAGACTCAATAATAACCCAATGCAAGAGTTAAATAATTTTTCTTACGCCATAAGAATATGTTTTGAAGGATTTAAAATGTAATGGAGGGCATATGAATACTCTCGCGCCATTTTTTCTTGCTTTGTACATTTTCTTTGATTTGTGTGCACTATCTCCTTTTTGAAATGTTTTCTCTCTTTTTGTTCTTTCTTTGCTTTTCTCTCCAAAAAATTGTGACTCGTTAAATGTTTCGTATTATAGTTCATTTGTGATCTAGGTTTTGTTATTGTTTTGATATTTTCTATTTCATTATTTAATTTCAAGGATCTAAGGTTTTATTAATTGTTAGTTTATCTGTGTTTAGCAGGATGTTCTATTTCAAGCAATATTTACAAAATTTGATTTTTTTTTTATCAGCTACAAAATTTGATTATTTGACTTCTATCACCTATTTGATGAAATATTTGAGCTAATGTCATTATATAATTTTTTCTAAAAATGATAGAAAGAATCCAATGTAAATGGTGAACACTAGTACAAGTGTTATAATTAAAATGTTTGTGTCTAAGCTTCTTAGAGTGGTGAGCAGTAGTGAGTGAGCACAATTTAAGAAAAGGTGATGTTTGTGTGTTTAGTCATATAATGTGGATACAACAGTATCTTCTGCAACCAGAGTTAGGATTTAATCACTAGAGACCACACTAGCATTCAACCCCAAAAAGTTCTTTATTCTGTTAATGAAGTCAAAACCTCTTACTGTGAGATTTGGTTGAGCATTCTTTCAGCCTCATTGATTGTTGAGTTTAGAAGCACTAAATCATCACATCCTCAAATTGCTTCATGTTACTTAGAGAATTGACCTAACATAGTACTTTCTAAAATTGAGAGGATCTTAAAGCATAATGGAACCATATACCCTTATGAGAGTCATGGAAGTTCATTTCGATTATTATTGCTACTTGTGATAGAGCGTGGTGGATATGCTCATGAAAAACCTTCAAGATGATTTGTTCAATGTTGTATAGATATGCAGATTTAGGCTTCTAGTATGCTGTTCAATTGGTCCTGACAGCAGCTGGGTTAAGCGTGTGCTGCATAATTTTGTCATAGAACCACTTAAACCAAGGATGATGCAGGTGCAAGGCTAATCTGTTGCAGTTGAGGCAGATTCAGTTTTGGAGGATTGCTGTTATTTTCTATGAGGGGCCAGAGCCAATGCAGATTTTATATAGTTGCATATTGCTCTTATGGTTAGTTTGCAGCTGTCAATTTATGCAGCAAATTGTTTAGCATTCATTGCCAAATTTATGTAAGTCAAGGGATTTACCTAGCTTTGCATTGTAGATGGTTAGAATTAGCTTTGTGTATGGGAGAAATCTCTAAAAAGTTTATCTTGATATTTGTACACGGTTAGGATATTCTTGAAATATCCTTTTTATTTATTATATTTTTTATTGATAAAAAAATATTTGTTCAAATTTTTGGGCAGCTCTTAGCATATATAATAACCAAACTGAATTAAGCATGAGTTGATTATGTGCTGACCTGTCAAAGTCTATATTGGGAGAGTTTGATTTTGATTGTTTAATATAATCTCAATGGCTCTGTGTCACTATTACTTTAACATCATCTTTTAAAAAATGGTTCTTTCCTTTCCTATTAAAATTATAGCAATAACTTTATTCTAGTGGGTAGGTACATTACATGAATCGTGTGGAGCCGTAGATCTTGGTTAATGAAATAACTTTTAGTGATATCTGTTTTTAATTATTTTTTGAGTACTTTTCTTTTGGTGCCTTCAATGAACTTTTTCTGCATATGTCCAAACTTTCTTAATCATTTCTTTGTTAGGCCATCCCAATATTTTCTATCCTGCAACCATCCCTCGGTGCCTTCAATATTCCAATGAAATAATGATGAAAATGGATACAGGTTACTTATTTTAAAGTAATTATAATATTGTTAATAAATTTTTCACACACACCAAAAGACTAATAAGTTTTTGGGAGTTCCTCCTTAATTTAGTGGAAGATAATGATTAATACATATTGGTAATTGATCCATTAAATTGAATATATTCAATGATGGTTATTTCAAAAGTCTTGGATTTGTAACTCTCTCTTGAAAATGTGATGAGCTTTAAGTATTCACTTTCTCTTTATATCACTATAAGAAAATCATTAAATAAAAATTAAATAAAAATTAATTTTATAGATAAAAAATAATTAGTTGTTGTAGTGACTAAATTAGAGACTATTTTAGAAACTAAAAAAATTTTTAGTTTCTAAATTAGTTTCTATTATTGATAAATAGTTTCTAAATTGGTATCTAATTAGATACCAAGGTTTTAACTATCAATATTTAGATTCTAAATTTGGTAGCAAAAACCTTAGTAGTTAATTAGATATCAATTTAGAAACTATTTATCAATAATATAAACTAATTTAGAAACCAGTAATTTTTTTAGTCTCTAAAATGATCTCTAATTTAGTCACTATAGCAACTAATTATTTTTGGTCTCTAAAATTGATTTTTATTTAATGATTTTCTTGTAGTGTGTGATAAGTCTTCCTTTCATCTATAAACAATACAAATAGGAGGCACTCTTAAGGTAAGTTTAAACACGTGTCCTCTCCAGAAAATTCCTCAAAAAAAAAAAAAACAAAAACATTTTATACCAAAAATAGAATAACTTCAACCAATGAAAACAATACGCCTACACCAACCAAAACGTGCCATGTGGGCCTTTTTAAAACTCACTTTTTTCTCTCTCTCTCTCTCATTCCGTTTCGTTTTTCCTTCTCTCTCATTTCTTCATTCTCTCTCTGAAACTCTATTTTCTCTGAAACCCTAATGGCAACCCTTCCTCTCTCGCTTCTTTCCTTTTGCTTTACTAATTTTCACCATTTTGGCAATTGTGTCACTGAAACAGAACTTCTGAAGTGTTCAATGCTTCACAAACAAGGTAATGTTTTTTTTTGTGTCTGCTTCTGAAGGTTTCATAGCAGAAGGTTTTGTTTTTCCTTTGGGTTTCTTATCACAAGCTTTCATTTTTACCTTTCATCTTCTATCTGTTTTTTTTTTCTTTTGTTTTTACTTCCGTTTTCTTATGTTTTTTTATGTTCATCTGCTCATCTCACTGTGTTCTTTGTTTTTGTTTGTTATGTTCTTCACTGTTCTTAGGTTTTCTGAGGAAATCTTTCAAATTTTAACTTTTTCAAATAACAGGTAATTATGTAATCATTTATTTGAGATTTTTTTGGTGCCTGCATATAAGACATCTTGAGATTGTTTGGTAATTTTTTTTTTTCGCGTTATTATGATGTTCTCTGTTCTCTGTTTGTTCTTCTTCACTGTTCTTAGGATTTGTGATGAAAGCTCCCAACTTTTAACTTTTTCAAAGAGCACTCCCAACTGAAGTTATTTTGATGTTTTTTGATTTGTGTTTGTTCTTCTTCACTATTCTTAGGAAAACTCTGAACTTTTTTAAGTTTTTCAAACAACAGGTATTTGCATTTATTTAATTTTTCATTTTCAATGCACTCTGACATCACCGTTTGCATTCTCCAAGAAATCTCTATTGACGTTTTCGTAATAATATCCTAATATGAATATCTAAGATGTTTGGTGCAACAAAGCAGATTTCTTAGATATTTGGTGCAACAAGTAATCATTATCATACCATTAAATTATTGGAATTTCAAAAATTTCAAAATTATTATTTATTTGAGTATTTATTTACTTGCATTTGAAAATAGGTATTTGCATTTATTTATTTTTTCATTTTCGATGTACTCTGACTTCGCCGTTTGCATTCTCCAAGAAATCTCCATTAACGTTTTGATAATCTGAATATCTAAATATCTTGATTTCTTTACTTTAATTATTTAATACTAATGATAATAATAAAATCTTATTTATTATTTTTATTATTTAATATTTTATTTATTTATTATTATTATTTATAATTTATGATTTATTATTTTACATTTAGTATCTATTATTCAATGTTAAATTATTTTTTTCAATGCAGATTTCTTAGATATTTGGTGCAGAAAAGTAGATTTCTTAGATATTTAGTACAGGAAATCGGATTCCTATTTGGTGCAGGAAATCGGATTTCTTAGATAAGCAAGTAATCATTATCATAGCATTAAACTATTGGGGTTCTGAAAAATTTCAAAATTATTATTTATTTAAGTATTTATTTATAATGTGGTCGTTTTGTATTCTTTATTATACACTGCTTTCAATACATTCATTTATTTTTCCAATGCACATTTCTTAGATATTTAGTGCAGGAAGTAATCATTATCAGACCATTAATTATTTAATTATGTATTTATTTTCATTTTTATTTAATGAATTAATTTAATTAATAAACACTCTTTCAACTAAATGGACATGTTGTTTGAGGCACACGAAACAGCACGAGTCCTGATTGATAGTTCGATATAAATAAATAAATAAGGTGACATTTCTTTCTTGCTTTCTTACTTTCTTTCTTATTGATAGTCCTGACTGATACTTTCTTTCTTACTTTCTTATTACTGGTGTTCTATTATTCACTTTCATGGCGCCCATCGCTTAGACTTGACACATGAGGTCTGTTTTATTCCATGAACATCTACGGTGAGGTATGTATTCTATTCTATTTCTATTCTTTTATTTAGTTAAATTTGTACTTTTACACAGTTTCTATAGTTGCTGACTTTTATTGTTTATTTAAAAAATTATAGTTAGGGTATGTTGATCGTGCATTTGCGATTGAGTTTCAAAAAGAACTTGGTGAGGAGTGGACCCTTGCAGATAATGCAGGGAATGTACATATAGTGAGTTATAACCAAGATTTATTGTCTCCAGAAATTATTAGTGGGTGGTGGATTTTGAGTGATTTTTATGGCTTCGAAGGGGACCACAATATCTTATTTCGTTACGTTGGTCAAAACGCTTTTCATATAATTGTTTATATGGAAGATGTTCCTGAAAGTGATCTAAATCATTATTTGGACGAAGTTGAAGGGAGGGAACCGCTGATCATTGGTCCTTTTCACCATTTTTCCATGAAGTTGTCTCGGGTAAACGTCAATGCAAGTTTTCTGGTGAGTTTACCATTCATTTTTAGTAAAATTACATGCCTTATATTCTATTCTTTTTATTTAATTATTATTTGGATTTTCTTGAAGGCTATACCTGCTCCATTTGCTAAATACCGCAAAGGTAGATACAGAACGGTTATACTGCATGGACTACTGAAAGCGATCGAATGCAAGGTTTTAAGAGGGAGGTGGCCTTATAGAACCATTAAGCTTGGTAGCGGCTGGAAGATTTTTTGTCGTCTTCATTCTTTCCGTAAAGACGACAAAATTATCTTTGAATGCGATAGCAGGAATCCTTCTTCTCATATAAGGGTTTTGTTACTGATAACAAGTGTTTAATTATGTTAGATAAGAGAGAGAACTTTTTTGTGTTGCTTTTTGTTGGTTTATTTCATTGTATTTATTATGTAACTGCTACTTAGGAGACTAATATAATTTTAGAACTTTTATTGTAATGTCTGTGTCTGGACAAGACTTATATGATTTGAAAGACATTGATTTTTAACGAAAATTCAGGTTTGTTTCAATTCAATTCTGAAGAACGAAAAGCACTGATTTGCGGGAGAAGAAGAAATTACATACCCGCAACAATGCGAAGAAAAGCAGTGAATTAGGAAGAAGTTAGGTAATATAATATAATATAATAATAATAAACTAATATATTTATATAACAATATAAATATATTTATATAATAATTTAAATGTATTTATAAATAATAATAAAAGAAAATAAATTAATAATATAAATATGAAAATTATAAAATAATAATAATATACGTAAAATTTAAAATATTAATAATATATAAAAAAAGGTAATAAAATTGTAAATAGTAATAGTAATTGAAGTAAAATTTAAAATAATAAAAAATTACAAAAAAAAAATATAAATTACAAATCTAATAATAATTAAAATAAATTTATTAAATAATAATATTAACAATAATTTTTTATTTATAAAAATAATTTTTATATGTATCTTTGATAAAAATAAAATTATTAAATATTAAATAAATTTAAGAAAGAAAAATATTTAATAATATTATTAATAAAAATAAATACTAATAATTAATAATAATAATAAATTATTTATAATAAACAAAAATAAATATACAAAATTTTAATTACTAAAAGTTATTTTTCATTTTTAAAGATTAGGATAAATTTATAAATTTACATTATGATATTTTAAAAAATTAAAAATTTCCTCACACACAGCACATCACTCACCAACTTTAATAAACTTTCTCCACAAATTCACTCTATATATACCTCAATCCAAACAACCTAATTTTCCTCAGACTTTCTTCTCAAATCACTTCAAATTCACTCCCTGAAATCCTCATGTTTTTCCTCCCTAATCCAAACACACCATCAGTGTTCTTTAGTTATGAACTTTTGATCTTTGGTTATGAACTTTTGAGTAATTACAATTTCGTGTTATTTTTCAAATAACAGGTATTTGCATTTATTCATTTTTTTCATTTTCCATGCACTCTGACATTACCGTTTGCATTCTCCAAGAAATCTCCATTGACGTTTATTTCATTATTGTTTATATTATTATTTAATAAATTTATTTTTATTATTATTATTATTATTATTATATTTTTAATTTATATTTATTTTTATTATTATTGTTTATAACTGATTTTATTATTACTATTTTAAAATTTATTTTTATTACTATTATTATTTATAGTTTTATTACTTTTTTTATATATTATTTCTATTTTAAACTTTACGTATATTATTATTATTTTATATTTTTTATATTTATATTATTGTTTTATTTATTTTATTATTATTCTATAAATACATTTATATTATTCTTATTATTATATAAATATATTAGTTTATTATTATATTATATTATATTATATAAGTTTTTTCATAATTCTCTGGCTTTCATCGCAATTTTGCAGGATGCTATTTCCTTTTTTTTTTTTCCTACAAATCAGTTCCTTTCATTAATTTTAAATAGTATAAAAGAATTGTTTAACAACTTTAAAAAAAAAGCAAGATTGCACTTTTTGAAATAATGAAAAATTAACTATAATTAAATTACATTAATATCAAGAAAATAACACTAATCTTAAAAATTAAATTCAATCAGAAAAGATTTTGTAAACATTTATAATTTATATATTTTAATAAAAAATAAGATAAATTAAAAAATGTCAAATAACATAAAATAATTATTTAATAACTTTGAAAAGAACAAGGTTTATTTTTTGAAATAAAGAAAAATTAAGTATAGTAATATAATAATATTACATCAATATCAATATGAACATAAGAACATTAGTCTTGCAAATGAATTCAAGTACAAAAGATTATATTTTTGTGTGGGGAACTTTCTCAAGAAAGAAAATGGACTACTTGATCTGTAGACGTAGTGTCAAATCAATGTATTTTTTTAATTCCATCAACAATGAACTAAAGGGAACTTATATTTTTCCATCGAATAAAAATCTTTCTTAAAATATGCATTTACTTCCATGTCTTCTTAGGAATTTGCTACTATGTTGTCTTGCAGAGTCCTTACTCTGTGATATGTGCCATTTTCTACTGTATCTAAACCTACACCTAATTTTCTTCTTCACCACCTCTCTTGCTTTTGATTTTTGTGATTTATATCACATGATTACCTTGATTACCTTTCCTGATGAATATGGTTCTCCGTTTTTTGTTTCGCATATTTGCTCTGCCTCAGCCACCGCTACTTTCATAGGTTTTCCTTCATTTTCATATTTGTCAAACTGAATCCACGATATATCAACTACCAAGGTGAGATTTTTCCCTTCTTTTGTACGCATGGGAAAGCAACACTGCATTATTAAATGAAATTGGTAAGAACTTTGCGATTTTTGATTTTGTTGTTTTATATGTTTTTAGAGTCATTATTATGTATTGCGTTTAGGGTTTTAACATTTCAAAACACTACATTACCTTTTGTTTATGTTTGACTCACAATGTCGTGCTTAGCATTTCATTTTTTCCCAAATTGTTTTAAATCTTTTTGTGCATATTTGTCAGATTTTTCCTTTTTCATCATCCTTACGTTCTACACGCTTTGTAGTCATCAGGTTTGTCCTTGATTTTTCGTTTGAAAAGACAATTCATTAGGTAAAGTTTGTATTCTTGCAATCTGCATATAGGTTTCCAAAGTAAGGGTTCCTTTTTTTTTTTCAAGCAAAAGACTCTTTTGAAATTCTGCAAAACAATCCCATATAAAGTTTCCATTTTGAGACATACTAGAGTTGTAACATCATTCTGTAAATTTATTAAATTGTGTACTTTAGTTTTCAGCTCTTTTATATATTGCATGTACGTATGGTTGTATAATGTGATATTTTATAGATAGATCACTGTCAAAGTTTCTTCTGTATACAACCTAACAACTATATTTCGCTACATGTTTCTCTTTCTAAAGTCAAACAACAATTTCATTAATGGTAATGCTTAAAGTGGAACCATGTTCTCTGTTGTGGAAAAGCAAATTTGTTTCCACAGTGTAAAAGATATTGGTTGGATGTTCAATTGTTTAACTTGATTGTTTATTGTTTAACATGATTGTTTATAGATAGATGTCTGTTAAAGTCTCTTGCGAATACAACCTGACAACTATATAATATTTCCCTGCATGTTGCTCTTTCTAATATTTTAATTATTAATTTCTACTTTTTAAAAATAAATAAGTACCGCAGCTTCTATATAAATAGATACGTGGTATGTTCTTTGCAATCACATTTAGCATCAGCACTTGCACTCTGCATTGTCCTTAAAAAGTCAATCTTACAATGTCTTTGTTAAGAAAAAACACAAATTCAATCAAAGATATGAATCCAAAAAATGAAAATTGGATTCTGATAGCAAGAGTAAGTCGATTGTAGTTTGTGTCGGACTTCAAGAAAAGCAAGTTTTCATTCTCAATGGAAATGGTGATTCAAGATAATGAGGTGAACTATTTTATCATTTCCTTTCTTATAATTTTATACTAAATATTAGTAATATCAATTATTCTAACCATGGTTAATCTTGAATGTTCTCTTTTAAGGTGATAGAATTCATGTTTTTGTTAGAAAAACACTAATTTATAAATTTCAGAATCATATTTTTGAGGATAAGGTTTATTCCTTCAATTACTTTAGCGTGGCAACTAATTCAGGATGTTATAGAACAACCCGTCACAAGTACAAAATTAACTTTCAATTTGGAACTAAAGTAAGTTGTGTAGGTAATGATCTGGTATTATGTGCAATACTTTAGTACACTCCAATGTCTGTGACAAAAGCTCCTGGTTTTGATAATGATTATTTAGTTGGTAAGTTTACTTATTATGGCTTTGGTTGAACATATTTCTTTCCGTATGTGCTTACATAATTTTGTGATTCCAGATGTAATTGGTTTACTGACTGGTGTTGGCACTAAGAGGGAGATTAATAAAACAGACTCATCAACTAAGTTAAATGTGATTTCTATTGAAGCTGATGGGTAAGCCAATATTTTGTGCTAGAAGTAATCGAAAATGTGTTTTCTTACAATTTTAATTTTAACTTACAACAGCTTGCGCATGGAGTGTACGTTATTTGGCAATTATATTGATGAGCTCAATGCATTTTTGTCATGTGGTGAGTTACAAAATGTGGTCATCAGTGTGCAATTTGCTAAAGTTAAGATTTTCCAGGGTATGTTATCTCATGAAACTGTAACTTATTTTTTTATTATTGTATTTAGATTTGTTCTTTCATAACATAATAACATAATTCATTTTATTTTTATTATAGACAAGGTTTGTTTACAAAACTGCAAGGACTGCACGAAAATAGTGTATAACATACAGTCTAAAGAGGCAACCAAACTTAAAAAAAGGTTACTTTAATACGTAATTTGTCATTCTATACTTCAAACTTATGACACGTTTTAACCACAAATTTAACATGTGTAGGATGATGGAAAATACAAATTCTCCTACTCAAGGTGTGAGTCAGTTGTGTGAGTCTGGAAAACAGAATGTTGATGATGAGTTTATCAACTTGATTCCAAGAAACACTATTCAAGGCCTGAAAGATTGCAAGGAGGTATCACTATTGTTTTTTAGCAATTTATATAAATTGATTATGTATGCTTTAAGTTTGAAGTTTTTTTGTTTTTCAGGAAAGCACTTTTGTTGTTTTAGCTACTATAAAACATATTGTACATGATGACGAACAGTGGTACACGACTTGCTTATGCAATAAAGCCGTTTACCCGGATTCCAAAATGTTTTTTTTTTTTTTGTGAGAAGTGTAACAAACATGTTATGAAAGTTCAACCGAGGTATTCTTGATAAACGCCTTAATTTTTTTCATTACTTTCTATATTAGTAACATATTTTATATTATATTATATATTATATAATATTATATTTGTTAACCTATTTTTTTTATTTTATTTTTTAGGTATAAGTTGAAGGTGTGAGTAATGGATGAGACAGACTCCACCACTTTTGTTCTTTTTGACAGGAACGCAACTACATTGATTAATAAATCTTGTGTGGAATTATTTGAAAGTCATGAGAAGGTAATTTTCCAATAGTGCATATGTCTATTGATGTATATAACAAATGGTTCGTCTATAAATTTATATTTATATATATATTTTTATTTTTAGAACTCTGCCTCTAGTGTACTACCAAAAGAATTTTGTCTTTTGATAGACAAAGTTGTGTTGTTTAAAGTTGGTTGTGTTAAACATCAATGTAACACATTTGACCAATCATTCCGTGTCAAAAAATTTGTATTGATGAGAGTATTATCCAAAGATTTTCTGATGGTGGTCTTGAAAGTCTGGTATGTGTTTTAATATTTTATATTTTATTTTATTTTATTCTATTTTGTGTTTTATTTTAGTTCCAAACTAATTATGTGTATCTTTTAATTTTATTGTGATATTGTCAAGGAACTTCATTCTCAGAAGAAAAAACTTTGCAGTATAAAAGATGTTGAACATGATGATTCCTTTGTGGCACTTCCTCAGGTATATTATATTTAATTGATTATTTTAAATAATTTAAACTTACTAATATGTGTACTTAATGTTGCAGGATTTGTTTAATAGATTTTCTAATTAAGTTGTTGAATTGGGTTATGAAACTATTGACTTAGCGAGTGACAGTCAGTTAAGTGCTGAAGTGGTTGTTCCAGGGCTTAAAAGAGATCTTGATTCACCTACCCAGACCATGGATGATGATGTCCCATTGAGGATATTAAGAAAAAATATCAAGATCGAAAAGGGAGTACTATAATTTCATAGTGAAGTTAATGAAGAATGATGATTTTTTATGTATTCGTGGCATTCTTGGACATTTTTAGTTTGTATTTGTAATTTTGTTGATTTCTTATATTTCTATTCATAAAATATTATGATGTATAAATACAATTATATTTTAAATTTTGTTTATTTAATATTGTTGATTTCTTCATTGGACATTATCTTTCAGGTATGCAGTTTTGTTATAGTTAATTTTGGCCTTCTACTTAACTATGTCTCTTTGTTTTTTTTGTAATTAATATAATGGTTTTTTTTTTGAGAAGATTGTTAGGCACATGATCTTACAGGTATCTCAATTATGTTATAATTATTTCACAATTTAGTTATCAAGTCCTATAACTCATCCGTTCTTCCATTTTTTTAAGCCTTTCTAAATATTTTTTTCCTTTCAGAGGACCAATTGTTATAGGTATGTATGAATATTTGTTTCTTACTCTTTTTTTTTTCAATTTTATTGTTCAATTTACAGTCTTTTCAATGTTGTCGTTTCTTCTTCCAATGCATTTCTCTGATAATATATAGATATATAGATAATAGGTAAAAATTCGAAGCCTATGTGTTTTATTATTAATTAGAAGCCTATGTTGTCGTTTTATCACCCGGTTGATTTTGCGAGATAACCGATTGTTTTTAGAGCAATACTCTTGATGTTCTTGTCCTCACTTTATTGAATCAGCAATCTGTTCATTTCCAGCTCGTGCTCTCGAAGTTTGTCAAAAAGAGATGTTGTGGACATTGAAGACAGATCCTTAGATTCTGAGATAGCTGTTACTTTGGGTTGCCATGATCTATCAAGGCACTTCAAGATCTTGTTATTGAGTTCCTCTTTGTCAAAGCTTCTGCCAAGTCCAATCACATGATTCACAATGTGAGAAAACCTTTTCTGGATATCTAAAATCGTTTCTCCCTTCTGCATTCTGAATAATTCATATTCTTGGATGAAGGCATGCTTTCTAGCTCTCTTCACATCACTTGTGCCTTCATGAGTAACTTCTAGAATCTCCCACATCTCCTTTGCTGTTTCACATTGAGAGACCTTGAAAAATTCATCACAACTCAAAGTAGAAGTTATTATATTTTTAGCAATCCAATCAAATCTAGCCTTTTTACTTTCAGCTTCAGTCCAGTTAGAAGAGGGTTTATTTATAAGCACACCATCAACTTTAGCTTGTGGTATAAAGGGCCGATCTCAATAGTTTACCAAATACCTTTATCAGTTGAATGCATAAAGATTTTCATTCTTATCTTCCAAAACTGGTAATTAACTCCACAAAAAAGTGGTGGTCTGTTTATGGAAGCACCTTCCCCGAAAGACATCTTGTCAGCCATGTTTTCAAAAAGATTTTTCAGAAAAACAGAAACTTGAATATTTTTCAAGAAGCTAGCTCTTGATACCAATTGTTAGAATTTATGGCTAAAACGAGAGGGGGGGTGAATTGTTTTTGAAAACTTTTTGCAAATGTTTAGTTAAGAATGAATTCCTTTATCAATTCATAAAGACAAAGATCAGAGAAGCTAAAGAAATCAAGCTTTCAAAACAAGCAGCAGAAAATCAATCGGTTGGTATTACGATATAACCGATTGATATTATAATAGAGTTAACAACAATGCTATATAACAGAATTATAACCGATTGCAAGAAAAATATAACCGATTGTTTATATCAGATACAAAAACATTAACAAGATAAACCAAGACAGAGAAAGAGAGAATCACACAAGGCAATTATACTGGTTCACTCAACCTTGAGCTACATCCAGTTCTTCAGAAAAACCTTCTGAGTTCCACTATGTAAAACACAATAGTTTACATATTCACAACAACAACAAGAGAGGATCTTTTAACCTAAGATCACACACACTCTCTTCAACACACCATACACCTTTAAACCAGAACACCCTCTGATTTTAAAGGATTTCACACACTTACAAGAATTGAAAGATTATAATCTCAGGAACAAAAAAAGGAATAGAAAACACCTGGTTTAAACGTTCCTAGATTCGTGTAATTATCAGAATATCAGCTAGTTGAGCAATCTTTAAAACTTCAGCAAAAACTCTTTTCAAAACTGATTTCTCAAAACTTTTTCAAATATCTGTAGAACTCTCTTTTGCAAACTCTTTCTGTATCTCAAAATGTATTTCTCTTTTTTTGTGTTCTTCAAAAGATAAGAGAGTCTCTATTTATAAACCTCACAAAATGCCAGTTTGAATCTATTCGAAAATCCAGCTGTTATTGGCAAAACAAATTTTGAAAATTCAACCGATTGAAGTTTCAAAATTACCGGTTGATTCGGTTAAGGCTGTTATAAAACAGTTAAAAAACCCACCAAACAGGCCAGTGAGGAACAATCGGTTAAAACGAGAAAATAACCGGTTGTTTCTCACTTAGCTTTTCAAAAAGCATTTTCTCTTTTAAAACAAGTTGCTCAAGCTAAGATTCTGAATCAAGGACTAAAAGAACAAATTCTAAAACAAAAACAAACATCTAAACCTAACTTCATCAGCAACCAAGCTCTGCACAGATTCTTCACAGATTTGATTCATCAAAGCCTTTGGTTCCAACATACACTTCCCAATTGTATTCAGAAGCTGAAAATCAAGGTGTGTATCTCTAACTTTAAGTTCTGTATGCAAATTAAATACATTTATGTCAAGGTAATATATAACAACATTTCATTTTTCAAAATAGATATTGTTTCATTTGGACAACCTAATATTCAATGTAAATATTGTTTGGTCGATGTGTGGTATGAAGAAAGATCTTTGAAAGAAAAAACTCTCGTAAAGGTTGATTTTTCTATATGTTGCCAAAAAGGAAAAGTACAACTACCTTTCCTATAATGCTAGAGTTATTAAATGGTCAAGATGCACGAAGCGAACACTATCTACAACACATTAGACATTACAATAGTATGTTTTCATTTACCTCAATTGGAGGAAAGGTTCACTCTTCAATAAATGATGGCTTTAGGCCACCTTAATTCATTTTGCATGGACAAAAGTATCACAGGATTGGAAGCTTACTCCCTCAGAGTGGATCAACTTCCAAGTTTGCACAACTTTACATATATGATACTCAAAATGAAGTGTCAAACAGAGTACCTCACTTTCAGTATGTGTTACATTAGATTAGTTTATCTTAAGCAAATTCATATATAAAATCATTTTGATTTAAATATTTATTTAAATTGTATGTAGGTCCAATTTGAAAGAGTTGAAGTTTGATAAATCATTGATTGAAGATCTTACGAACATGATTAATGAGAACAATGTTCTGGCAAAAAGTTTTAGAAGGGTCAAAGATTTTGTAAATATCGATGTACATTCAGATTTTGGATTGAGGTTATTTAGACATCAGTCTAAAGATCCAAGAGTCTACAATACCCCTACAACTGATGAGATAGCAGCATTGATTGTGGGTGATATGAGCAACATGGATGTAGGATGAGGTATCATAGTCAAAAGAATTTCTGGAGAATTGTTTAGACTGCATGAGACACATACAACCTTCATCCCCTTACAATATCCTTTAATATTCTCATTTGGAGAGGATGGGTATCAAGAAGATATTTCAATACGTAATTCTGGAAGTAATAGCAAAGAGCGTAAAGGAAGTCATATATCGTTAAGAGAATTCATTGCATTTAGAATACAAGAAAGAATTGTTGAGTCTGGAAATATAGTTTATTCACGTTGATTGTTTAAACAATTCTTGGTTGATGCATACACTATGGTTGAAGCTCAAAGATTGTCCTTCATAAGAGCAAACCAAAAAATAATACGTTGTGATATTCTCAAAGGTGTACAAGAAGCAATGACTCAAGGAGAAACAAATGCTTCTGCAATTGGAAAACGTATGTAACATCCCGCCAAATTACTTTTCATAAATATAAAATGAAATAAAGGTAAAACAAAAATATTTAAATGAACATACGTATTTATATAAAATGAAGTTGCTCCTCACAGGGAGTTTAATACATAACCGGTATATTTTTCCATAACTTAAACAAAATACAGCCAAATAAATGCAACCGGCGGTCTCCCTACGTAAACCGGCGATCTCCTAACAGAAGACCCAAAACAGCCGATCTGCTATCAGAACAGAAATCAGGCGATCACCACATAGAGACAGAAACAGGCGATCTCCTTCCGGCGACCACTCACTAAGGAGCTCTACTTCCTGGAAAATCATCTGCTCCCGTGTAAAATACACGATCATCACAGTTTTAAGAGAAAACAGCCAGAGAACAATACAAAGGGTAAGCTAGATATTTTTTTTAACTTTAAACTATAAACTGGACAACCAGCGTAGATGAGCCTTTTTAAACATTCACAAGAGTCCATCACTTTCTCATTCATATCACACAACCATCAAGTGCCTATCAACAATTTCTCAACATTACTCACGTCGGACTTCCACTGACTAATCACACATAGACACTTGACACTACTTCCGGAAGACTCGTGCATTGACTAGACTCAGAGATCTGCACCTGTCATACTAAACTGCTGTAATGTTTCCACAGCTATGCGCATCCACACGAATCTCGATCTCAATTTCATCACTCTCACAGTATGACAGGGTGAATCCACACAACAGGTCAAGTAGTTATCTTTCAAACACTTACCCATACGTATGAACCTCCATCGACTCTCAACGCCTGAATAACTTCATCTATATGAATTCATTATCTCAGGAGAGTCAGGATATCTCATTATAGAAATCACCGATCAATGCACATCCTACACGATCTTACACGGTATTTTCTTTCCTGAAAATACTATGCCTTGATCCCACATTCACAACATTCAACACGTCATACGACACTTAATGAACGATTTCAGTCACAGAAAAACTCATGCCAAGGTTCAGATTTTCGAATATCACATTTAAATCTCAAACAGTTTCAAACAACACCAAAAACAGGGGAGTTCGAAAAACAACGCCAAAACCGGCGATCTCGTCCAAAAACAGGGGATTTCGAAATCTGTATTTAAATCCGGCGATCACGTCGCCCAAACACATAAGAACAGAATATCATGAAAAAGGGGTTTAAAACCGGCGACCACGTCGCCCAAACACATAGAACAGAGAATCACGAAAAAGAATATGAAACCGGCGACCACGTCGCCCTCACTTCAGAAACAGCTAATCTACGGCTTTTATTGAAAATAAAGCTAGCTTCCCTTACCTGGACTTGCGTAAAACCTCACTTCGAGCTCTAACCCACCGAACTTAAAGGATGCCTTGACTCTGTTTTAGCGTCTGGTTTGTAGAACTTGCAGAGAACCTCCCAGGTGCTCTAAGGGCAGTCGTCGCTGGTCGCACTAGTGCTTGAGGTTGCCTAAATCGCAGCGCGAAGGAGAGAAAAGAGAGGGATGAAGATGCACTCACTCTTTCACTCTTGAGTCTCTGTAACGTTCTTTGCCTCCTCGCAGTGGGTTTTTGAATCCAAGCCTACTAGTCCACGCATGCTGCTGCCACCACCCCCTCTGCAAGAAAGCCAGAGTGTACGTTTCACTGAATAGTACAACCATGGTTGTCTCTTGTGCCTGCCAACCACTGCCCTGAACAGTACGACTACTGTTGTCTCTTGTGCATGCCAACCACTGCCCTGAACAGTATGACCGCGAGTGTCTCTTGCGCATGCCAACATTCTGATGTCACTATTCTGAACCACCCTTTTTGTCTACGTGGCGCGCGTGCAGGACGTTTCATGCTGGGAGTCTGGGTCCCACTTTATCTGTGTGAAGCTCGACATCGCGCGATGACTATCCACTGAGGTCTCATACTGGCAAACGACCGATGTCTCTCCCTGGAAGACGACCGATGTCTCTCCTTGGGAGACGACCGATGCCTCTCGCGACCCGGCGATGCCTGCATGCCTCGCGCCCCGACGACGCCCGCATGCCCCTTGCGCCCCAGCGTTGTCCGCATGCCTCGCGCCCCGGCGTTGCCCGCATGCCTCGCGCGCCCTGGCGACGTCCACATGCCTCGCGCCCTGGCGATGCCCGCATGCCTCTCGCGCCCTGGCGATGTCCACATGCCTCGTGCCCTGGCGATGCCCGCATGCCTCTCGTGCCCTGGCGACGTCCACATGCCTCGCGCCCTGGCGATCATGTGTAGTAGACGACCGGCGATCTCATAGTCTTCTAAACTACACTTTCCGTCCTTTTTATTTTAAATAAAAGCATACTTAGAATTCATTTAAAATATATCCCTTTTTATTCCAATTCAATTTTACAGGTCCTTACAACGTACAGTCTTACCTGCATCATTTACAGGAGGAATGAGGTACATGTTCAACAATTGTCAAGATGCAATGACCATTCATAAAGTGTTTGGATATCCTGATTTATTTATCACTATTACCTGCAATGTAAACTGGTCTGAAATATATGATTTTATTACATCAAAAGGATTAACTGCTACTAATAGGCCAGACATAGTTTGCAGAGTTTTCAAGATGAAATTAGATCAAATGATGGTTGACCTAAAAAAATGAATATTTTGGCAAATGTAATGTAGGTAATGACATTAATCCATATTTGAAAATTTGTTCATGTTTTATGTATTATAACTTAAACAATTCTATCTTCTTATAGGTATGTACACTGTGGAATTTCAGAAAAGGGGTTTGCCTCATGCCCACATATTATTGTGGTTGGATGGAGGGAAAAAGTTACGAACTCCAACTGTAACGCCCCTCAAAATATTGTTCATTTTTATATAATAAAATAAAGGTGACACAATAATATCAAAAATTTAACATAGATATATACATAATATAATTCATCCATTAATACAAATGTGCCTCAAAATAATATCCCTTTTCGAGGAAGTTTTAATACATCTCCATACAGGAGTTTTCAAAATAAAACTGATCCTGCCGCTTGACTCGAACGTCAACACTCCTCCTTTTAGCTCCAAACCTTCCAAGAAACCTAAAAGAACAGAAAGGCGCCTCGGCGGCCGGTGTGGCTCCGACGCTCAAGTCAGTGGACAAATCAACAAATTCTCTCAGAGAAACTAGGAACCGTGCAAGTGAAATGTTACTCAAAATGAATCTCCCCTGAATACCGTTAGGAATTCTGTATATATACCTGTGTTTTTCTCTCTCCTGACGGTTATTCCTCTCGCCACGTGGACCGCATCTGATCGTACACGTGTCACCATCTGGAGTACTTGCAACTGAAGCATTACTTTCCCTTTTACTCCTGCGACTAAGTTATCCACACAGGGAGTAACTTAGCATGCAGGCCGCTCTGGGCACAGCCTTAAAGCTGGCTAATACTGGTTATTACGGTTCTTAGAGCACACAGGCCAATCTACCACCTATCACCTGTATTTAGACCATGTAATCAACGTTCACCAAGTCTTCTCCAATACCCGGCGATGTCCTCACATACGGCGATCACGTGTAATCCAGGCGTTTACTGATTTCATACAAGAGAAGTAGGAGACCGCCGCCTTCTTCAACAACCAGCGATTCCCTCAACTTCTAAACTACATTTTCTTTCTCTTGCCCTTCTTGATCCATGCATTCTCCCGCCATGTCGTTCCTCGTAGCAATCTACTGCTGAAGTCATCAAATACTGATGACCGACCGTACCAGCTCTCGCCGGGAACCTTGGTCTCAACCTAACACGCGTTGGCAAGAAACCCGATGACCGATCGCCCTATGCATGCGCTTACGACCGATCGCCCTATGCATGCGCTTACGACCGATCGCCCTATGCATGCGCATACGACCGACCGATCATCCTCTGCATACGCTTACGACCAACCGGTGCCTCATAACTATCCACCGACGTCCGTGCGGTACGTCATAACTATCCACCGACGTCCGTGCGGTGCCTCATACTATCCACCGATGTCCGTGCGGTGCCTGCTGGCGCTTATCTAGGCAACGCTCTGGGGGTGGCGGCCACTAGGTAACTGACTACCGATCATCGTTGTAAGCAATATCCTCCCTGGTTCACTTGCTCTTTCTACCACGTGCCACTCTGTGTATGGTCCACGTGATC
Source organism: Phaseolus lunatus (assembly GCA_013389735.1). Taxonomy (NCBI): domain Eukaryota; kingdom Viridiplantae; phylum Streptophyta; class Magnoliopsida; order Fabales; family Fabaceae; genus Phaseolus; species Phaseolus lunatus. Next base: position 15,030,148 of record CM023863.1, on the reverse strand, counting down.
ACCTTCTGCTGTCGTCATCAACTACCGATGACCGACCGGAACACAAGCCCCCCAGTCTCGAGTTGTGAACCTGTTCACAGCAAAGAGACTAAGAAATTGTCTTCTGGCGGTCTACAGGAGCTCACACTCTGGCAATAACACTGTTTCATTTCTTCTTCTTTGCCTTCAGACATTCAAAGCATCTCTCTGTGACGCCTTTCGACTTCTACAACCTCCAACCTTCGTCCGGCGTCTTCCTGATCTCCCAAAGGTAGCCTCTTATCTCTTCTACTGATGACTGATCACCCGCTAATCCAAACTGCATGCTGGGTCCGTTCCACGCGGCTTTGGTCCATGCTGCGGGACCCGGCTGACATGGATCACCCTTTGCTATCTATTCCCGACGACCGAGGTCTGGCCACTACACAAGCCCCCCCAGGCTCGAGCTGTGAACCTGTCTCAACGAAGAGCCTTACGACTCGCCTGATCGCTATCGGACCTGCCGGGCTGACGGGCTCTCACCTTTTCGCCTTTACAATTTGAAGTATTCTTTCTCCTTTCTCGCCTGCACTTGCTCAAAGGCAAGGAGGACTTCCTCTGTTCTCGCCTGCACTTGCTCAAAGGCAAGGAGGTCTTCCTCTGGTGCCTGCACTTGCTCAAAGGCAAGGAGGACTTCCTCTGGTGCCTGCACTTGCTCAAAGGCAAGGAGGACTTCCTCTGGTGCCTGTACTTGCTCAAAGGCAAGGAGGACTTCCTCTGGTGCCTGCACTTGCTCAAAGGCAAGGAGGACTTCCTCTGGTGCCTGCACTTGCTCAAAGGCAAGGAGGACTTCCTCTGTTGCCTGCACTTGCTCAAAGGCAAGGAGGTCTTTGAACTCCGCTGGATGCCTCCGATCGCCAAAGAATGATGAGGATTTTAAAAACCTTTCACTTGTGCCTCTGATCGCCTAAGGGCGATGAGGACTTTTAAAACCTTCACTTGTGCCCCTGATCGCCTAAGGGCGACGAGGACTTTTAAAACCTTTCACCTGAAGGGCGCGCACTTATTTTACTCCTACCTTGAATCACTTTAGGTGATGAGGTTTTTTTTTTTTTTTCAAAAACTTCTTTAAATCGATAAGCACTCACACTTTAGTATACTTCAAAATTTCAATTTTGACTTTCTTATTTCTTGGGTGGCCTCATTAAAAACCCTCCTTAGGGAAAAAAGAGTGCCCCCTTTGCATTTGTTTTTACAAAACTGTTAATAATTCCTCTGAGTTTATACTACTTACAAAGCTTTAACTGAAATAAAACTTGAGGTGAGTGGCGTTCCAAGTATGAGGAATCGCCCCTCCTTCTAGTGTCTCCAAGCGGTAGGCGCCGTTCCCGAGTGCTTCGGTTATTCTAAACGGTCCTGTCCACTTGGGCGACAACTTATTCTCCATCTCGTACTGGTGGGCTTTCCTCATCACCAGATCGCCGGTTTTAAACTGCCTCTGTATTACCTTAGAATTATATCTTTGTTCAACTCTTCTTTTCACCGCTTCAGCTTTCACTCTTGCTTCCTCTCTGACCTCATCTAGCAAATCCAGGTTCATTCTTCTCTCTTCATTTGATTCTTCTGCTACAAAGTGTTGAAATCTCGGCGAGCTCTCCTGGATCTCTCAACTAGAATCATTGCGTCACAGCCATACACTAAACTAAAAGGGGTTTCGTGGGTACCTGACTGCTCAGTCGTGTGGTATGCCCAGATTATGCGAGGTACCTCATCAGCCCACAATCCTTTAGCTTTCTCTAACCTCTTCTTCAAACCTCTCAACAGAACCCGATTGGCAGACTCTACCTGGCCATTCGTCTGTGGGTGCTCTACAGATGCAAACACTTGTTGAATTCCCACATCCTCACACAGCTTCTTCAACAGGTGGCTTGCAAACTGAGTCCCATTATCCGATACTAGACGCTTAGGCACCCCAAATCGGCACACAATGTTCTTCCACACAAAGTTTTTAATCTTGGGTGCCGTGATTTGGGCAACTGGCTCCGCTTCAATCCACTTAGTGAAGTACTCAATCGCCACCACCAAGTACTTCCTCTGCCTGATCGCCATCGGGAAAGGCCCCAGAATATCAACTCCCCATGTATGAAATGGCCAAGGGCTATAAATCGACTTAAGCTCTTCTGGCGGCGACTTGTGCCAATCGGCGTGCTGCTGGCACTGCTTGCAGCACTGGGCGTACTTCTTGCAATCCTCTCTCATCGAAAAGAGACTAAGAAATTGTCTTCTGGCGGTCTACAGGAGCTCACACTCTGGCAATAACACTGTTTCATTTCTTCTTCTTTGCCTTCAGACATTCAAAGCATCTCTCTGTGACGCCTTTCGACTTCTACAACCTCCAACCTTCGTCCGGCGTCTTCCTGATCTCCCAAAGGTAGCCTCTTATCTCTTCTACTGATGACTGATCACCCGCTAATCCAAGCTGCCTGCTGGGTCCGTTCCACGCGGCTTTGGTCCATGCTGCGGGACCCGGCTGACATGGATCACCCTTTGCTATCTATTCCCGACGACCGAGGTCTGGCCACTACAAAAACAAAACAACAACATTCAAAAATCGACGATCTCCTCCTCCAGAAAATGCTCACTGAGGAGCTCTACTACCTGCAACCTCATCTGCTCCCGTGCAAATATACACGATCATCACAGGTTTAAGAAAACAAACACAAAACAAAACGCAGGGGTAAGCTAGATATTTTTTTTTAAAAACTTTAAATATGAAACTTTAAATTCAACATAACCATCTTTTAAACACCCACATAAATCCATCACTTTCTCATTCATTTCACATAACCATCAAGTATTCACACATTTCACAATTTCCTCAAGTATCAATCATTCCACAAAAATCCATCAAGTGTCTATCACATTTCAATATTTCTCTTTCTCACGTCAGATTTCCACTGACCCATCACACATAGACACTTGACACTACTTCCGGAAGACTCGTGCATTGACTAGACTCAGAGATCTGCACCTATCATACTACATTGCTGTAAAGTTCCCACAGCTATGCGCATAAACATAATCTCAATCTCAATCTCATCACTCTCTTAGTATGACAGGGTTAATCCATACAACAGGTCAAGAAGTTATCTTTCAAACCACTTACCCATACATATGAACCTCTATCGACTCTCAACGCCTGAATAACTTCACCGATATGATTCTATTATATCAGGAGAGTCAGGATATCTCATTATAGAAATCACCGATCAATGCACATTCTACAAAATCTTACACGGTATTTTCTTTCCTGAAAATACTATGCCTTGATTCCACATTCACAACATTCAACACATCATATAACACTTAAATGAACAATTCCAATCACAGCAACAATCATTCCAAGGTTCAGATTTTCGAATATTACATGCATTTCACATTTCAATCTCGAACAGTTTCAAACGACACTACAACAGGGGAGTTTGAAATCAACATTAAAACCGGCGATCACGTACAAAAACAGGGAATTATGCAATAACATTTAAAACCAGCGACCTCGTCGCCCCAACATCAAAATCTTCTAGCTTAAGGTTTTCTTGAAAATAAAGCTAGCTTCCCTTACCTGAACTTGCGCAAAAACACTAAGAGCTCCAAAACCCACCGAAGCTTAAAGATGTCCTAACCTGCACCATAGAGTCCCGATCACAAAACTAACGAGATTACTCATTTTCTGCGTTAACAGAGACGATTTCTAAAGTTAAAAGAGTTGTATGCACAACCTATGCAAAGACGACCCTCTTAAATTCAGACTCAACTCAAAGAACAGAGCAAAACGACTTACTCTGTTTTAGGGCTTTGATCAGAAAACTTGCAGAGTAACCTTCCCAGGTGCTCTATGGCAGTCGCCGGTCTTCAACTGGTACGCTAGGACGTCTGAACGCAGGGAGAAGGGGAGGAAAGAAACAGGGAACCAAAGCTAACTCACTCAGTCACTCTCGAACCACAGCAACGTCCACTGCCTCTCAGGAGTGAGTTTTGAATCTAAACCAACTTGCCCAGAAATGCCGCTGCCACCACCCACTCTGCAGGAAAGCTTGCGTGCACACTTCCTTGAACAATATGACCACGTGGGTCTCTGCGCATACCAACTCTCTGATGCTAACTATTCTGAAACACTCCTAATGTCTACGTGTCGCGCATGCAGAACGTTCATGCTGGGAGCCTGGGTCCCACCTTATCTGTGTGAGACACTACCTCGCGCGATGACCATCCACTGATGACTAACTGCGCGATGATTATTCGCCGATGAACGATGTGTCTCTCATCCCGGCGATGACTAATGTGCCTCTCATCCCAGCGATCTCTTATCGCCCTTGTGTGTGACGAGGACACATCGCCTCACTCTGGTCACATCGTCACACCTTGCTGAAGGCTCGTCCTCCCATTCCTCTAAGTCTGTGGTATCACGGTTCACACTACTCATGGTGGCAGATATGCCACCTATCTTCTATATCACTCATCTTTTGCATTTAGACCACATACTAAGTGCTTACCAAGTCTTCTCGAATACTCGGCGATGTGCTCTTTTCGGCGATCATGTACACCATAGGCGATTGACAGTCATGTGAAATCTTCGCACACGGCGATCATGCACAAAATAGGTGATTACTAATTTCATACGGGGGAAGTCGGAGGCCGCCGCCTTCTTCAACAAACGGCAATCTCATCGACTTCTAAGCTACACCTTCCTTTCTCTTACCCTTCTTGATTCACATGCCTCCTCCCTTCAAGCACGCCCACGTGATTACCTCACGATAAAGTCATCGCACCCGACTACATGGTTAGTACAATGGTCAACCGACCGACCTCTACCATCTGACCCCAGACCTTGGGCAACGTCCGAGGTCTGACCACTATGGTATTTTCTATTTTTATGTCCTTTTTATTTTAAATAATAACATATTCAGAAATTATTTAAAATCTACCACTTCTATTCCAAATAATTTATAGGTCCTTACATTCTCCCCAACAAGAAAAATTTTCGCCCTCGAAAATTGTACCACTAGGAAAAGAGGTAGGGATAGGCTTCTCTCATGGTTTCTTCTAATTCCCAAGTTGAATCACCCGATCTGTCATCCCACACTACTTTCACCATGTTGATGGTCTGGCCTCTGAGCTGTTTACTCTGCCGAGCGTCAATCCTTACTGGTTCTGCTTCAAAAGACAAGTCATCCTTGATCTGCACATCGTCCACTTCCAGCATGTGACTAGGGTCTGCCATGTACTTGCTCAGCTGGGATACATGAAAGACATTATGCAGATTCGCTAATTGGGGAGGTAGGGCGATTTCATAAGCCACTGGACCGATCCTCCTTAAGATCTGATATGGCCCGACGAACTTAGGAAACAACTTCTTTGATCTGATAGCTCGTCCTACACCCTTGGTCGGTGTCACTTTCATAAATACATGATCTCCAACTACAAACTCCAAAGGTTTTCTCCTCATTGTCAACATCATCACTGCCTCTACAAGAGTTATTATCCTTGTGTTCATTTAAGGCTAGAAGTGTCCTCACAGCCTTGTCAGCTTCATCATCACAGCCACCACCAGAGTTGTTACCCTTGTCCTCATGAACGACATAGAGTGGCTCCCTCAAAGTTATTCCCTTCATATTTTCCAGATCCACAGGGGTTTCCAAACCAAACGATTCTTGCTCAACCTTCTTAGCAACTTCAACTTTGGGGATGGATGATGATTCACTTTCTAAGGCAGAGCAATCTGACGAAGATCCATCTACCACTGACATTAGCTGCAGTTACAACACCTTCCCACCATCCATCACACCACCAAGCATCCACTGCTGATTCAAACTCAAGAGTGCGACCTGAATGACGTTCAGGAGAGCATGGCTTGACTGTTAAGCGGCCTGAACATCGCATGCCCAATTAATCAGTAACTGCCCCTCTAGATGAAGGGACCCATTCCTCTAGTTTCTGTGGTCCCTCTTTATCAAGTAAATCATCGTACTGGACCTTCAGCAGCCTTGGAGACACATTCCAGATTTTTCATCTAAACCAGCATTCTCTAATGCCACTATCTTGCCAAAGTACCTCTATCCTAGCACCGACCTGAAAGGACAGTTTAGGCTTTGGTCCACATTTTGTCATTTCATTGGTAGGAGTAGAGACTTGCAGACCAGAAAACCCTTCTCAAAATTTGATCCTTAAACTTCTAATTCCTCTTGTTTCAGATGTCCATCATTGGCACTAACTGATTTGCCATGACTTGGGTTGGCATTAACATTGTTATTCTGTCTAGAAACTGTAGAGATAGAGTTTCTTCCAGGATTTTCACTTTTCAGTTCAAAAACAACAGGTTTGTAGCTCGAATTCACATTAGGCCCCGTTTCTTGTCGAACCGATTGTGAAGCAGCAAAAGACTGAAAGAGAACGACTTCTTTCCTTCAGGCGCCCATCTGGTTCATTTCTTCTTTGATTACTAATAGCAGATTATGAAAAAACCCACCTCTTTAGCAACTGGTTGGGATTTCAGAGCTGCTAACTCAGGAATTCCAATGGATACATCCATATTAGCATTGCATGGGATCTCAGGGTGCTCAGTATTCAACACACAGATCATAAATCCCTCACTGTGTTCAGGGTGAGGACTTGTTGCTACAGCTGACGATGCAACATTGTTTCTAGGATCAGAAACGAAATGCTGATCACCACAACTGCCACCTAATGGATTAGCTGCAAATCCCATCCCATCAGAAACACAAGGCACAGAAAGTTTTGCTTCCACATCCAACTTTTTGCAATTCACTAACATCACCAGAAGAACTCAACAGAAGTGAATCAACACCATCATAACATGGCTTATCCTTATTCTTATCCGTAGCCATTACCTCCTTCCCTTCTACATTCACAGGCAGAGCTGCATCCTCATTTGCCAAGTTCAGGAGACTTTCGGCATCAGGAGCCTTTAACTTCAACCCACCATTCCCACACTCATCTTTCAAATCCCGATCAACAAAACAACACCCATTCTGCGTGAAACCTTCTCTCTTAGGAGGTAGTCCAGGTATTTCTTCTGGAAATACACCCCATGAAATCCTTCACCACAGGTATGCCCATATCTTCTTCATTCTTCACTCCCCCTTGAGCTAGGATTACAAAGCACCTCCCCCCTTCTTTCAACTCCGACAACACATGCTGAGCAGACATTACATCTGACACTTCGAGATCTGGAAACACCACTTTCTGCCTACCGCAATCTATGAGAATGTGATTGGCAGATAGCCAATCCATTCCTAGGATAACATCCAGATCCTGAAGAGGTAGGCAGATCAAATTTTCTTTGAACCTGCGTCCCTCTACCATCACTGGACATTCAGAGCAACTGTGGAGGTCGCAACCTGTCCTGATGCAGGTGTAGAGACCAACAGTTCAAACGGCAGCTCCTTCACTAGAATGCCCAACTCGGCTACACACAGGCTTGACACAAAGGAGTGTGTCGCTCCAGAATCAAACAAGGCTTTTACACCTCTACCAGCTATAAAACAAACACCTTGCACTAGGTTACCTGACTGAGACGCCTCTGCTCCTGTCATGGCAAACACTCTCCCTGCTGCTTGAGGTCTACTGCCTCCATTCCTCAACTGCTGAGAACCAACGGGTTGAGTCATCCTATTTCTGCTAGGACAATCTCTAGAAATGTGCCCCATCTTTTGGCACGTGAAACATCTGAGTTTCCATGTTTGTTGCTGCTGAAACTGGGGCGGAACTGCTCCTGCCCGATATGGTGGAGGTCTCGCATAAGGCTTGCTTTGTGGGTGCTGCACCTTGGCCTTCCCACTGGAAGAACCCCCTGGGTGTGATTTGATCACTCGAGAATTACCCCTTTCCAAGGTTTCCACCATCTTTGCCTTCTCTACTAAGGCATGAAACTCCCTGATGCACATGGGTGCTATGGTCTTCTTCAGCTCATGCTTTAAACCTTCTTCAAACTTCCTACACCTCGAAGCCTCAGAGGTAGCTTGGGTATAAAATCTGGCTAGGTATTCAAACCTAGCAGCATAAGCGTTCACGGACATCTCCCCTTGGTCCAACCTGAGAAATTCCGCTTCCTTCGCAAACCTTGCACTATCTGGAAAATATTTCTCTAGGAACCTCTCTCGGAAACTTTCCCAGTCTAAAACGTCAGCTCTGGCTTCCATCATCTGCTGAGCTCCCATCCACCAGAACTCGGCTTCTCCAGATAGCAGATAGGTGGCGAACACCAATTTCTTCTCTTCAGGGTAGGAGGTCGCCCTAAAGATTTTCTCTAACTCCCTGACCCACTGATCTGCTTGATCATGGGTAGCATTCCCACTGAACTTGGGTGGGTTGTGCCTCATGAACTCGGTCAGTCCCATCTGCTCCTGAGGCTGACTGATGTGGGAAGTTGTTGCAGCCGATCTGGCGGTCTACCAATGCTGCATTGCAGCTTGATGATTCTGAGCCATTGCCGCATTCTGCTGCTGGATAGCACTCGCCATCCTCCCAATGGCCCTGGCGATCTGGCCCATTTCTGCAGAAGGTTGGGGAGGGGTAGGCGGTCTAGGAGCCATTTTCTGCGTAAGATTAGGAAACTATTTTTCTCTAATCATACTCCTATAAGATGAACTTGATAACGAATCAATTCATTTAGAAGACCACATTTAGGTCTTACAAAGGTCAGCATCTCAAAATCATTTAGAATTTGAGTTCATCAACATAATTATAATGCTCAAAATAGGAAGCATAACACCGAACAGTCATGGGTACAAAACTATCAATCAAATATCACCACACTTAATAATTGGGATAAAACACACCAGAAGTGGATATATGCTCAACATCAAACTTTTAGAATTAAGATTGAGAACATCTCGATTCAGTTATGAGTGTGCACCCTCACTACTTTATCAAGATCCTTTCACTCTTAATACTAAAATTTTTCATTTAGAGCCTATATCTACTAAAGCACAAACAAGATTTCAATCAGAAAACATTTGAAAACCTTTCACTATAGCTTTGATTAAGACTCCAATAGCAGAAGAAACACAATGAACCCACTCTCCTCAGGTCATCCTAAGGACGAACTGCTCTGATACCATTAATGTAACGCCCCTCAAAATATTGTTCATTTTTATATAATAAAATAAAGGTGACACAATAATATCAAAAATTTACATAGATATATACATAATATAATTCATCCATTAATACAAATGTGCCTCAAAATAATATCCCTTTTCGAGGAAGTTTTAATACATCTCCATACAGGAGTTTTCAAATTAAAACAAAACAACAGCATTCAAAAACCGACGATCTCCTCCTCCAGAAAATGCTCACTGAGGAGCTCTACTACCTGCAACCTCATCTGCTCCCGTGCAAATATACACGATCATCACAGGTTTAAGAAAACAAACACAAAACAAAACGCAGGGGTAAGCTAGATATTTTTTTAAAAAACTTTAAATATGAAACTTTAAATTCAACATAACCATCTTTTAAACACCCACATAAATCCATCACTTTCTCATTCATTTCACATAACCATCAAGTATTCACACATTTCACAATTTCCTCAAGTATCAATCATTCCACAAAAATCCATCAAGTGTCTATCACATTTCAATATTTCTCTTTCTCACGTCAGATTTCCACTGACCCATCACACATAGACACTTGACACTACTTCCGGAAGACTCGTGCATTGACTAGACTCAGAGATCTGCACCTGTCATACTACATTGCTGTAAAGTTCCCACAGCTATGCGCTTAAACATAATCTCAATCTCAATCTCATCACTCTCTTAGTATGATAGGGTTAATCCATACAACAGGTCAAGTAGTTATCTTTCAAACCACTTACCCATACATATGAACCTCCATCGACTCTTAACGCCTGAATAACTTCATCGATATGATTCCATTATATCAGGAGAGTCAGGATATCTCATTATAGAAATCACCGATCAATGCACATTCTACAAAATCTTACACGGTATTTTCTTTCCTGAAAATACTATGCCTTGATTCCACATTCACAACATTCAACACATCATATAACACTTAAATGAACAATTCCAATCACAGCAACAATCATTCCAAGGTTCAGATTTTCGAATATTACATGCATTTCACATTTCAATCTCAAACAGTTTCAAACGACACTACAACAGGGGAGTTTGAAATCAACATTAAAACCGGCGATCACGTACAAAAACAGGGAATTATGCAATAACATTTAAAACCGGCGACCTCGTCGCCCCAACATCAAAATCTTCTAGCTTAAGGTTTTCTTGAAAATAAAGCTAGCTTCCCTTACCTGAACTTGCACAAAAACACTAAGAGCTCCAAAACCCACCAAAGCTTAAAGATGTCCTAACCTGCACCATAGAGTCCCGATCACAAAACTAACGAGATTACTCATTTTCTGCGTTAACAGAGACGATTTCTGAAGTTAAAAGAGTTGTATGCACAACCTATGCAAAGACGACCCTCTTAAATTCAGACTCGACTCAAAGAACAGAGCAAAACGACTTACTCTGTTTTAGGGCTTTGATCAGAAAACTTGCAGAGTAACCTTCCCAGGTGCTCTATGGCAGTCGCCGGTCTTCAACTGGTACGCTAGGACGTCTGAACGCAGGGAGAAGGGGAGGAAAGAAACAGGGAACCAAAGCTAACTCACTCAGTCACTCTCGAACCACAACAACGTCTACTGCCTCTCAGGAGTGAGTTTTGAATCTAAACAAACTTTTTGAATAAGGATTTGATTCCAAACAGTTTGAGATTCAAACAAAGAGTGTATTACTTATAAATCTACCCAGATCCCACCCACACAAGCAGCAACTCCAGCCTTCCATCAAACACCATGGATTTGGAGACATCAAAGCTCCAAGATCATCCTTGATCAACATTGCTTGCATCATAAAGTTTTGCTTCCTTGAAATATCGTATGTTTGAACACTACCCCAAAACCTTTTAAGATCATCGATAAGTGGCTGTAGATAAACATCGATTCGAGCCTTGGGATTATGTTGACCGAGAATGAGATAACTAAAAAACATATAAGGTTTAGACATGCACATTTCAGGAAGAAGATTATATGGGGTGACAATTACTGGCCAACAAGAGTAAGGTTTTGTTGATGCTTGAATATATGGATTAAACGAGTAATGCCTAAGTCTTAACATAGCATGGTTTCGTGCTCAAACTCGGTCCACTATCAGAAAAATAAAAACCATGTCTAAAAATGTTAACTTGGCATGGTGTCGAGCCCAAGCTTGACCAACTATTAGAAAAATAAAAATCATGCATAAGTCTTAACTTGGCATGGTGTTGAGCCCAAGCTCAGTCCATTATTAAAATAAAAATCATGTATGAGTCTTAACTTGACATGGTATCGAGCTCTCACTCGGTCCACTTAATAGAAGAACAAAAAACCATATACTAGTCTTAACTTGACATAGTGTCGAACTCAAGCTCGGTCCATTACTACTAACATAGTTAGCCTATAAGGCTTCACCTTGAGGTTGGGGGACTTGTGATGTCATGAGTTGGTTCTGATTAGTTAGACTTTTAGTCCTCGGTCAGAGGTCGAGTCCGAGTAGTTTTTAAACTCTTATGAATAGGAATAAAGCCGATATGAAAAAAAGTCTTAAATAATAATAAAAATTCAATACAACAATCTCATTATTTTCTCTTCATATTATTATATATGAAATAACGAAGATTGGCCTTAAACAGGGATTTAACATTTAATATTGAAAAGACTGAAAACAGAACTGGATACATAAAGGTAGGGAGAACAGGTCAAGAATAATCTGATCCTCATGGCTAAACTGAATGATTTAGTTGGGGGACACCTTCTTGGCTAGAACAAATTCATTTGAGATCTAGGTTGTGGAAGAAGCCTATTTGGTGAGTAATTAATTTAGTTTTTGGGAAGCCGAATTTTAATCTCTATTTTTTCGATTTTGGCGTCTAAAGTTTCATCGGGATTTAGTTTTTCGGTAGCTGGATTTAGGCAGAAGGTTCAAGTTTTCTTTTTTTCGCTTTGTAAGGGTGATTGGGGAAGAAGAAAGAAAAAAATTAAAATTAAAAAAAATTAAAATCTTTTTGTAGGAAAAAAATAATTTAAAAAATTTAATTAAAATTAAGAAGAATAAATTTAAAATGGTTTGAGAGAGATAAAAAAATTATAAAAGTATGTAAGGTGGAATATAATTTGGTTGGGTAGAGAATTAAAATATTTTAAACTTTTAGAATAAAACTAAAAAAAAAGGTAAAATTTTTTGAAATTATGTATATTTTAGTAAAAACTCAAGTTTGAAACTCATACTATAATAAAAAAGAAAAAATGGTAAAAGAAAAAACCAGCATATCTAAGTCAATATCTGTAATTAACACTCTCTCCTCTATATGAGAAGTAAATGAGATCTTTTTCATTAACTCTAGAGATAGGTATTAAGACCATTTCACCACATGACAGGGCTTGGCCCATGACCTCACAACCCCCTAGTCCTGGCGTAAAACAATGAGGCTAATAAGTTCATAAACATTAACTCCAAACATTGAAATTGAGATCGTTTTCACCACATGATTGGATTTGACCCATGACCTCATAGCCCCTTAGCCTCAGACAGACATAAACCAATGAGACTAATAAGTTCATAATCATTAATTTCAGAGGTTGACATTGAGATCGTTTCACCACATGATTGGGTTCGGTCCATGACTTCATAAAAATAATATTTCATAGTCATTTTATTTCATAACAACAAATGGCTTAATTGAAGAACAATAGACATATGCTTTTACACTTTATTCATGTATATAGGAAGGCTTACTTGTTGATTATGGTTCTCAGGTCTAAAGTTTCATTTGCTAAAATAATGTTCCTAGATTTGTTAATTCAGAATTTTTAAGAGATAAATTTCCTCTACCTTGTTATAGATTTGTTACATAATGGGTTTTGGTTTGGTTTATTTTTTTATATTCTTTTTCGTTTTCATTTATGATATTCTAGGGTGTTACAAATTATTGATGTAGTTTCTATTGATCTAAGGAAGCTTTGATGTTTTCAAATCCTCTTAGAGCTTAAAGAATCTGAAGCTTTTTATGTTGTGTATAGAATAGGATTGTTTAGAATCTTTGTTAAAGTCAGATCCTAAATCTCAGCATTGCTTGATTAATCTGTTTTGAAAAGAAACAAAGAGTTTTTAAAAGCAAAGAAAGAACAACCGATTATATCTTTGAGATAACCGGTTGTTTGTTACTTGGCTAGCACAAGGGTTTTGAATTTGCCTTGTGAGTCTGTTAAGTAGCAACTTGACACATTTAACCGATTATTTCATGGTTTTAACCGGTTAAATGGATGTCTCCATAACAGCTTTTTGAAAAACTGTTTTAATTGTTTTCAAACTGATTTAGCTGATCCAATGGCCTTAAACGGCTAGTTTTCAAGTGTTATAAATATAGCCCTTCTTTCAAAAGGAAAATAACAATTACACAGAATTTCGAAAGCGATTTTTTGAGATCAAAGAGAGATACAAGTTTTTGAAAGAAGTTTTTGAAGAGCAAGATTGCTTTCAAGCTTTGCTGAATTTTCAAGATCTGTCTTAGGATTTCCTGCTGTAAATCTTCAAGTATTTTCTATCCTTCTATAGTTCTTGTGGTTTGATAAAACTGTAACGAATTGTGGTTCACAGAGTCAGAGGATTGTCCTGATCTGTGGTGTGGTTAAGCCAAGAGAAGTGGGGGTTCTTGTGTTAGTCAAGATCCCTTCTTTGGTGTGTGTGTTGTTGTAATCTGGGTGATTACTAGTGAAACTCAGAGGTTGTTTTGAGACTGGATGTAGCTCTGGGATTGAGCGAACCAGTACAAAACCCCTTATATTCATATCTCTCTATCTCTTCCTTTAATTGAAACTGTTTGATATAAATTGCTTCTGCTGTCATAAGAACAACCGATTAAATCGAAACTTTAACTAGTTATAATTCTGCAACTGTTTCTGTGTATCATTGTTTAATTGCTTCTCTGATTGCTTATCTATGTTTGTTTGATAAAAATTCATTCTTATTCAAATATTTACGAAAAGCTTTTGAAAACAATTCACCCCCCTCTTGTTTTAAGCCATCAATTCTAACAGTTTCTAGGAACAAGATATATTTACAATGAAAACTACATATGTACACTACAAAAAAATTATTAAATAACAATGAAATTCAGAGAAAAAAATAATTAATTAATATATTGATTAAATCAGATATATATTAAAGATTAAATAAATTATTGATATCTAAATTGGTTTCTATTATCAATAAAAATTATAAAAATATTTTCAATTTGATATCTAACTTAGGTACTAAAATTTTAGCTACTGGTATTATAGATTTTAAATTGGTCTCTAAAAAAATAAAAAAAAATAATTTAAAATATAAAGTAATAAGTAGTTAAAATTTTGGTACCTAATGTTAGATACCAATTTAAAAACTATTTTATAAATTCTTATCAATAATAAAAACTACTTTAAATACTAATAATTTTTTTATATTTATAAAATGATTCCAATTTAGTCAAATAATAATTAATTATTTTAATCTCTAAAATTAGTTTCAATTTAATGATTTTCTTTTAGTGTATAACACTAACAATTTTGTTAAAATAAAGTCAGATGCTAAGCATTCATGAATGTATATGTAAACTCTGATTGCTTTAGCTATTTTTATCTTTGAATTTGAAGTCTGCAAAATACCATAAATTCTTTTAGAAGAGCCTTAACAAGGTTTTTTATACATATAAGGAAGGAGATGAATCAAACCTACATTGATTGTTTGAGTCTTGAAGGTGTATTCTCCATAGTCCCTTTGGTTTAAGGATCCAACTTTTAACCTTTGCTTTTGTTCTCGCCGGTTAACCTGGTCGTCGGAGGACCTCAGCAGGCAAGCTCTAACCCCGTCTGCCTCTTGCTGGAATCCACGTCTTCCCTTGCTATCTGGATGCTATTCCTATTAAGATAGAGGGCGCCCTAATGGTCGATCACACTCCGACACTCAAGTTAGTAAGGGCTTACAGAAGCAACAATAAAACTCAGTTTAGTGTGCAAAAACAGCGTACCTCATCTCGGAGCCTCACGATCCTTTTATAGGCACATTATCCACATACAACAACTCTCGTCTGAGAGAAGCAAATAATAACAGAAAATAAACACATTTATCTTCAATCTTCAATAGAAGAAACGACCTACCACGGGCACCAGTCATCTTTAGGTGTTAACTGCAGGCAAACATTCTGTTCCTCATATACGTCCTTATCTTCTCTAGGGTTAATAGCAGGTTCTCAATAAACTTTTCACGTAACCACAATATATCAACAATTATATCAACAATTATCATTATTCATCATATATATCTCTAAGTGCGAAAACAAATGGGGTATCCCGCACTACATCCTTGCCATGCGCGTTGGGCCTCTCAGCGAAATTGGGCCAACTACGTAGACGTCAACTCAGCCCAATCATTCGAGCTGACCTTTACCTTCCCGAGAATCGAGCTACTACTCACATATACTAGGTTGCCGAGCTCTGTACAGTACACAAGCCCCCTGGCTCGAGCCGAGCTTGTTCAAGCGAAGAGTCTACTGAGCGTCTTCTGACAACTGGTGTGACCGTTTCTCAGGAGTAGGCGAGGTGTAGCGTACAAAGCCTTTCTGAAAAGACATTTTAGTTACACGCGATCCAATGCCTACACATGGCGCAACCTCATAGGCGAGGGAAACCCTTGCACTTCAAATTCGCCCCACTCTTAAACCCTCATCTTGGATTTCTATTTCGTCACATCAAAACTTCGAACCCTCTTCATCTCTCATTACCACTCGAACTCCCTACGCTTCTTATCAAGGCTACCCTTTTCATGATCATCCAAGGTACTTCCTTTCTTCAATCTCATTTGTATATTGATGTAATGCCTACTCTGCCTAGGCTTAATGTCTGAGTTGCTAGTACATTCATACATCAATCATCGCATGACACTTGCATATATATATATATATATATATATATTGTTTTTCTGCCACGCTCTGAATTGTTTGCTTCATCTGCTGCGCTGGGTCTGAGTAGTTTTCGTTTTTTCGTGTGATCATGTATAGATGCAACTTGCACCAGATTACAAAACCTTATACCCCTGGGCACCCTCGAACCTTCTTTCTGAAACCACCTCCTACACTTCCCATGAGAGACTCGTAACCCTTAGGAACGGTGGTTGTCATTTCAGTAGGGAGGATGATTGGATTAATCTAGAGCCCTGTAGCACAGACGAACCAATCTGTTGTGATGAATCCATATCTCCCAACAAACCCTTCTGTTATTTCTATGCTACCATATTTAAAAAGGTCCTTCTTTGTCTTCCCCTTTCTATCTTTGAAAAAGAACTCCTAACCGAGCTCAATGTAGCTCCTACCCAGCTACACCCTAATAGGTAGGCGTTTGTTCGAGCCTTTTCCATACTGTGTGACCAACTCGGCATCTCACCTTTCGTGGATGTCTTCCTCTATTTTTTCGAGGCCAAAAAGTTGAGTCGCCAACTTTGGGTATCTTTGAATGGCATCTTAAGGAGAGGAATTCTCACCCTCTTCCAATCTTCGTACAAAAATTTTAAAGGCCATTTTGTATTACCCCAATCTCCTTGACGGGTTTCCTCTCTATTGGACCAAAGAGCCCTCTTCCAAAATTACCCGGCGCTTGGAAGACTTAACCCCCACCGACCAGGAGGTCTGCAAGTTCTTATTCAGCCTCCAAGTTGTCTTTGACACGACCTTCCTTCTTGCCAACGAGTTCCTGCCAAACTCCTTGAAGAAATATATCGGTATAATTTTAACTTCTAGCCTTAGAGAGTGCGTCTCTCATTATAAACTATTCCGAGTGCAATTCTTCTTTTGCAGAAAAAATGTTGGCACGTTTCAGCAAGGAGGACCTATTGAACATGGCTAAGAAAGCCAAGGTCACCAGCCAGATGCCTTTGAAGGTGGTGGCCCTTCCTTCTCCTTCTAAAGATGATGAGGACGCTGCCTCGGGCTTTGTCTTTGCTCGGAAGAGAGGAAGGGGTCGAGCAGCTAGCCCAATGCCTTCTCCTTCCTGAGGCCAAGCAGTTTCCAACCCTATGCCTCCTCTCGACACCCCTTCTGCAATGTCTAACCTCGATGGTCGTGCCGAGAGCTCACGAAGGAAAGGATTATGGGATGATGACGTTGTTATCACCTCCTCCTACCTGAAGGATTCACTGGGGTGTCCCGAGTACGAGAAGAGGATGGGAGCCCATGGGGGTCACCCTCTCCTCCAAGATGCCCTGAAGCAACTTGGGCAGGCTCTGGTCACAGGCTGTTTCTCTGTAAAGAAACTGCGCGCCGAGGGGGCTACTGCTGAGGCGTGTATTCAAGAGAACCAAGACCTTTACCAAAAGGTATTACGCCTTCAGCAGGAGATACAAAGCCTTCACGCTTTGAACCAACACACCAAGTAGCTCCTAGTTGACAAGACCAAGAAAGCTGCCGAACAAGCCAAGCGCCAACAGGAGGAACTCTCCAACCTCCAACAAGAACTCTCCCAGAAAGAGAAGTTCTTCGCGGAAGAAATGGAGATTTACAAGGGAGAAGCTGCCTAAGCCTTACTGATGGGGTTTGAGGTTGCCATCGAGCAAGCCTCTAGCCTCTACCCAGACATGGACTTCTCCCAACTTGGTCCAGGCAAACAAGTAGTAGATGGACAAGTGATAAATAAATAGTTGTTTTAACATTTTGTAATTATTACCTATTTATCTCTTCTGAACAGTGTCTTTAACGTTATATTTCCGTTGCTCTTCGTATATTTATGCTTTCTTACACTTTGTATACTTATTGTAGCACTTAATCACTTATTACCACTGCAATAATTCTGGCTAACATCGGCATACACAAGCAGAACTACTACCATACATATATACGTAAGAGAACTTTAATTCAAGCAGAGAACTAACCTCAACTGGGTTTAGGCATTAGGAGAGCAGTACTTCACCTTGGTATGCTCACACGTACTCATCAAGAACTGCACACTTCGATTTTATCAAGTACAACTTTTTGCCAATCTTCATGCTATTATTCATCCCATAGCGTGCCTAAACTTGGGTGAACGCTCTCACACCAAGTTAATCCGACTGCATTAATGCTTCTACACGCCATAACTCATTCCACAGAGCGCTTAAGCTTAGGTGAATGCTCTCACATGGAGTTAACCCGACTGCGTTAGGATTTCTACACGCCATAACTCATCCCACAAAGCGCTTAAGCTCGGGTGAACGCTCTCACACTGAGTTAACCTGACTACGTTAGGGCTTCCACACGCCACAACTCATCCTCAGAGCACTTAATCCCAAGTGAACACTCTCACACCGAGTTAACCTGACTGCATTAATCAGAATGAGTAATCTTTAGAATAGGTCCATCCCACATAGCGTTTAAGCTTGGGTGAACGCTCTCACACCGAGTTAACCCGACTGTGTTGGTCAGGATAGATATCCTATTCCAGTTTTATTCAAAGGGCGACTTCGGTCGACTTACCTATTGGAGGTACTGACAGGTACCTACGTACTCTTATGGCCCTTGGGAAACTCTCAAAGAAAGGTCGCCCAGGAGCACTTTCAACACATAAGGAAAACAACAATGCATTATAAATGTCTATTTATTGCGGGGGCCTCATTAAAAAACCCTCTTCAAGGAAAAAGAGCGTCATCCCTTATTATCACATTATTCAATAGATACATCAATTGAAGTAAAACTTGAGGTTAGCAGTGTTCCATGTCTTCGGGATGGGTCCCCCCTCTAGGGTTTCCAACCTGTATGCACCATTCCCGAGTACCTCAACCACACGGAACGACCCTGTCCACTTAGGAGACAAATTATTCTCCAATTGGTAGGGGTGGGCTTTCCACATCACCAAGTCGGCTACCTGGAATTGCCAGGGCCTGGTCTTGGTCCTCTATTTCAGCTCGACCCTCCTTTTTAGCGTTTCTGATTTAACACAGGCTTGTTCTCAGACTTTGCCTAGCAAGTCTAAATTCACCTTTCTTCCTTCATTGGACTCTTCTGTAATGAAGTTCTAGAACTGAGGAGAATTCTCTTAGATCTCTACACGAATCATAGCATCCGACCCATACACCAGACTAAAAGGGGTCTCCCTAAGTAGTTGACTGTGGTGTAGTGTGGTAGGCCCATAGAATCCAAGGAACCTCTTCCGCCCATGTTCCCTTTGCCTTTTCCAGTCTTCTCTTCAACCCCCTGAGTAGGACTCGATTGGCTGACTGTACTTTGCCATTTGTTTGGGGGTTTTCCACAGAGGCGAATGTCTGCTTTATCCCAAGCTCGAAGCACAACTTGCCCAACTATTGACTGGCGAATTGCGTTCCATTGTCGGTCACCAAGTGCCTAGGGATTCTGAAGTGGTACACTATGTTCTTCCACACAAAGTGTTGTACCTTGTGGGCGTTGATCTGTGCGACGGGTTCGGCATTGATCTACTTCGTGAAGTATTCGATGGCTACCACGAGATACTTCAATTGGAATATGGCCAAAGGGAAAGGACCTAGAATGTCTATTCCCCAGGTATGAAACGGCCATAGGCTGTAGATCGACCACAACTCCTTTACGGGTCTGTGGTGCCAGTCTGCGTGCTTTTGGCACTGTTCGCATTGCTAGGCATACCCTTTGCAGTCTTCTTTAACCGTAGGCCAGTAGTACCCAGCTCGGATGACCTTTAACGCGAGTGCTTGACCGCCTGTGTGACTTCCGCAAATACCCTCATGTAATTCTGCCATCACACGGGCACGTTGTTCTCCGCTGATGCAGGCAAGGGCGAGATGAGCATAGCCATGATGGAACAACATACCTTCAATCAATGTATACTTCCCTGCATTCCTCTTAACTATCTTTGCTTCTATGGGTTCATTTGGTAGAAAACCATCTGCCAAATACCGTTGGTACGGGGTGATCCAGGTCTCTGCTGTGTCACCTAGCGAAGTAGCCATTACCTCACCTTCCTGTCTCTGGTACGCCACTACCCGGAGAACCTTCAATGTCTCTTGGGTCAACGGCCGATGACCTTTCCCACCATTAGACCTTACCTCTAGGATCTCTTCCTGGCTCGCCTCTATAGGATTGTCTCTTGCTGTCCTTGGATACTTAAGAGTCTCCTATATGACTGATCGTTGCCGATTTCCTTTTCCTGAGCTTGCCAACTTGGCCAACAAGTCAGCTCGGGAATTTTGCTCTCTTGGTACGTGAACAAGTTCAAACTGGGTGAAAGCCTTCATCAAAATCATAACATACTGGAGGTACGCCGCCAACTGTGGGTCTTTGGCTTGGTACTTGCCGGTCACCTGTTCGATAACAAGTAACGAATCGCTCTTCACCAATAAACTTCTAGCTCCCAGCTTTTGAGCTAGCAGCATCCCTGCTATCAAGGCCTCATACTCGGCCTGGTTATTGCTAGCCTTGAATGCAAACTTTAAGGATTGTTCGATCAAAAAACCATTGGGCCCTTCCGGGATGACCCCGGCACCACTATCCAGGTGGTTAAAAGACCCGTCCACCGACAAGATCCATTGAAAGTCTTTTGGATCGGGACGAACGCCCTCCGATACCAATTCTACCACAAAATTTGCGTAGACCTACCTTTTTATTGGCCCTCTCGACTCATAACATATATCAAACTCGGACAGTTCTACTGACCACCGCACCATCCGACCTGCGATGTCGGGTTTTTGCAAAACTTTGCGAATAGGGAGGTCGGTTATTACTATCATGGTAAAACTCTGAAAGTAATGACGCAACCTTTGGGCCGTGAACACTACCGCCAATGCGACCTTCTCAATCGCCTGGTATCACTCCTCTGGCCCTTATAACACCTTGCTGACAAAATATATTGGCTTCTGAGTCTGCTCCTGGTCTTACACTATCACCGAGCTGATCGTTCGCTCTATGATGGCGAAGTATAATTGTAAAGGAACCCTAACTTTACAAAGGCCTCCTCACACTCGAGAGTCCACACAAACCGATTATTCTTCTTTAGGCATTGGAAATAGGGATAGCCTTTATCTTCACTGGCCGATAGGAAGCGAGAAAGGGTCGCCATACGTCCAGTCAACTATTGGACCTCCTTCACCATGGCGGGGCTCCTCATCCCTATGATGGCCACACATTTGTCTAGGTTGGCCTCTATACCCCTTTCAGTTAACAAGAATTCGAGGAACTTCCCTGCCTCCACCCCGAACACACACTTCTCAGGGTTCAACTTTAGATTATATTTAGCAATAGTCGCGAACAACTCTTCTAGATCAACCACATGTTGTTCCTTCTCTACGAAGGTGACGACCATGTCGTCTACATAGGCACTGGTAGGTGGCACCAACATTCTTAAGGCCAAATGGCATGACCTTGTAGTAGTAACTAGCAAACTCTATCATGAATGCAATTTTACTTTCATCGTTGGGATGCATCCGAATCTGGTTGTATCCCAAAAAAGTGTCAAGGAAACTCAGCAAACGACAATCAAAGGTGTTGTCCACCAAAGAGTCGATACTCGGTAATGGATAAGAGTCTTTTGGGCAGGCTTTGTTGAGGTCGGTAAAGTTGACACACATCCTCCACTTCCCATTAGACTTTTGTACCAGCACCACGTTGGCCAACCACTCAGGATACTGGATCTCCCTAATGTGGCTAGCGTTCAATAATTTTTGAGTTTCTGCCCTTATGATCAGGCATCTTTCTTCATTAAATTTTCTCCTTCTTTGAACCACGGGCTTGACTCTGGTGTCCATCGTTAACCTGTGGCAAAGAAAATCGGGGTCTATCCCCAACATATGTGTTGAGGACCATGCGAATGCGCTCATGTTCCGAGCTATCACCTCAGCTATCTGGTCTTGTAGCCTTCTGTCTATCGAGGCATCGACCTTGAACGTCTTCCCCTCAATCTTCCGCTCCTGCACTTCGTCAGTAGGTGCGGGTTGCTGTCGGCTGCCAACTTCGATCTTTAGAACCTCGACCACTTTTCCCGCATGCACGAAGGAAGTTGAGTTTAAATTCCTCCTATTCTCCAGGTTGCTCTTATAGCATTTTTTAGCAGCCTTTTTGGTTTGACTGAATCGTGATCACCTTCCCCTCCTCAAACGGTAGCCTCATTTTCATGTGCTTTGTTGAAGCTACCACACCCAACCTGTTTATTGAGGGTCTCCCCAAAAGAAAGTTATAGGCGGAGGGAGTGTTCACCACAATATACCTGATGACAATAGTCCTAGCGGCCTCCTCATCCGAGAATGCTGTCCTCAGGTCTACGTATCCTCGCACTTCCACATGGTCGCCTGCGAAACCCACAGGCATCCGCCATGGGGTTTCAATTGGTCGGGGGACAACCACAGGTTGACGAATGTGGACCAGAACATGACATCTACCAAGCTCCCCTGATCAATGAGAACTCGGTGTACCCTCCTTGCTACCATGATGACTGATACCACCACCGAGTCATTATCGTGTGGAACTACGTCTGCCAAGTCTGCTTTCCTGAAAAAGAGATCGGGTTCAGGAGTGTCATCCTGATCACGTACTTTCACCAACATTATCGCCCTTGCATATTGCTTGCGCTTGGTAGCCATGCTCCCTCCTCCAGAGAACCCTCCTGATATGGTATTTAACTCTACATGAATGGGAACTTCATGCGTCTGATCTCTCGAGGTGCCCTCCCTCTGAGGTTCCCCCTGGTCTAGCTCGAGGTACTCCTTCAAGAAACCTTCCTTCAGGAGATCAGCTAACTGATAACCCAGAGCCATGCATCACTCAATGTCGTGTCCGAATCCTTTATGGAACTCGCACCACACGTCTTTTCGCCCCCTCAGATTCCTGTCCGACTTCTAAGGGAACTTCAGCTTCTCTGATACTGTTGGCATGCTAATAAGCTCCTTGTACAATATCCAGAACTTAGGATGAAACTCGTCCTCTTTATCTCTAGCCTCAGCCTTGCCCTTCTTGTATGGCACGTGCCTAGCATCTACCTTCCTCCCCGTTGAGGTCTCATGAATCCTCAGCGGCTGAGAAGCTTTACCGTTTTCTTTCAGCTTAGTCACCCATGGTTGTGAACTACTATTCCTAGCTGCCACCACTTCCTCAGCACTAATATGAGCGACTGCTCTTCGTCTAATCTCGGAAAAGGTTTCCGCTGGGTTCCTGATCAAAGAGTCACAAAACGGTCCAGAAGCGACTCCTTGCTCAAAGGCGAACACCATGACGTTATCATCATGAGTACGGAGCTTCAACGTGAAAGAACAAAATCGATTCAGGTAGTCTTTCAGTGACTCCCCCTCCCACTGTCGTACACTGAAGAGATCGTACAGCACTAGAGGCTTTACTCGATTGGTGTAAAACTGCTCTCTAAACAACCTGGCAAATTTTGGAAACAAAGTGATGTGGCCATCTGGGAGTCCACTGAACCACTGGATTGTTGTACCTGTAAAAGTACCCATGAACATCTTACATCGCAGCGCGTCTGATCCTCTTGAAATCATCATCTGCACTTTGAACACCGTCAGGTGGGTCTCCGGATCTTCCACCCCCATAAATGTGATCTTGGGGGTCACGTAGTGCATAGGCACTGGTTCGTCCATTATACCCCGAGAGAATGGTTCAGCATTGTCTCTTTCATGCTGACTTAGTTCGCATTCTCTTGGGGATCGTCGGTCACGCTACTGGAGGTCCCTGCGTAAATCCTCATGGGTTTTTCGCAGTTCTTCCTGCAGCCTTTCCTGTTCCTTCACAGAGTGCTCATTGGCTTCTCGTAGTCTCTCATGTTCTTGCCTCGACTGTTCGTTGGCTTCCTGGAGAGTCCTCAGAGTCTCCATGAGTTGCTGAAGTGTGGGAGTCTCACCTCCATATTGTCCCGTTGGTATCAGTCTCATGCTTCTCATCTTCGCCTGGGAAACTTGAACTTAATCACAAATGTGGATGGGGTCAAGTTTTAGTGAGCCCCACGGTGGGCGCCAAATGTTCTTGCTGGTTAACCTGGTTGTCGGAGGACCTCAGCAGGTAAGCTCTAACCCCGTCTGCCTCTTGCTGGAATCCGCGCCTTCCATGGCTATTTGGATGTTATTCCTGTTAAGACAAAGGGTGCCCTAACGACCAGTCACACTCTGACGTTTAAGTTAGTAAGGGCTTACAGAAGCAACAATAAAAGTCAGTTTATTGTGCAAAAACAGCGTACCTTATCTAGGAGTCTCACGCCTCTTTTATAGGCACATTATCCACATACAACGACTCTCGTCTGAGAGAAGCAAATAATAACAGAAAATAAACACATTTATCTTCTATCTTTAACAGAAGAAACGGCCTACCACGGGCACCAGTCATCTTTAAGTGCTAACTGCATGCAAACATTATGTTTCTCATATACGTATTTATCTTTTCTAGGGTCAATAACAGCTTATCAACATACTTTTCACGTAACCACAGTATATCAACAAATATATCAACAAATATATCAACAATTATCATTATTCATCATATATATCTCTAAGCGTGGAAACAAAGGGGGTATCCCGCACTACATCCTTGTCATGCGTGTTGGGCCTCTCAGCGAAATTGGGCCAACTATGTAGACGTCAACTCGGCCCAATCATCCGAGCTAACCTTTACCTTCCCGAGAACCGAGCTACTGCTCACATATACTAGGTTGCCAAGCTCTGTACAGTACAACTTCTATTCACTTTAAGTATTACTTTGGATCGTTCCTAATGATCCATATTATTTATTATATTTTGTTGATGAAAAAATTTACAAATTATTTGTATTTGTACACTAGTGAAAAATGAAGAAAAGAATACTCTTTATTTAGTACGGCTTTGCGCTCACACGCACTCGTATAAAATACGATGGCATTTTTTAAATTAAGTTGATTTACAAATACGACTATTCGTATAGCCACATTTATACATCAAATCGTTTTGATTTACAAGTTAGCCACATTTTTAAATCGAGCGATTTGATTTACAAGTGCGGTTTTACGTTTAGCTGAACTTGTAAATCCTTTTTTACCCTAAATTTTGAAGCATGCCACACAGTTTCAAATTTCTTTCTCCTTCTGCCTTTCGTTTGCGTTGTTCCTGCTTGCGTTTACGCTTGGAGTTCATCTCTTCTTCTGCATCTTCATTCATTTTGTGCCATTGTAAGTTTCTTGAATCGCTTTCTTCCTCTACATCTTCACCAATGTACGTATAAATGTTTTTTTGTTTTCCTTATATTTGTTTTTTTTTCCCTTGCATTGGTGGTCGAAGTACGGTTCCATTGGCATTCGTTGCTCTGTTGCTGCTTCGCTGCTCTGTTGCTGCTTCGCTGCTCTGTCGCTGCTTTGCCACCGCTTTCGTTGCCGCCATCATTGCTGCTACAAGAAATAGTCGCACTTGTAAATGATATTTATAATGCAGCTATATAACCGCACTTATAAATTCAAAATAGCGACACTTGTTGTGTGTTTCTACACCCGTGGTAGATTCAATATCTTCTATGAACTTAGCCTCTGAGGCTTCTACAACTTTTTCACAATCATGTAACTATTATTCCTGATTAATAATGTCATTCATTTCATATTAAAACAAACTATTGTACAATAAAATAATAATAAAATAATGAGGACTACATATAACAAATTACATGATAAGCAATTCAACGGAATATCTTATAAAGCTCAATTATATCATTCTTTTATATTTATCTTTATTTTTTGTTTAAGAACACATTTTCCCAAAGAGAGGACATCATCTCTACTCATCTACTATGAAATATATTATTAAATCTCTTATACTGACTTGAATGTAGATAATTTTCTGTAAATAAATCTCCATTTAATGTTATGGTATCGTCTACCATAACTTATCCCCTAGGGGTTCACAGTCTAGCAAGAAGATTTCAACATTCGTAATAGCTCGTCCCTGTGATACTCCAAATATGAAAAGGCCATGTAAATCATACAGTGATTGACCCAATAATGAACCTCACTCAACAACAAATCAGTAATAAAAAAAATCATATTTTCAGAAGTCCCACAAAAGAACATCATTCCGGACAAGAATAAGTCCTTAAAAACTCTCTTTTCTTGTCAGCACAACACAAGAGAGATACAACAAAAATTAAAATTTCAAATTCTTTCATCTATGACACAATGAAACACAGACAACACTTGAACCAACAAGGTATGCTAACCTCAAGCACCTATTGTTGAGAAAATAAACTTATCAAACAAAAAGATTAAACTTTTAACAATGCCTCCACCAACTTTTTCTGTACACTACAAAAAATCATTAAATAGTAACCAAATTTAAAGACAAAAAAATAATTAGTCAATATATTGACTAGATTAAAGACTAATTTAGAAACTAAAAATTATTCATATCTAAAACAGTTTCTATTATTACTAAAAAAATTAAAATAGTTTCTAAATTAGTATCAAAATTAACTGTCTAATTTTTAGCTACTAATATTTTAGATTCTAAATTAGTCTCTTAAAGACTAATAGAGACTAATTTAGAATATAAAGTAGTTATTAGTTAAAACCTTGGTAGCTAATAGTTAGATACCAAATTTTAAAATCATTTTATAATTTTTTATTAATAATATAAAATATTTTAAATACTAATAATTTTTTTAATTTATAAAATGGTCTCAAATTTAGTCAAATAGTAACTAATTATTTTGGTCTCTAAAACTAGTTTCCATTTATTGATTTTCGTGTAGTGATATTTGAAGAGAAAAATATAGTCATTATTTAACATGTTCTGAAACCGAGACTGCTAGTTTGATCTGTTGAAGATGGATGAAGCATCTTCTCTGCTATGTCATGTAGGTGTTTGATGAAGAAGATAACTTGTTTACTTTAAAGGTTGTAGTGATGTAATTAGGGTTTTGGTATATAGGCTTGTTAGTGTTTAAAATAACCTTTTGCTCTATGACCCTCCTCATGATCCTAACCAAGGTAGCAAGCTTAAGCACTAAGAAGTTTTCAAAAGCTTCTTAATAAAACTATCTTTGATTTTCCAAAAATCATGATACTGGATATAAAATAAATCTGTTGTTCTGTTAATCAACAGATTCTTTCTGAACTGATGCTCTTGTTGTTAAGATTCTATAGCACCAAAAGCTTTGGTTCAACTCTTTTAAGCTAGAGGGAAATTTGAAATATTGTTCCTTGTCTTTTCTGAAAAAAACAATCCATTTATTTGTCAATTTAACAGATTCTTTTTGTAACAACTTTTTAACTATTTTTTAAAAAGGTTGTTGTGTTTTAGTTTGTTTTAAAAAGGTAGAGGCACTTCTCTTTTTTTTTTAAAAAAAAAAAAAGAGATTACACAGTTTTAGAAAGAGAAAAACGTTTTCCAGTTTGAGGTCAAAGTGTTGAATGATTTTGTGAGAGTTTTCAAAGAGAATTTTCAAGTGTTTGCTCATTGTTTACCTTAGTCAAGATTAAGGTGCTGTCATTGTGTGCTACAATTTTGTGGCTTCTGTTTTTAGGCTTCTTGTACAATCTTTTAGGTGTTTTCATTCCTAATCTTTCCTTGTGAAATAGTAATAGTTGTGGTACCTCTTGATAGGATTTCTTGAGGATTATTAGCAGCTAAAATAGGGTTTTTCAGCACTGTTTTGTAATTGTTTTGGTAGTGTTCAAGAACCATAAGATTTTGTAAGTGTGTTGATTTGTTCTAGTGGAATCCACCTTGGTGTGAGGTGGGACTGGATGTAGCTCTTCTGAGTGAACCAGTATAAATCTTGTGTGCAAATTTCTCTTTTCAATCTCTACTGCAATCTCCTTAAAACTAATAATCTGTTACAATATAAATCTGTTCTTTTAAAATTGAATCTATTGTTTCTGGAACTGTTCATACTATTCTTCAAAGATTCAAAATAAAGTTTTTGATTGCTTGTGTAAGAACCTAGAAACTTTAATTGGAATGAAAGTGTTATATTTAAATAATTTCAGAAGATGTTATTATTTAAAATACAAAGAGCTGGTAATAGAAGTTTCGTAGTAGTCGGACCTCGGACGTCGCCCAAGGTCTGGGGTCAGCTGGTAGAGGTCGGTCGGCTGACCATTGTATTAACCAAGTAGTTAGGTGCGATGACTTTATCGTGAGGTAATCACGTGGGTGTGCTCGAGGAAGACATGTGGATCAAGAAGAGTAAAGGAAGAAAAGCGTAGCTTAGAAGTCTACGAGATCGCCGTTGTTGAAGACGGAGGCAATCTCCGACTTCTCTGGCACATGATCGCCAATAGCCTATGGTGTACATGATCGCCGAAAGTGCACTTAGTATGTGGTCAAGGTGCTGGATCAACTATAGTGGGTTCCAAAAACCACACGTATCAAGGTGTGGGTTAAGCCTCAGATAAGCTGTGCATGCGAAGCTCTATGCTTGAGCATAAGAAATCATCCTTAGTGTTGCATGCATGGGCGCAGGAGGAGTATTGCCGATCTATTCTTGGAAATGTGAAGCTACCGACGTCACCAAGCCATGTGGAGGTGATACCTTGGACGTAACATAGTGGGATGAAGAATCTTCAGCAAGGCGTGGCGATGTGTCATCAGTCATCGCCGGGGCGAGAGACATGCGGGCATCGCCAGGGCGAGAGACATGCGGGCATCGCCAAGGCGAGAGACATGCGGGCATCGCCAGGGCAAGAGACATGCGGGCATCGCCAGGGCGAGAGACATGCGGGATCGCCAGGGCGAGAGACACGCGGTCATCGCCAGGGATAGACATCGGTTGTCTTCCAGAGAGAGACATCGGTTGTCTTCCAGAGAGAGACATCGGTCGTCTTCCAGAGAGAGACATCGGTCGTCTTCCAGAGAGAGACATCGGTCGTCTTCCAGAGAGAGACATCGGTCGTCTTCCAGAGAGAGACATCGGTCGTCTTCCAGGGAGAGACATCAGTCGTCCTCCAGGATGAGTCATCGGTGGAAGGTTATCGCGCGATGTCATGTTTCACACAGATAAGGTGGGACCCAGGCTCTCAGCATGAGACGTCCTGCACGCGCGACACGTAGACAAAAAGGGTGTTTCAGAATAGTTAGCATAAGAGAGTTGGTATGCGCAGAAACCCACGTGGTCATACTGTTCAAGGAAGTGTGCACGCAAGCTTTCCTGCAGAGTGGGCAGGGGGCAGCGGCATTTCTGGGCAAGTTGGCTTAGTTTTAAAAACTCACTCCTGAGAGGCAGTGAACGTTGCTGTGGTTTGAGAGTGATTGAGTGAGTTAACCTTGGTTCCCTGTTTCTTTCCTCTTCTTCTCCCTGTGTTCATACGTCCTAGCGAACCAGTTGAAGATCGGCGACTACCCTGGATTCCTGACGTTGTGCTCTGCAAGTTTTCTGCTCAAAGCGCTAAAACAGAGTTAAGGCATCCTTGAATCTCGTTGGGTTGGAGCTCTTAGTGAAGTTTATGCTAGTCCAGGTAAGGGAAGCTAGCATTTTCGTTTATAAAAACGTTAGGCGAGTAGGTTCTGAAGTGAGGGCGACGTGGTCGCCGGTTTTCATATTCCTTTTCACGATGCTCTGTTTTTATGTGTGGGGCGACGTGATCGCCGGTTTTAATGTTGTTTTCAAAATCCCCTGTTTTAGTGTCGCTTTGAACTTGTTTGAGATTGATATGTGAAATGCATGTGATATTGGAAAATCTGAACCTTGATACGATTGTTGCTGTGGTTGGAATCGTTCATTTAAGTGTTGTATGGTGCATTGGGTGAATTGATGATCTTTAGCTGTCCTGTGTGGACTTCTTTAGCTGTCCTGTGTGGACTTCATTAGCTGTTCTGTGTGGACTTCACGAGCTGTCCTGTGTGGACTTCATTAGCTGTCCTGTGTGGACTTCACGAGCTGTCTTGTGTGGACTTCATTAGCTGTCCTGTATGGACTTCACGAGCTGTCCTGTGTGGACTTCACGAGCTGTCCTGTGTGGACTTCATTAGCTGTCCTGTGTGGACTTCACGAGCTATCCTGTGTGGACTTCATTAGCTGTCCTGTGTGGACTTCACGAGCTGTCCTGTGTGGACTTTACAGTGGTGTGGTATGTGTCTATGTGTGGTGAGTTAGTGGAAGTCTAACGTGAGAAAGAGAACTGTTGAAATTTGATAGACACTTGATGGTTTATGTGAAACAAATAACACTTGATGAAATTGTGAAGTGTGTGAAATGAATGGGAAAATTGATGGATTTTACGTGAGTGTTTTAAAATTGTTTTATCTTGATTTTAAAGTTTCATATCCAAATTCTCTTTAAAATATCTAGCTTACCCTGCGTTTTTGTTTTGTGGATGTTTTCTTAAACCTGTGATGATCGTGTATAATTTACACGGGAGCAGATGATGTTGCAGGAAGTAGAGCTCCTCAGTGAGTGGTCGCCGGCAGGAGATCGCCTGTTTTTGTTTCTGTTAGGAGATCGCCTGTGTTCTGTTTCTGATAGGAGATCGCCTGTTTTCTGTTTTCTGTTAGGAGATCGCCTGTTTTTTTTATTTTTTTTTATTTTGCTGTATTTTGTTTAAGTTTGGAAAACTGACTGGATATGTATTAAACTCCTTGTGAGGAGAAATTTCATTACATATATATATATATATATATATATATATATATATATATATATATATATATATATATATATATATTTATGTTCACTTCGATATTATGGTTTTACCTTTATTTCATTATATAAATATGAAAAGGATTTTGGCGGGATGTTACAGCTTGTGAATAACTCAATCTGAGTGTTGGCTTATTGAAGAAAGTAATAAAGTCTTTAAAAGAACCTAGCTTAAGGATCAAACAAAGTTTCATGATACTTCTTTAAGATTTAAGTAGGATTTCTTGAAACAAAATATGTTGTAAAGATACCAACTTTGTTCTTTGGAAATTCATTCACTGGTTTTTGAGAATTAATCTGGTTAAGGTTCCGTTGTCTCAAAGTGATCAAAAAAACAATTTGTTCTTCTTAAAATCAATTTGTTCTTTTCTGTGTTTTTCTGAAAACAGTTTCTAATTGTGAAAATTTTAAAAGCTCAATTCACCCCCTTCTTTGAACTTTGACACTAATAAACCCAACAATTGGTATCAAGAGCTTGGGCTTGTATTTTACTGAATTTTGAGTGCAATGTGTCTGAGTTCAAAATGCCTTTTGCTGAGGGTTTGTCTATTAGTAGACCCCCTATGTTTGTTGGAGTGAATTATGCATTCTGGAAAATAAGAATGAAAATTTTCATGGAATCTATTGACTTTGATATTTGGGATGCTGTGGTCAATGGACCTTTTGTGCCTATGCAGGTTATCAAAGAAGAAACAATGAAGAAACCATGGTCTAAATGGAGTGACAATGAAAGAAAAAAGGCTCAATATGACTATGTTGCCAAAAACATCATAACTTCTGCATTGACAATGGATGAATTCTTCAGAATATCTCAGTGCAATTCAACTAAGGAAATGTGGGAGATTCTGGAGGTGACACACGGAGGCACGGATGATGTAAAGAGAACAATGAAACATTCACTTATCCAAGAATATGAGCTATTCAAGATGCAAATTGAAGAAAGCATTGCTGATGTACATAAGAGGTTTACTCACATTGTAAACCATCTTACTAGATTAAGGAAAGTGTTTGACAGAGAAGAACTCAATATAAAAGCCTTGATAGAAGCTGGCAACCTAAAGTCACTGCAATTTCAGAAAGTAAAGATTTGTCTAAGCCGTCTACTGCTGCACTATTTGGAAAATTGATGGAACATGAGTTGGAGCTAAAGAGGCTAAAAGAGCAAGAGACAGTGGAGAGGAAAACTAAAGGACTTGCCTTGAAGACAAATGTGCAGAATGTTAGCAATGATGAAGAAGAAAGTGTTGAACATGATGAAACACTAAGTCTCCTAATGAAAAGGTTCAACAGATTTCTGAAAAAGAAAGGCAGAGATAGGACTCAACAAAAGAAAAGGTATTTGAAACCTAATGAATCTACTTCTTCTAACTATACTTGTTTTGCTTGTGGTAAAATAGGTCACATAAAGATTGATTGTCCAAACAATCAAACAAAAGAAATACCAACCAATAAGAAGGTTGAAAGGAGTAAGGGTAAAAGAGCTTATATCTCTTGGGAAGAAAATGAAGTTTCCTCAACAAGCAGCTCCTCAACAGAAAATGAAGAATCAAACTTGTGTTTCATGGTGAAAGATGAAGGATCAATCTCTGATTAGGTTAGTGATTTCTCTATGGATTCTGCCAATTATGATCAATTGTTAATTGCTTTCAAAGAAACACATGATGAGGCAAACAAGCTGGCTGTTATATGTATTAAACTGCAAAATGTAAATAATTTTCTTGCACCTAAGGTAAAATCTCTTGAGGAAGAATTGCATAAAGCTAAAACTGATCTTGTAAGTTTGGAATTGACTTGTTTGCATGCATCCATTAAAAATTGTGATAACTGTAAAAAGCTGGAAAAACAAGTTGAGTATTTGCTGAAAACACTGTCTAATTTCACCAAAGGAAGAGACAATCTTGAGTCTATATTAGGTTCACATTATGCTGCTTTTAACAAGAGTGGGCTTGGATATAATCCTGTAAAACAAAAAAATATGAAAAAGCTTTCCAGTTTTTTTGTTCCATCTAAAAGCAGCTTTTTTGCTTTTAATAGCTCAAATGCAGTGCATTTTGTTTCATGTTTTTATTGCTTGAAATCTGGTCCTACATCCAGAACATGCAAGGTTAGAAAATATCATGTTCCCAAAGGATTAGTCAAATGGCTTCCTAAAGAAAGGTGATTAATCTGACTGGATCCAACACCAAGGGTACCATATATATCTTTGATGTTTATTTTCTAGAAAAGAACAGAAAACCTAATCAATGGTATCTGGATAGCGACTGCTCAAAACATATGACTGGAGACCTTTCACAGTTTTCAAAATTGAAACTTAAGACAGAAGGATATGTCACCTACGGGGATAACAATAGAGGAAGGATACTTGGAAGAGGAAACGTAGGAAATAAAGGATCAACCTTAATTGAAAATATGCTATATGTAGAAGGACTAAAACATAGCCTCCTGAGCATTAGTCAGCTATGTGACATAGGCTACAACATCAAATTTGAGACAAATAAATGTACAATCTCAGATAAGGAGTCTGGTAAGGAGTTGTTCACAGGTAAACGGGTAAATAACATCTATCTCCTAAACATCCTGAATAATGGTTCTGAAAATGAATGTCACCTGTCAAAGAATGATGAGTCTTGGTTGTGGCACAGGAGGTTAGCTCATATTCACACTAACCATTTGAACAAATTGAAATCTAAAAATCTAGTTTCTAGTTTACCGAATATGAAATTTCATAATGATAGATTATGTGATGCATGTGTAAAAGGCAAGCAAATAAAGTCTTCTTTTAAATCAAAAGATGTGATTTCTACAAACCTGCCTTTGGATATATTGCATATGGACTTATTTGGACCATCTAGAACTGCAAGTCTTGCTGGAAATTTGTATGCATTAGCGATTGTTGATGACTTTTCAAGATATACATGGACTCTTTTTCTTGCTACCAAAAATTATGCATATAAGGCTTTTAAGAAACTGTCTAAGCTTCTGCAAAATGAATGTGGTAGAAATATAAAACAAATTCGTAATGATCATGGGGGAGAGTTTCAAAATTCAAAATTTGATAAGTTTTGTGAAAAACATGGGATATCACATAGTTTTTCTACCCCTAGAACACCCTAACAAAATGGTGTGGTTGAGAGGAAAAACAGATCACTAGAAGAGCTTGCTAGGACTATGCTGAATGAATCTAAGCTACCTAAATATTTTTGGGCTGATGCAGTTTATACAACTGGTTATGTACTTAATAAAACTTTAATTAGGCCTATCCTTAAGAAAACACCATATGAGCTGTATAAGGGAAGAAAGCCTTGTGTAAGTCATCTTAGAGTGTTTGGATGTAAGTGTTTTGTTTTGAACAATGGCAAAGATAATTTGGGTAAGTTTGATGCAAAATCTGATGAAGGAATTCATATTAGCTATGCTTTGAATGGACATGCTTATCGAGTCTTCAATAAAAGGTTGCTAACTGTGGAAGAATCTATGCATGTAGTGTTTGATGAATCTGACAACTACATGCCAAAACCAGTCTTAGAGGAATTGGAATGTGATTATTTAAGAACTGTTCTGCATAAAAATGATTTGATTGATAAAGATGCAAATGATTCACATGCTGTCAAAGAATCTGTTGTTTCTGCAGATTTACCAAAAGAATGGAAGACTCCAAGAGATCTCACACTTGACAATGTCATTGGAAACATTGAAAAAGGGGTTTCAACTAGGAAGTCTCTAAATAATTTCTGTGAGATAGTGGCTTTTGTTTCACAAGTGGAGCCTAAAATCTGAAAGAAGCTTTACTTGACAGCAACTGGATATTACCTATGCAGGAAGAACTAAATCAGTTTACAAGAAATGAAGTGTGGTCCTTAGTTCCAAGAACACCTGAGATGAACATTATAGAAACAAAATGGGTGTACAGAAATAAGATGGATGAGCATGGAGCAATCACAAGGAATAAGGCAAGATCAGTTGCCAAAGGATATAACCAGGAAGAGGGAATAGATTATGACGAGACATATGCACCAGTGGCAAGGCTTGAAGCTGTAAGACTGCTCTTAGCATTCTCCTACATCAAAGGATTCAAATTATTCCAAATGGATGTTAAAAGTGTATTCTTGAATGGGTATATCAATGAAGAGGTATATGTCTCACAGCCCCCAGGTTTTGAAGACTACAAAAATCTAGAACATGTATTCAAGCTAAAGAAGGCAATCTATGGGCTTAAACAAGCTCCTAGACAATGGTATGAAAGATTGATTGTTTTTCTGATTTCACAAGGTTATGACAGAGGCACATCTGACAAGACATTGTTCATTAAGAGAAAAGAAGAAGACATAATTCTGGTTCAAGTCTATGTGGATGATATTATATTCGGATCAACCAATGAAGAGCTATGTGAGACATTTGTGGAAATTGTGAAGAATGAGTTCGAAATGTCTATGATGGTTGAAATGAATTACTCTCTAGGTTTGTAGGTTAAACAACTCAAAGATGATATATTCATTAACCAGGACAAGTATTGCAAGGACTTACTGAAGAAATTTGAAATGGATAAGTGCAAATCTATTAGCACACCATTCTCAACTAGTTGTCATCTTGATCATGATGTAGCTGGAAATCCTGTTGATGAGACTGAGTACAGAGGACTAATTGGTTCTTTATTATATCTTACTGCAAGTAGACCTGACATAATGTTTTTTGTATGCATGTGTGCTCACTTTCCATTTGCTCCAAAAGAATCACACTTCAATGCAGCCAAGAGAATTCTAAAATATCTACAAGGATCCAAAGATGTTGGCTTACGGTATCCAGGTAATGTTTCACTAAGTCTAATCAGTTACTTTGATTCAAATTTTGCAGGCTTCAAGATTGATAGAAAAAGCATCAGTGGCACTTGTCACCTGCTCAGATCAAGCTTAATCTCTTGGCAATGCAAAAAGTAAGCATGTGTTGCTCTCTCTACTGCTGAAGTAGAGTATATTGCAGTAGGAAGTTGTTGTGCTCAAACTTTATGGTTAAGGCAACATCTAAATGATTGCTAAATAAAATACCTATGTTGTGTGACAATACTAGTGCCATCAACTTGACAAAAAATCCCATCATGCATTCTAAAACCAAGCATATTGAAATAAGACATCATTTTCTAAGAGAGCATATATCAAATGGAACCTGTGAAATTAAACTTATTAGTACTGATTTGCAACTTGCTGACTTGTTTACTAAACCTTTGGCTAAAGGTAGGTTTAATTTTCTACTAAATGAATTGGGTATTATAAGCATAAATTGTCCACTGCAATGAAAAATTAAATCTGTTGTTTATCGTTTAAATGTTTTCTTTTTCCTCTGATACTGGTTATAAAATCTTCATGACTAGGAAAGAGAAATACATGTTTGACCTTTGACTGCTTTATTGCTTTGCCCAGCATGTTTATAGCTATTTTTATCTTGAAACCCAAACTGACTTGACTAGGTGATTGGAAAACAGATTTGTATTGATGTTGAAACACATTTCCAAAATGCTTTTGCTCCTTTCCAAAAACCTGTAAACAAATCTGCTGCAGGAATCATATCTGTACTGGTTCTGAGTTTCTTGATTTGTTTCATTTCCACACTTCATCCCTGTTATGCTTAATAAAATTTTTTTCGTTTCTATATATAATGGTATTCAGAAATAGTGGTATTCATATTCATCTTCTACCTTGCAAAGTCTCAGGTTATCTCATTTTCTCTAGTAGCTTAGCACTTTACTCTTTTTTGTCATACTAATTCTCTGTCTTCCAGCTGTGGTTTCCTTTTGATAAATAGGTCCAGATTATAACAGACTCTGTTATGGCATCATCTTCGCAAAGGAAGAAGAAAAATCGAGAGCAACATAGTAGCAATCAAGGAGTGCTGGAAAATTGGTTTGTAGAAGATGAAGAGCCATGACTGCTTATATACATGAGATGAGTCGTAAACAGATCAACATTCCCAAAATCTTGGAGTTCTCCTCGCTAAAAGCTGAAAACCTGACTGAAGCCAGATTTGCACTGAAGCATCAAAGACTGAAGCAGTTTCTGGAGATGACTGGGAACATGTATCTAGATCTTGTGAAGATCTTCTACACCAACTTAACACTAGATGGGAAGAATCTTATGTCTTATGTGAAAGGTATTAAGCTGAAAATCTCAAATGATGTGTGGAACACTGTGGCTGGAATCAAGAACTCTAGGTTGAAGGTTGGCAAAGGAAACACAAATGGTATTCAGGAGTTTAACAAGCTCCAATACTACAAGAGCTGTGTAAGAAATCCAACTTAAGCTATCACTCAGTTTCATGCAGGAAATCTAAAATTAACACCAAGATTAATTGCCTACATTATTGCATGGCAACTTATCCCTAGAGGTACTAATCATGGAGTTCTGCATGAAGAAGATCTAATCCTCCTTTATTGCAATATGAATCTAATCAAAATTAACTGGGTTTCCATTATAACAGAACATATGTTGAAGTAAAAAAGGTTAACTGATTATAGATTTCCTTATGCTATTTTTGTGTCAAAATTAATTGATCATTTTGGTGTTGATACTGCTAATGAGAGAAATGAGACTATCAAAGTTGTGAGTGAGATTGATAATTCAAGTCTCATCAAGATGGGTTTTTATAAAGAGGAAGACAGCTGGGTGTTTCACAAGAGCAGAACTCAAAGGGAGGAATATGAAGGCTCAAATCTCAACAATGAAGGAGATGATGCAGTACCTATGGAAGATGATACTGTGCAAGCCGCAAAACAGTCTTGCTATGAGATGCCTCATTCATCCTCACACAGAATGAAGTCACCTGCTCAACCTTCTGAGTCAAAGAATGAGATCTCCTTCTCAACCATCTATGGAACACAGAGTGGATTCACCAGCACCACCATCAATGCATGAAGATGTTGCTGCCACTAACTACAATGCCCTTGTGACCTATCAAGCTCCCAAATATAGAGGAGAACCAATGTTTATGTTTGAAAGATAGGTTCTGCATTGGCTTGATGTTCTTTCAGATGATAAAAAAACCTATTTTGAAATGACAAGCTAGATTCCAGCATTTTAACTCTCAAATTGAAGGAGTACAGGAGCAATTAGCAGAACTCTACTACAAGGAGAAGTGATATACTTTCTATGCTTATCTTATGCTTATGTTTTGTTAAACAATATTGGATTTTTAAATTTCTATGTGCTTTAATTCCTGGACTGTAATAGCACCTTAAGACTGTTATGTATGGCTATTATCTAGTTTTATATTTTCTATGCCCCAATGTTGTTTGATGAATCCAAAGGGGGAGAAAAATAGCTCATACTGCTAGGTGATGCAGACTTGATAAGCTGTTGTGGTATAGGGAGGTATAGTATACTCTAATCTGTTTTGTTCTGTGTTAACTTCCAATTTCTATATTTTGGAATTAAGTGCAGTACAGGTGTTGATCTTTCTTAAAAAAATGCAAAGTTATGGGGATATAAAAGTACAGGTGTTGATTCATTTTGGAATTAAGTTTTCAAAAGCTTTTTAATAAAACTATCTTTGGTTTTCCTAAAATCATGTAACTAGATATAAAATAAATTTGTTGTTCTGTTAATCAACAGATTCTTTCTGAACTGATGCTCTTGTTGTTAAGATTCTATAGCACCAAAAGCTTTGGTTCAACTCTTTTAAGCTAGAAGGAAATTTGAAATATTGTTCCTTGTCTTTTCTGAAAAAAACAATCCATTTATTTGTCAATTTAACAGTTTCTTTTTATAACAACTTTTTAACTATCTTTTTAAAAAGGTTTTTATGTTTTAGTTTCTTTTAAAAAGGTATAGGCACTTCTCTTTTTAAAAAAAAAAAAGAGATTACATAGTTTTAGAAAGAGAAAAACGTTTTCCAGTTTGAGGTCAAAGTGTTGAATGATTTTGTGAGAGTTTTCAAAGAGAATTTTCAAGTGTTTGCTCATTGGTTACCTTGGTCAAGATTGAGGTGCTGTCATTGTGTGCTACAATTTTGTGGCTTCTGTTTTCAGGCTTCTTGTACAATCTTCCAGGTGTTTTCATTCCTAATCTTTCCTTGTGAAATAGTGATAGTTGTGGTACCTCTTGATAGGATTTCTTGAGGATTATTAGAAACTAAAATAGGGTTTTTCAGCAATGTTTTTTAATTGTTCTTGTAGTGTTCAAGAACCACAAGATTTTGTGAGTGTGTTGATTTTTTCTAGTGGAATCCACCTTGGTGTGAGGTGGGACTAGATGT
Source organism: Phaseolus lunatus (assembly GCA_013389735.1). Classification (NCBI taxonomy): domain Eukaryota; kingdom Viridiplantae; phylum Streptophyta; class Magnoliopsida; order Fabales; family Fabaceae; genus Phaseolus; species Phaseolus lunatus. The sequence continues at coordinate 14,991,232 of CM023863.1, read as the reverse complement.
AGCTCTTGTTGAGTGAACCAGTATAAATCGTGTGTGCAAATTTCTCTTTTCAATCTCTGTTGCAATCTCCTTAAACCTGATAATCTGCTACAATATAAATCTGTTATTTTAAAATTGAATCTGTTGTTTCTGGAACTGTTCATACGGTTCTTCAAAGATTCAAAATAAAGTTTTTGAGTGCTTGTGAATAACTCAATCTGAGTGTTGGCTTATTGAAGAAAGTAATAAAGTCTTTAAAAGAACCTAGCTTAAGGATCAAACAAAGTTTCATGATACTTCTTTAAGATTTAAGTAGGATTTCTTGAAACAAAATCTTTCTTAATCTTGATGCTGTAAAGATACCAACTTTGTTCTTTGGAAATTCATTCACTGGTTTTGAGAATTAATCTGGTTAAGGTTCTGTTGTCTCAAAGTGATCAGAAAAACAATTTGTTCTTCATAAAATCAATCTGTTCTTTTTCTGTGTTTTTCTGAAAACAGTTTCTAATTGTGAAAATTTTAAAAGCTCAATTCACCCCCCTCTTGAACTTTGGCACTAATAAACCCAACACAATCCACATGAATCATTCTAGTTTAGGCATTGGTTATTAAAAATGAGTACTTGAAAGGAGACCTTTGACCAAAGATGGTAGATATTAGTAGAAGGGATGTTCAAAGAAAAAGTGTTGTGAAAAACAGGCAAACTACACAAGAATGGAGGATTCAAATTAGTATTAAAAAAATTTTAAAAAAAATTCATAAAGCTTAATTTGATGAACAAGAATAGACGAAGTTTACAAACACACTTTTCGAGCAAGCTTTCTCAAAAACTATGTTTGATGAAGAGTTGTCAAATGCAACTTCATGTTTATACATGAACTGTCTAAAATACTTTTCAAAGATGTTTTTTCACAAAACTCTCCTTCTTAGATTAGTTGTAGGCTAATAACATGCAAAGTACTTGTTCGATAACCCAGACTATGTCTAGTTCTTGATACACATTATCAGGTTCCACTATGGTAGACTAACACAACAAGTTACAAAGCAAGTATTTGAGCTCAACCACTTCTTGCTAAATACGAATATTATTTAGAATGCATCACTCCTGACTAATACTGAGTATTCTTCGGAACGTAGTCATTTATGAATAAGATATGGATATTATTTGGAACTCAATCACTCAAAGTGAAACTTGTTTATTATTTGGAACCTAGCCACTCCTGGCTAAACCACCTTAAGTATTCTTTTGAACAACTATCACTTCTAGCTAATACTTAATTATTCTTTGGAACATAGTCATTATTGGCTAAAATACTAAGGTTTACAAAGAAAATGGGCTAACATATCACAAGGTTTCTCACTTGAAAGAGATATTATTTCTGATAACAGATATAAGAAGAATCAAATTCTTCTAGATAATTATGAATGATAAATGTCATAATTCAGTAATATTTCATACAAAAAAAGATAGACAGTTATGTGTTGATCAAGGGAAGCTTTGATGTTTTCAAATCCTCTTAGAGCTTGAAGAATCTAAAGCTTTTTATGTTGTGTATAGAATAGGATTGTTTAGAATCTTTGTTAAAGTCAGATCCTAAATCTCAGCATTGCTTGATTAATCTGTTTTGAAAAGAAACAAAGTGTTTTTAAAAGAAAAGGAAGAACAACCGATTATATCTTCGAGATAACCAGTTGTTTGTTACTTGGCTAGCACAAAGGTTTTGAATTTGCCTTGTGAGTCTGTCAAGTAGCAGCTTGACACATTTAACCGATTATTTTGTGGTTTTAACCGGTTAAATGGATGTCTCCATAACAGCTTTTTGAAAAACCATTTTAACTGTTTTCAAACTAATTTAGCTGATCCAATGGCCTTAAACGACTAGTTTTCAAGTGTTATAAATATAGCCCTTCTTTCAAAAGGAAAATAACAATTACACAGAATTTCGAAAGCGATTTTTTGAGATCAAAGAGAGATACAAGTTTTTGAAAGAAGTTTTTGAAGAGCAAGATTGCTTTCAAGCTTTGCTGAATTTTCAAGATCTGTCTTAGGATTTCTTGCTGTAAATCTTCAAGTATTTTCTATCCTTCTATAGTTCTTGTGGTTTGATAAAACTGTAACAAATTGTGGTTCACAGAGTCAGAGGATTGTTCTGATCTGTGGTGTGGTTTAGCCAAGAGAAGTGGGTGTTCTTGTGTGAGTCAATATCCCTTCTTTGGTGTGTGTGTTGTTGTAATCTGGGTGGTTACTAGTGAAACTCAGAGGTTGTTCTAAGACTGGATGTAGCTCTAGGATTGAGCGAACCAGTATAAAACCCCTTGTGTTCATATCTCTCTATCTCTTCCTTTAATTGAAACTGTTTGATATAAATTGTTTCTGTTGTCATAAGAACAACTGATTAAAACGAAACTTTAACCGGTTATAATTCTGCAATTGTTTCTGTGTATCGTTGTTTATTTGCTTCTTTGATTGCTTATCTGTGTTTGTTTGATAAAGATTCATTCTTATTCAAATATTTACGAAAGGCTTTCAAAAACAATTCACCCCCTCTTGTTTTAAGCCATCAATTCTAACATTATGGACTTTAATAGATAAAATAGTTATAATTCAACCTCTAATTTAGGAATTTGAACCTTTTTACATATTTTTTGGATTATGAGATGAAAAAAAAATGATTTATTCCCAATTTTGTGTTATTTTCAGGAATTTAAGGAGAGATGAAGCAAAAGAATATATTATGAATAAATATGTCACATAGTCCAAGCCCAATTAGGTTAAATAGAAGGTGTGAGGCATAATCCTATAAATCATTGGGAGGAACCAAAGGAAGGAAACCCTAAAGGAGGCAATCATCAAGGAAAAATGCTTTGGATCTTATTTTCTTGTTGTTCATGCTTGTAATAGGCACCATGAGTGGTTAATTCTTTTCTTTGGGATTCAGAGTAATTTCTTCAAACGATTTATGTATTGAGATGATGTTTATCTATAATATTCAGTTCTTGATTGATGATTGGTATTACCATTTTATTTTCAAAGCTTGGAACCATTCATGATTTTGATCCTTAGATTTGACTGGAAAGTACTTTTGAGTATTTGACCTAAATGACAATGCTTAACATATTTGAATGCTTGGAATAGATTTGAAATCTTAATTGTTTTACAACATTTGTTCGTAATGATAAGGATTTTTTATAAACATGTGAGGAATCGATATTTAGGAGACTCTCTTAATAGTTTTGTATGTGATGAATCGATATGAATGAATTTTATATGTTCATCAATGTCAATCAAAATGGAATTTTATATGTTTAAAACTATGGACGAGTGAGAAGGATTAATCTCATTCCCAATTTTCTTACTTGAATTATTTCACTCATTTACTTTGCTTTTATTTAATTTTCCTACAAACTATTGTCAATATCAAATCAAATCAAATTATTGTACATATTCTTACACTTAGCGAATGTTACTATTAGGATTTTAAATAATTGTTCCTTGTGGGTTTGATATTCGCCCTTATGTACAAATTATTACTTTTGACTCGGTACACTTGTTGTCATCAACATCCCAAGCATGTATACAAGTTGAAAAAGGCCTTATATGGACTTAAGCAAGCCCCAAGGCAGTGGTATGAGAGGCTTAGCAATTTCCTCTTTTCTCATGGCTATGAGAGAGGCAAAATTGATAAGAATCTTTTTATTAAAAAGTCAAATTCTACCATTATCTTAGTTCAAATTTATGTTGATGATATCATATTTGATAGGCGACCTGAGCCTACTGGTGAGATTCAGGAAAGGGAGATTGGAGGGAAAAAGTTTAAGCTTGGCAAATCTCTAAGCCAAGAGATGCAAGATAGGATTGTCGGAGTAATCTCACGGCATTTAAATGCCTTTGCATGGTCTACTTCAGACATGCCCGGTATCGACCTAGACTTTCTATGTCATCGGCTCACGATTGACCCGAAGGTCAGGTCTATAATACAAAGGCGACGGAAGTTCAATGGGGAGAGGTGCTTGGTCATCAGGTAAGAAAATCATAAGTTGTTAAGTGCTGGCCACATAAGGGAAATTCAATACCCCGAGTGGTTGGCAAATGTAGTACTGGTGAAGAAAGACAACGGGAAGTGGAGGATGTGCATCGACTTCACGGATCAGAATAAGGCTTGCTCAAAAGATTCATATCCCCTACCCAGAATTGATGCCTTGGTAGATAGCGCTTCAGGCTGTAGACTTCTCAGTTTTCTGGAAGCGTTCTCAGGATACAACCAAATCTGCATGCATCCTTGAGATGAGAGCAAAACTGCCTTCATGACAAAGCTCTCCAGTTATTGCTATAAGGTAATGCCTTTTGAGCTGAAGAACGCAGGGATGACCTATCAGAGGTTGATGGATAGGATCCTCGCCCCCATGATAGGGCGAAATCTGAAAACGTTTGTGGATGACATGGTCGTCACCTCGAAGGAGAGAAATCAGCATGTCGCTGATTTAGAAGATCTATTCACTACCATAGGTAAGTACAACTTGAAGTTGAACCCTGAAAAGTGTGTGTTTGGGGTGGAAGTAGGAAGGTTCTTAGGGTTTCTCCTCACAGAGCGGGGGATAGAAGCAAACCCCAAGAAGTGTGCAACTACCATTGCAACGAGAAGCCCTGCCACCGTTAAGGAGGTGCAGCAATTGACTGGAATAATGGCCGCCCTATCCCAATTTCTATCACCTGGAGGGGATAAGGGGTACCCCTACTTTCAATGCCTAAAGAGGAATAATCATTTTGTGTGGACTAGCGAATGCGAAGAGGCATTTCTAAAGCTAAAGGAGTACTTGGCTAGCCCGCCTGTTCTTTGTAAGCCACTACCAGGCACTCCCCTTCGCCCCTACTTTGCAGTTACAGATCGAGCGATTAGCTCGGTCTTAGTGCAGGAGCAAGAGTACGCCCAAAGGCCTATATACTTTGTCAGTAAGGTGCTACAAGGGCCAGAGGTGCACTATCAAGCCATCGAGAAAGTTGTCTTAGCAGTTGTATTAGCAGCCCGGAGGCTTCACTACTATTTCCAGAGCTTCACAGTGATAGTTATAACTGACCTGCCAATCCGTAAAGTCCTACAGAAGCCTAACATGGCAGGTAGGGTGGTGCGATGGGCAGTCGAGTTGTCCAAATTCGACGTGCAGTACGAGCCCAGAGGTCCTATCAAGGGATAGGTTTATGTTGACTTTGTAGTAGAGCTCTCCTCGGAAGCTCTACCCAATCAGATAGTGAAGGCTTCCTGTGGACTCTCTCTGTCGATGGGTCCTCCAACCAACAGGGCAGTAGAGCTGGTATCTTCTTGGAAGGACCAAATAGAGTGTTGATTGAGAAGGCCCTAAAGTTTGCTTTTAAAGCCAGTAATAACCAGGAAGAATATGAAGCATTAATAGCTGGAATGTTACTAGCTAAAGAGATAGACGCTCAAAGCCTATTGGGGAAGAGTGACTCACTGCTAGTGACTGGACAAGTTACAGGTGGATACCTGGCCAAGGATCCCCAAATGGCCTCATATTTGAAGTACGTTATGCTCTTGAAAGAGACTTTTCCTGAGTTCGAATTGGTGCATGTCCCAAGGGAGCAAAATGCCCGAGCAGACTTATTGGCCAAACTCGCCAGCTCAGGCAATGGGGTTCTCCAGAGGTCAGTCATCTAAGAGACACTGAACGCATCCAGGACCGCCACGGCTTGTGCGGAAGAGGTCCAATAGGTGGGTACCTCAGAGGTCGGAGGAAGAGGGCACTGTTCGCTGACCCAGAAAACACTAAAGGTACCCAAGGTGAGTTTCTATGGATTGTCAGAAGAGGAATCACCACATGTCTGCTTGGTCGACATGGGTGAAACTTGGATGACACCCTATAGACGTTACCTTGTTGATGGCATGCTTCTGGCGAAGCCTGTAGAAGCTAAGGTCATCAAGAAAAATGCAGGCAGGTACACCCCAATAGATGGAAAGCTATTTAGGCACGACTACACTTATCCCGTCCTGACCTATGTAAATGGAGAGCAGTGTATGCGTATCATGGCAGAGCTCCATGAAGGTATTTGTGGAAGCCACATTGGGAGACGAGCTCTCTCATTGAAAGTTTTCGAGCAGGGTATTATTGGCCAATTATGAAGGAGAATTTCATGAAGTATGCACAGCAATGCACACAATGCCAAAAACATGTCGATTGGCACCATGCACCCCCAAAGGAGTTGCGATCGATCCACAGCCCGTGGCCCTTCCACACATGGGGAATTGATATCCTAGGACCTTTACCACTAGCAATTCAACAGATGAAGTACTTAGTTGTGGCCATTGAGTACTTCACCAAATGGATAGAAGTCAAACCTGTTGCGCAAATAACTACCCACAAGGTTCAGCACTTTGTATGGAAGAACATTGTTTGTCATTTTGGGGTTCCGAAATGATTAGTATCTGATAATGGCACTAAGTTTGCTAGTTAGGAACTCGACAAGCTGTGCACAGAACTCGGCATCAAACAGGTGTTTGTCTCAGTAGTGCATCCTCAAACTAATGGGTATGTCAAGTCTGCCAATAGGGTCTTGCTCAGGGGCTTGAAGAGAAGGTTGGAGAAAGCAAAGGGGACCTGTGCAAACGAGGTTCCTCGAATCTTGTGGGCCTACCACACCACACCTCAATCCACCACAAAAGAAACACGTTTCAGTTAGGTGTACGGATCTAATGCTATGATCCCAGTGGAGATCCAGGAGAGCTCACCGCGATTCCAGAACTTTGTGGTGGAAAAGTCTAACGAAGGAAGGAAGGTGAATCTCGACCTACTCGATAAAGTGCAAGAGCAAGCACGCATCAAGGCCGAAGCTTTGAAAAGGAAGGTTGAGCAGAAGCAGAGGTCCAAGTTAAGACCTCGGTAGTTCCAGGTTACCGACCTGGTAATGCGAAGAGCTCACCTGTACCAGCTGGAGAACAAGTTGTCTAACAAATGGACTGGCCCATTTCGCATAGTAGAGGCACTCAGAAACGGAGCTTATAGGCTTGAGACTCTAGAGGGTGCAACTATTACCCGAACGTGGAATGGGGCAAATCTCAAATTTTATTTCAGCTGATGTATAATGCCATTCAGGAACAGTTAAGGGGACACTCTTTTCCCTGGCTAGGGTTTTTTAATGAGGTCACCCAATGAGAAATTGTTTATGAATTATGATTTGTCACTATACTTTGTTAATATGCAGGAAAATGTAATTTCCCCTTGGAAACATTTCAAGTTTGGGAACGAATAGGTACATGGCGATTCAGGCGTGTTGACCTCTCGTTCAAGCGAGATTTTGAGTATGGGAACCCCTGAATCGCAGCTCGCCACCATTGTGGCTTAAGCCTTAAAAATGTAATTTCCCCTTGGAAACATTCCAAGTTTCGGAACGAACAGGTACATGGCGATACAGGTGAGTATGAGAATCCCTGAATCGCAGCTCGCCACTGTTGTGGTTTGAGCCACGCAAATGGAATTTCCCCTTGGAGACATTTCAAGTTTGAGAACGAACATGTATATGAAGATTCAGGCAAGATTCTGAGTACAGGAACCCCCGAACTACAACTCGCCACCGCTATGGCCCGAGTCAAGGAGAGATAATCTCCCTTTGTAAAGATTCCAAGAATGGAAGCACGCAGATGCATAGTTATACAGGAGCAAGTCCTGCACAATCAAGGTAAAGGAAAGGTGGGACAACCAATGTATTTATGAAGTACAAGTCGTCCTGTGGATGACTCTGTCAAGAGCACAATGACTCACCATTAAGAACAGATATCTTGTTGAGGTGGTTAGTAGCATCAAAAAATTCAAAATGCATTACGAATTACTTTGTTAAGATTTTATCACTAGTCAATTTAATCATGATATCTGCATTATTATGAGCTGGTTAAGTCATGGTAGTCGTGTCTATTAGAAAGCATGCATTATCAATGTGCTAGTCAAGCTATGTAAAGGGAAAGCATAATGACAAATAAATTGTGCATACATATATACAAAGAATTGGAAATTGTTTTGAAGGCTACAAAAGGAGGTTGACTACAAGGAAACCTAGGGATGCTCCTCCTCTTCGTCTACTAATTGACCATCTACCACGATCTTGCCCACCCCAAGTTGGGAGAAGTATGATTTAGGGTAGATGCACATGGCCTGGGAAACAGTGTCCTCAAATCCTGCCATGTAGGAGTTAGCAGCATCACTCATCAGGTCTTCCTTGGTTTTCTGCAGGAGCTCATCCTTCTGTGCCAGCTCCTCTTTCTGCCTGGCCACATCCTCATCTCTTCCAGCCAGCTCTTCCTTCAACTTCTCCACCTCAGTGAGGAGATCGTTGTTCCTAGCATATAGCCCCAAGGCCTCTTGGGACTTCCCAAATAGGAGAGCCTTGGTCTATTGATAAACTCTTCGAAGCTCCTGCACCTCTAGCGTGAGTCCGCTGACTTGCAGCTTGGAGGGCTTCTTCTTTAGCTTAGTCCTTCGCTTTCCACATCTTGGAAAGAAGAAGGCAGTTTGCAACTAGGGCTTGTCCTATTTTCCTTGTAACATGTTCCATCAGCGGACCCACTGTGATACAAACCAAGTCCACAAGATGATGACAAAGGATGCTAAAGGACACAAAGAGAAGTCATCTCAAAGTAGAGACCTCAGAGGGAGAATTGGAAGAAGACTAGAGCATCTAAAGTTCTTCCTGCTAGTCTTCTTAATGAGTAGAAGATATTGTAAATAAGTTGGGCTCATTTGAGGGATCCAAATAGCAAATATAGGCTAGAATAAGGTACCTTTAGCATAGTAGGGGGTGTAGGTAGCATTCTAGCTTGTTCCTAGCCCATTTGAAAGCATTTTGACCTAGTTTCTAGAAGGATAAGCCTAAAATACGGGATTGACTTAGTCAAACCCTATGGCTGCCCACTTTTTCCCTTTTCCCATTCTACCCTTTAATCCTGCTTTCCAAGGCTCCTAAATCTATAAATAGGGAGGCCTACCTCATGTATTCATAAGTTGAATTAAGACTAAAGTTACTATACACAAATTCTGTTAGAGTATTATGAGCATCGTCTCCTTACACCATTGTCTTATCTTGTGAGATTTAGATAGCTCTCAAGTGGCGGCATTCCTCACTGATCTTGGAGCAAACCACCATCCAAGTGGCGTGATCACCTCTCTAGCTTCACTCTCCTAAGTTTCCTTTCACTCATCTTTTCCATTCCATTTTCAATTTGATCATTGTCCTTGTTTTTGGTTTCCTTTGCTATCTTTTGTTTCCGTACCTTATTACTTGTCATCATCTTCGCCATATTTGTGTTTTCCTTTTGATCTTTGGAAATGAACCTTCACATCTACTTAACACTTGTTAAGTTAATGTCCAATGGGGATTTTCATTAGGTTTCTCACCTTAATTGCTAATTAATCTCAATCTTAACTCAAAAGTGTCACCTAAATGAATCAATCTAAAATCAACTCACATCATGCCCTTCCTCTGATATGCTTTCTGTAACATCCCGCCAAATCCTTTTCATATTTATATAATGAAATAAAGGTAAAACAATAATATCGAAGTGAACATATATATATATATAATGAAATTTCTCCTCACAGGGAGTTTAATACATATCCAGTCAGTTTTCCAAACTTAACAAAATACAGCAAAATAGAAAAACAGGCGATCTCCTAATAGAAAACAGGCGATCTCCTATCAGAAACAGAAAACAGGCGATCGCCTAACAGAAACAGAAACAGGCGATCTCCTTCCGGCGACCACTCACTGAGGAGCTCTACTTCCTGCAACATCATCTGCTCCCGTGTAAATTATACACGATCATCACAGGTTTAAGAAAACATCCACAAAACAAAAACGCAGGGTAAGCTAGATATTTTAAAGAGAATTTAGATATGAAACTTTAAAATCAAGATAAAACAAATTTAAGACACCCACGTAAAAACCATCAACTTTCTCATTCCCTTCACATGACCATCAAGTAATCACATATTTCACAATTTCCTCAAGAGTCGTTCAATTCACATAATCCATCAAGTGTCTATCAATTTCAATGTTTCTCATTTCTCACGTCAGACTTCCACTGACTCATCACACATAGACACTTGACACTACTTCCGGAAGACTCGTGCGTTGAACTTAGCATCCAGAGACCTGCACCTGTCATACCACACCACTGTGAAATCCACACAGGGTCGCTGTGAAATCCACACAGCCATGCGCATAAACATAATCTCAATATCATCACTCTCCCGGTATGACAGGGTTAATTCATATAACAGGTCAAGTTAGTTATCTTTCAAACAACTTACCCATACATATGAACCTCCTTCGACTCTCAACAACTGAATGACTTCATCTATGTGACCCCATCATATCAGCAGAGTCAGGATCGTCTCATTCACAGGATACTCACTGATCAATACACTCTAATACCAATCTCAACACGGTATTTCTTTTCCTGAAAATACTATGCCTTGACCCCACATTCACAACATTCAACACATCATATAACACTTAAATGAACGATTCCAATCACAGCAACAATCATTCCAAGGTTCAGATTTTCGAATATCGTATGCATTTCACATTGCAATCTCAAACAGTTTCAAACGACACTAAAACAGGGGAGTTCGAAATCAACATTTAAAACCGGCGATCACGTCGCCCCACACATAAAAACAGAGCATCGTGAAAAAGAATATGAAACCGGCGACCACGTCGCCCTCACTTCAGAACCTACTCGCCTAAAGTTTTTATAAACGAAAATACTAGCTTCCCTTACCTGAACTTGCGCAAAACACCAAGAGCTCCAAAACCCACCGAAGCTTAAAGATCCCTTAACTCTGTTTTAGCGTCCGATTTGGAGAACTTGCAGAGAACCTCCCAGGTGTCCAAGGGCAGTCGTCGCTCGTCGTACTGGTGCTTGAGGATGCCTGAATCCAACCACTCTGCAAGAAAGCTTGCGTGCACGCTTCCCTAAACAGTACGGCCACGTGTGTCTCTGTGCATACCAACTCTCTGATGCCACTATTCTGAACCACCCTTTTTGTCTACGTGTCGCACGTGCAGGACGTCTCATGCTGGGAGCCTGGGTCCCACCTTATCTGTGTGAAACTCGACATCGCGCGATAACCTTCCACCGATGACTCATCCTGGCGGACGACCGATGTCTTTCTCTGGAAGACGACCGATGTCTCTCTCTGGAAGACGACCGATGTCTCGCCCTGGCAATGCCCGCATGCCTCGCGCCCTGGCGATGCCCGACGACACATCGCCACGCCTTGCTGAAGGTTCTTCATCCCACTATGTTACGTCCAAGGTATCATCTCCACATGACTTGGTGACGTCGGTAGCTTCACATTTCCAAGAGTAGATCAGCACTACTCCTCGTGCGCCCATGCATGCAACACTAAGGACGATTTCTTATGCTCAAGCATAAAGCTTCGCATGCACAGCGTATCTAAGGCTTAACCCACACCTTGATACGCGTGGATTTTGGAACCCGCTATGGTTGATCCAGTATCTTGACCACATACTGAGTGCACTTTCGGCGATCATGTGCACCATAGGCGATTGGCGATTATGTACCAGAGAAGTCGAAGGTCGCCTCCGTCTTCAACAACGGCGATCTCGTAGACTTCTAAGCTACACTTTTCTTCCTTTATATTTTAAATAAAAACATACTTAGAATTCACTTAAATTATATCACTTTCATTCCAATAAAATTTTCTAGGTCCTTACACTTTCTTCCCTGCTCTCCTGCACCGCAATGTCGCGTGGAGGAAAAGGGCTGGGTGGAAGGTCTTAGTGCGAGGGGGCTCAATTGCCCGAGGCAAAGTGGGCCGAAGTTGCAGCATCAGTCGTTCATCTTCTTTTGAAGATTAGTCCAGAACAGGTTTCTTCATCTTCAGAGAGGGAGGTTTCAGCCACTGCTTTCAGTTTTTGGCCCTTGGCAAATGGAGCTTGGGTAGCTTTCTTTTGCTTGGCTAAAGCAGCTATGTTTTTCTTTTCTTTTTTTTTTTCTGAGCGTCCAACATGCTCTCTGCAAGAGGATAAAGAAGAGATTCAAAATTACATACATACAAGACAACGTTAACAAAAGAAAGGAAAGGATGGATACCAGTGTATATTTTGAGTCCTGTTGGGGAGAACTCGTTCTTTATCAAGGTGGCGGTGTCAAAAACCACCTTGAGGTTGGACAGGAAGAGACACACCTCTCGTTCTCGTTGGGGCATGTCTTCTATTCGCTTGGGGGTTTTGAATCTGGGTTCCTCGGTCTAGTAAAGAGGAAACCCATCCAGAAGGATTGGGTCCCTTTTGTTGTTGCGAATTTTGAAGAACTTCCCTTTAAAACCTTTATATGATTGCTGGAAGAGGGATAGCAAAGCTCTCCCAGCAACCTCGTTGAAGCTAACCCACAGCTGACGACCTAGGTGTTTGGCCTTAAAGAAATACAGGAAAACTTCCACTGATGGCAGAAGGCCGAAGTGGTTACAGAGGATGGAGAAGCCTCGAACGAATGCCCAACTATTGGGATGTAGCTGGGCAAGTGCGGTGTTGATCTCGGTAAGGAGGGCTCTCTCGAAGTGGTATGGGGGTAAGCGGAGGAGCACTTTTTTAAAGACGGTTGAATAGAAAAAATAGAAAGGACCTTCTGGGTTCGATGATTCATCGCAACACACAGGTTCATCAGGTTTACAGGGCACTACCAGCACATATTTGTCATCTTCCCTACCAAAGAGGCATTTTTTCTTAGGGTGTTCATTCTTCCTTTATAGTACTATCTTCTCATGAGAGATATACTTAGAAGTTTCGGCTAACAGATTGGCAGGGACCCAGAGATATAGGTTTTGGTAATCCATCATACAGAGAATCTAAAACACAAGAAAATTAAACAAGCAGACACAAGCACATGTTTAAAAACATAAATGCATGTGATTCGAAAGGAAAGAAAACAATGAAATGAAAATTACAGACAATGATTCAATCACGCAAAGCTATACAGACGGTCCCAACACGGTTGATATTAATGTAGTTAGAATTATTCATGAATGTAGTTATCAACTGTCCCAAACATATTTTCCATTTTATTATACTGTATCATTTTATGTATAATATTTATTAGTTTCTGAATTTTTACACCAATTTCTAATTAATTTATTAATTTTTAAAAAATTTACAATTTTAGTTAAGTATTTTATAATTATTTTTATTAAAATTTATTTTGAATAGTTTTGCATGTATTTATAATATTAAATAAATTGTATTTTATTTGAACTAAGTTCACCAATGATAGGAGAAACAATATTTTAATCACAAACATACAAATCATTAATCATATTTTATTTTAAATTAATTTTAACTACAAGAAAAAAAATTATAATTTCAATTTTATCAATTAAAAAAAATTATCAATCACACTCATTATTCACAAACTTCCTCTTCAATTTTTTTTTTCTCTTAATTCAAATAATCTTGTTTTCCTACTTTGTGATATATTTCTCCTCAAATCCATAATTAAAGCACTGATGTTTTTAATTTATTAAATGAAGGGAAAGTCTTTAATATTTTAAGAATGGCAAGTTCATAATTTTTTACTGCCTCGTTAATCACGCCTACACGTTGTATGACTTAAAAGCTCCGAAGTTAGGGGTCTTCGTCTTCTTTTAAAATAAAAATATGTATATAACATCTCAAATATATAACAATTAATAACCAAATAATTTTTGTTTGACCTTTGTTTCACATTTTTGTTGAGAATTTTTTAGTTTTTATGATCTACGAGAAACTATTTATAATCAGTAAGTCATAAAATTAAAATTTGATAATATTTTCATTATATAATTATAGTAATTAATAAAAAATAAATTTTCTTATTATTATTTTTTATATTATTTATTAAAATTTTATTCTTATATTTTGATAATTATTTTTTATTGTAATAGTAATTATATCAAAATTTTAATTATAGTTATTGCTTTCACCATTATAAAAAATATTAAGATATAACCATTGCCAAATACCATCCAAATAACATTTAATAAAAACAATATATAAAAATGATAAGTAATATAATATAATAGGAATAAAATTTAAAAAAATATAGATATTTAGGTATTTAAAAATACAAAAGTGTTATGTTAATACTCTAAAAAAACTCACCTTACAACTTATTTTAATAATAATAATAATATATATTAGTTTTTTAAGTTAAAAAATATAATTAAAATATTAAAGAATCAAACATGTGTTGCTAAACTTCTACACTCATTATAAGTAAGCTTTATTATTTGATTATAAAATACTAATAATATATTTTCTAATTGTTTTTCACACGCATTATTTCATTGTTTAAAATTTATTAAAACTGATCAGTACAAGAATTAAGATTCACTAAACCAAATGTGAAAACCAAAAACAAATTTCTTTGAATGAAAATAAAATGTGTATTAAAAATTATATTATGAATATTTTAAGTTTTAATCAGTTTACTTGAACTTAAAGAATGACTACGGAGATAGATCGATTTTCTTTAAGACAAATGTGAACTTTCATAAGAAAAGATCAAGTTGTTGATTAAGAAATGTCGTTTTCTAATTAATTAAGGACCCAACAACCTTAAAAATAAACATATCAGCTTTTTTGTGAGCGACTAATTTAATCATATTATTTTACTCGTAGATTCTTAGGACTTTACCCTCCACAAAGAAAATATTAATTAATAAGTGTTCTGACATTATCATAATTAGTTTTATAATATACAGTCCAATGCTACTTGTTTTTAGTATAAATTTTTTTAAAAAATTAAATATATAATATACTAATAGATCAATATAAGTATTACTAATCAGTGTTCTAAAAATATTGATTAAAAGATTTAGAACAACTTTTTATTAAGATGCAATGCCTTAACAAATAGCCTTAAAAAAAATAATGATTAATCAATAGCATTTATCTATTAGCTACTAGATTGCAACCAAGCTGAGACAAAAGCAAAATCCAGATATGCAAATTTGACTATTTCATTCACATTTCTGAACTAAAACCTTATCTTAATCTTATTCTCTTATTTAACTCATCTCCATCTAGTTCTCTTATTTAATATTTATAATTATAAATTTCTTGTCACATCCTCGTTCACATTCGATAATATCTCAATATTTACTATTTTACTATTTCAAATATTAATTAAATAATTTATTTTATAAAAAAATAAAAATGACATAAAAAGATATTATCATTGATTTTCAATTAATGTAAAAAAATGCACATAGTAATAATTTATGTGAATGAACCCTTCATATTGAAATATTATCATGTAAAAAATAAATAATAAATTAAATATTAAAAATTATAAAGATAATTAAATGTGTGTCCTGAAAATATATATATATATATATATATATATATATATATATATATATATATATATATATATATATATATCAATCACGTGTATCCATATATAATAAAAGATATTCATCAAGGAATATCTACTTACACCTTTCATAATACTAACATTAAGTATTTAGTATATTGTTATGCAAACCTCAACTATATTTACCTCGATAAGTTTAAAGTATATTCATATTTAGTCCTTAATATATATTTCAATTCATTTGTCAGATCTCAACATGTGTTATGACAATACAATAAAATCTCCTTTAATTTGTCAGCACTTGATGTCTTAGCTTACATGACTTAGACCGTCAATAAAGTTAGAAATCCCTATTAAAACATAAATGTTTGCTTAATACATGAGTTCAAACAATGATTCACGTATCATCTCATATTATTGACCTCAATTTTCAGACATTTCATTATCAGAACATACTCAATATAAATTTGTATTCATATACATTTCAACTTAATCATTTTACATATCATCATCGACATCAATTCACGTGCATTTACATTTCTATAGTCATTATTAACAACTTATAATACACACTCGCAAACATAATTAAACATATAATAAACTAATAATACATACTCGCAAACAATAAGCCATAATAAAATACAGTTGATATGAATGTATTACCAACATCTAAATGAAATGGATAAGCATTTACGAGTTAAAGGTCGTACCTTGATTTGTTTGATGAGGTAGGGCGAGGAGGTTTGTTTGAGTTAGAAGAGAGGAGGCAGAGCGTGCAAGAAGAAGCGCGAAGTCTTTGAATGCATAATAAAACAGTGAAGAAGGGTTTTAGGTTTTAACGTACAAAGGAAGCGCAAGTAGCAACACTTTCTAGCCGTTGATGATGGTCACGTGTATGTTCGCGATGGAGTGTGGTGAGACGTCACCTCAAGGCACTATGCGCAGAGTGCAATTCACAAGACACGTAGGTCGTTATCGGCGAGTAACTTAGTCCTTTCAATGAAACAAGTTCAACTCGAGACTAGAGGCTTGTGTATTGGACCAGAGTGCGTAGAGCTCAGTTCTCGGAGATCGGACATCGACGCTTGCAAATAGTTAGGTCAGTTCGGGCGTTGGGGGTGAGAATTACATGGCTGGGCTCAAGTATGTGCATATTAATTCTCATTCATACATTGGTATAATCTTTCGCCCATAAGGCCTAGTAGGTCAGTAAAAGTATGTTAAATGGGCCTAGAGGTGCAGATAGTGCATTTGGGTCTAGGAAGAGTAAAATGTATTCTATCAGCTTAAGCCCAAGTGCACTAGGGCTTGATAGACTATTTGTATACAGGATACATAATGGCATATGCATGGTACAATGATATGTGAAAACATGTAAATGAACTTGAAAACAGATTTGACCCCGGGAGTTGGTACATGCATTGATACCCAGGTGGTTATTCTGTTAAGATTTAATGCACTCCAAGGAGATAAGATTTTGTGCAGCTGTACTGTTAAGATTACACACACTGTAGCGGGATTGTCTCCCATTGAATATGTTATTGAATATGCATTTGTTCGAGATAAGATTCTCAGGAGAAGTTTGTTACAAGAGGTAGCCTAGTGCTAGTTTATAAAAGGGACTAGATGTCCCAGGTGAAGGTACGTTTTTTCTAAGCCTTAAACTAGATACTTCTTGTTTAATATAAGCCTTGTACTGACTTGATCGTCGGAATGCGACAGGCCGGTAGGGCACCCTCTGTCTCAACAGGTACAACATTCGAACAACTAAAGGAAAGCACAAATTACAGTAAGAGAGGCATACGGAGTCAGAGTTCGTCCACAGAAGTCTACCAGCGACCAGGTCAACCGGTAGGAACAATGTTATTTTAAAATTTTTATAAAAAATTATTTAAATTTCTATTTTTTATTTTATTATATTTTTTTTTAAAAAAATATTTTAAAATAAAAACTCTTTATGTTATTTTTAATTTTTTATAAATAATTATTTAAATTTCTGTTTCTTTTATTTTATTATTTTTTAAAAACTGTATTTTTTACTTTTTTATAAATAATTATTTAAATTTCTGATTTATTATATTTAAAAAAACTGTATTTTAAAATAAAACTCTTTATGTTATTTTTACTTTTTTTATAAATAATTATTTAAGTTTTTATTTCTTTTATTTTTTATATAAAATTATTTTAGTACTTATTTGATTTTATTATATAAGATCTTTTTTTAAAATAAATTTTTGTATTTTTTTTATTTATATTACTTGTTTGACTTTGTTGATAAAGAGAGACGATGAGTCAAACAAAGAAAAAGAAAGAAACAGATCTTACGTGGAAATATTGTGAGAGTGTTCTCCCTCATAGACTTCTAATCAAGTGTAAATATTGTTCAAATACTGATGTGAGTTGAATTCATCTTTGTTTAATTTGTAACACTTTATCAAGAATTGGATCAACATTCTTAGAGCAATTATGGTGAGTTACCTAAAGAAAATCCCCACTGGACATTAACTTAGCAAGTGCTAAGTAGATGTGAAGGTTCATTTCTAAAGGTCCAAGAGAAAAAACACATGTTTATGTGACTTTTATGAATTTTATTGATTAAAACTGTGTAGGTTGTAAGGATCTAGAAATTTATTTGGAATAGAAGTGGTGTAATAGAAAATTCATAATGGTCAGACCTCGGACGTCGTCCCAGGTCTGAGGGCGGCATGGTAGAGATCGGTCGGTTGGGTCATAGTGGGTTCCAGGAAATCACATGCACCAAGGTGTGATTTGAACCTTAGATACGCTATGCATGCAAAACTCTATGCTGGGGCATAAGAGATTGTCCTTAGTGTTGCATGCATTGGCGCACGAGGAGTTGGTACCGACCTGTCCTCGGGCAGGAGAAGCTACCGACGTCACCGAGTCATGTGGGAGTGATACCACAGACTTAGAGTAATGGGAGGACGAGCCCTCAACTGGGTGTGACGATGTGACATCGGTGACCAGAGTGAGGCGATGTGTCCTCGTCACACACAAGGGCGATGAGAGATCGCTAGGAGGAGAGACACATCGGTCATCGACCATGATGAGAGATCGCCAGGAGGAGAGACACATCGGTCGTCTTCCAGGATGAGACATCGGTCGTCTTCCAGGATGAGACATCGGTCGTCTGCCAGGATGAGAGAAACATCGGTCATCGGGGGATAGTTGAGAAGCGATCAGTCATCGGTGGCTGTTCATCGAGGGGTCCTGTTACACGCAGATAAGCTGGGACCTAGGCTCCCAGCATGAGCGTTCTGCATGCGTGACACGTAGATATTAAGAGTGCTTCAGAACAGTTGACGCCAGAGAGTTGGTGAGGCAGGTAACCCAAAGTTGGTACGCGCAGAGACATCACGTGGCAGTTCTGTCAGAGGAAACGTGCACGCAAGCTTCCCGCAGAGTGGGTAATGGCAGCTGCCTGGCGGGTCTGTGTGGCTTAGTCTCAGAACACACATCCTCTTAGTTAGTGTTCGAACGCTGTTGGGGTAGCGAGAGATAGAGTGAGTTTAGTCTTCATCCTTTTTCCTTCCTCTCCTTCACTCTGCGATTCAGACCTTCTCACGTCCCAGCTTGGCTATCGGCGACTGCCATAGAGCACCTTGGGAAGATTCTCTGCAAGTTTCCAATCAAGCCTTAAAACAGAGTTCGGGTATCCTTAAGTTCGGTGGGTTAGAGCTCGTAGTGAGATTTTACGCAAGTCCAGGTAAGGGAAGCTAGCTTCATCTTCAATAAAAACCTTAGGCTAGAAGATTCTGAAGTTGGGGCGACGTGGTCGCCGGTTTCAAACTTTCTTGCACGATGCTCTGTTTTATGTGTGGATCGGAATCTGTTTGAGATTGAAAATGTGAAATTTTAAATATAGTGGATGCTGTGAAATGCATATGATTTTCGAAATCTTGAACTTTGGTATGATTTGGATTGTTTAGAAACGGTTGAAAATATGATATGATTGAATCGTTCATGAATGTGTTGTATGAATATGGAATGATGTGAAATTGTGGTCAAGACATAGTATTTTCAGGAAAGGAAATACCATGTTGAGACTGTTATGAGGGTGTATTGATCTGTGAGTATCCTGTGAATGAGACGATCCTGACTCTACTGATATAATGGAATCACATAGATGAAGTTATTCAGGTGGTGAGAGTCGAAGGAGGTTCATATGTATGGGTAAGTCGTTTGAAAGATAACTGACTTGACCTGTTATATGGATTAACCCTGTCATACTAGGAGAGTGATGATATTGAGATTATTTATGCGCATGACTGTGTGGATTCACAGCGACCCTGTGTGGATTCACAGTGGTGTAGTATGACAGGTGCAGGTCTTTGGATGCTAAGTTCAATGCACGAGTTTTCCGGAAGTAGAGTCAAGTGTCTACGTGTTGTGAGTCAGTGGAAATTCTGACGTGAGAAAGATGAATATTGAAATTATTGGTAGACACTTGATGGTTATGTGAAATGATAGACACGTGATGAAGTTATGAAATTATGAATATTGCTGATTACGTGGATGTGAAATTGTGAAGTGTGTAAAATGAAAAATGATGGTTTATGATGATATCAAGTTTCATATTTAAAGTTTTTAAAATAGTTAGCTTACCCCTTGTTTTGTTTTGTGGTTGTTTTCTTTAAAACTGTGACGATCGTGTATAATTTACACGGGAGCAGATGATGTTGCAGGTAGTAGAGCTCCTCAGTGAGCATTTTGGAGGAAGGGATCGTCTGTCTTGAATGCTGTATTTTGTTTTATTTTGAAAACTCCTGATGGAGATGTATTAAAATTCCCTAGAAAAGGGATGTTATTTTGAGATACAATGTATGGAATGGATGAATTTTATTTTAGATACATATGTTAAATTCGATATTATTGTTTCAAATGTTTTGTTATATATATATATATATATATATATATATATATATATATATATATATATATATATATATATATATATATATATATATATATATATATATATATATATATATATATATATATATATATATATATATATATATTTATACGAGTAGAAAATCGAGGGACGTTACATAGGTATATCAAGAACAGCAAGGTATATGTAAGAACAACACAAGAAAAGTTCAAGAACACAAGATTAAAAGAAGAATCAGAACAAGAATTAAAACTAACAATAGAAACACAATAAGAACACAACCTACTATTGGAAATTCAAGAAAACAACATAAACAAGAATACCCATGGAAGCCGAGCAAAAAACAGGTTGATACAACACATTTGAACCAATTAAAATGGAAGAACAATACATCAAATGAAAGAGGACATCACAAGGAAGAGAATGAACCAATTAGAATTGAAAACAAACAAGTAGAACAAAAATGGGTATTTCTAGAAGAAGAATAGAAATGACTTATGTGGTTGTAGCCTTTTTGGAGATGTGCTCACGCCACTTGGAGGGTGGTTCTTCCAAGATGAGTGGGAGGTGCCGCCACTTGAGAGTCTCCAAAGCTCACAAGATAAGACATGGAGAAGAAGAAGAGACAAGTCTCACAAACTCTCTCTCACAACAACTCAAGATAGTTTCTTTACTTCTAAATTTCAACTTCTATTATTATGAACCAAGGTCCCCTATTTATAACGAGGGTGACCGGTTTGGGTTTACAAAGGAGGGAGTTGGAAGAGACACTTTCTAGCTCCTTCTTAGCGCTTAAGTCTAGAAGGAGTAGGAAGAGTCATTTCTTCCACTCTTTTACAAAAATCGTCCCAAACAATGCCTTACACTAGAGGTTTCTTTGGTTTTCCTCTTTGGCATATTCCTAAGGCTATTTCTATATTTATTTACAAATGTTTATACAAGGGTAATTACAAAGAGAGATAACATTTCATACTCTTTACCCAAAACTTTAACCTTGCTCCTTGTAATCCTTTGAGGCATGAAGGATGTTGAGCTAATTTGTCCTTGAGCTTCTTGGGCTTGGGCCTCATCTTCCTCTTCTATTTGATCTCCATCATGCTCCCCAAGTTGGAAAGAATTCATCCACGAATTTTGAAGACCTGTAGAAAAGGGAGTTAGATCACTGATATTAAAAGTATGACTACCAAGAAAAGTATTAGGCTTATCTAACTCATAGGCATTATCATTAATCCTCTTGATGACCTGAAAAGGACCATCTCCACGAGGCATAAGCTTTGACTTTCTTTGAGTTGGAAATCTATCCTTTCTCAAATGGAGCCAAACCCAATCACCAGGTTCAAAGATTAATGCCTTTCAACTGTTTTCTTAATTTGTAGCTTGATGTGATTATGCAAGTCCTTTATAAAAGAAGCTTTTTCAAATCCATCCTTGCATAAGACATCATCAAGTACAGGAATTGGAAGAAGATCCAGAGGTGTCAAAGGATTGAATCCATAAACAACCTCAAAAGGAGAGTGGGATGTTGTAGAATTTACTACTCTATTATAAGAAAATTCAATGTGAGGTAGTAAATTCTCCCATACCCTAGGATTTCCAGAAATAAAGCATACAAGAATTTGACCCAAAGTTCTATTAACCACCTCAGTTTGACCATTAGTTTGAGGGTGGCAAGTAGTAGAAAACAAGAGTTTTGTGCCTAGTTTGCCTCATAAGGTCCTCCAAAAGTGGCTTAAGAACTTAGAATCTCGATCAGAAATAATGCTTCTAGGAATGCCATGTAATCTAACAACTTCCTTAAAGAAGAGATTTGCAATATAACAAGCATCATCAATTTTGTGGCATCGTATAAAATGAGCCATTTTAGAAAATCTATCAACAACCACAAAAATAGAATCCATTCCTTTTGATGTCTTGGTAAGACCTAAGATAAAATCCATGGAAATATCTACCTAAGGCATTGTAGGAATTGGAAGAAGGGTATACAAGCCATGGGGTTGCACTTTAGATTTAGCCTTTTTACATGCTATACACTTATCACAAAAGCTACGTACGGATTTTCTCATGTGTGGCCAAAAGAAATGCTCATGCAATGTATCTAATGTTTTGGCTACCCCAAAATGCCCCATTAAACCACCTTCATGTGCTTCCCTAACAAGAGATTGTCTAATAGAACTATGTGGTACACAAAGTCTTTTACCTTTAAAAAGGAATCCATCTTGTATGAAAAAATCTTTGTGACCACCTTTAGAACACTCTTGATAAATGCTAGAAAAATCAAGGTCATCATGATAAAGTTCCTTTATGTGATCAAATCCAAGAAATTGAACATCTAAAAGGTTTAACAAGGTATATCTTCTTCAAAGTGCATTGGCTACAACATTTATTTTACCTTGTTTGTGTTTGATCACATAAGGAAACTGCTCAATGAATTTCACCCATTTAGCATGCCTCTTATTAAGCTTGCTTTGGTCTTTCAAATATTTAAGAGATTCATGATCACTATGTATCACAAACTCTTTAGGAAAAAGATAGTGTTGCCAATTGTGCAAAGCTCTAACAAGTGTATATAACTCTTTATCATAAGTGGAATAGTTGAGATGACTTCCTTTTAATTTCTCACTAAAATAAGCTATGGGGTGACCCTCTTGAAGGAGAACAGCCCGAATGCCTATATTAGAAGCATCACATTCAATCTCAAATGTTTTAGTAAAGTTAGGAAGGACTAAGATGGGAGCTTTAGTTAATTTTTCTTTCAAAGTTTCAAAAGATTTTTGTTGCTCTTCTCCCCACTTAAAAACCATATCCTTCTTTACTAAAGCATTCAGTGGTGCGGAAGTTGTACTAAAATCTTTCATAAACCTTCTATAGAAAGAAGCAAGGCCATGAAAGCTTCGTACTTCATTCACATTGGTGGGTGTAGGCCAATGTTGAATTGCTACAACCTTTGATTGATCTACATGCACCCCTTTATAACTTACAACAAACCCTAGGAATTCTATATGATCAAGTGCAAACATACATCTAGCAAGGTTAGCATACAAATGTTCCTTCCTAAGGGTTTCCAAAACTTCCTTAACATGCATTTCATGTTCATCCAAAGACAAGCTATATATGAGAATGTCATCAAAATAAACTACAACAAACTTGCCTATGAATGGTCTTGGAACATGATGCATGAGTCGCATGAATGTACTTGGTGAATTAGTCAAGCCAAAGGGCATAACCAACCACTCATACAAGCCAAACTTGGTCTTAAATGCAGTTTTCCATTCATCCCCCGGTTTAATCCAAATTTGGTTATAACCTCTTTTAAGATCAATCTTGGTAAAAATTTGATATCCATGCAACTCATCCAACAAGTCATCTAGCCTAGGAATGGGATGCCTATATTTGATGGTAATGTTGTTTATGGCCCTACAATCCGTACACATCCTCCATGACCCATCCTTTTTAGGGACAAGTATCACAGGCATAGCACATGGGCTCATACTATCTTGCACCCACCCCTTAGCAAGTAATTCCTCTACTTGTTGTTGGATTTCTTTTGTTTCGGTTGGGTTGGTCCTATAAGCTGGACGATTTGGTAAGGAAGCCCCAGGTATAAAATCAATTTGGTGTTCAATGCCTCTTAGAGGTGTTAAGCCTTTAGGAAGGTCTTGAAACACATCTTGAAATTCCTTAATCAAATTATCCAAACATTTTGGACTAACCTTAGCCAAATCACAATCAAGAGATCTAGGCATAGCTAAAAAAATAGGCTTTTGAGAAACAATTACCTTGTTGACCTCTTGGCTTGAAATAAGAAGACTCTTTTTAGAAACTTTTTTTTCATTTTCATTCTCTCTATTTATCTTCATGGTAACTTGGTCCTCGTGGACTTCTTTTGGAGAGAGTGACTTTAATATGACCTTGTGCCTATGGAAGTCAAAAGAAAGTTTGTTGGTAAAGCCATCATGAAAAACTTTTCTATCAAATTGCCATGGCCTACCCAAAAGTACATGTGTTGCTTCCATAGGTACAACATCACACAAGACCTCCTCTTTATATTTACCAATAGAAAATGCAATGAGGACTTGTTTGTTGACAATGATTTCTCCTACTTCACTTAACCATTACAATTTATAGGGCTTTGCACGAGAGATAGTAGACAATCCAAGTTTATCTACCACTCTTGTGCTAGCCACATTAGCACAACTACCACCATCCACAATCAAAGAACATAACTTGTTATTAATGAGACACCTTGTATGGAAAATGTTTTCTCTTTGGCTTTCATCAAAAGGTTTTAAAACTTGGCCAAGCATGCGTCTCACTACTAACAAGTCACCTTCAAGTGGACTTTCACTATCACATTCATTAGATGATCTAGACGGTGTAGAATGTCTAGCCGAATCATGCTCACTAACTACTATGCCATCATGTATCATCATATTACGTTTGGAAGGGCAATTAGAAGCTATGTGACCATATCCAAAACATTTAAAGCATTTCTTACAAGATGATGTGGTTGGAGATTTATTATTAGAAGTGGAAGGCTTTGACTCCTTAGGTTTGAAAGATGAATCTTTAGAAGGGAATTTTGGAAAAGACTTGTTTTTATTTTTTCAAGAATTGTTGTAGTAGCCATCATTATGAGTATTTTTGAAAGCAAGTTTTTTTGCAAGTTGGGTTTCAACCTTGATGGCAAGGTGAACCAAATTTTCTAAACAAGAGTACTCATGAAGTTCTACAACATCTTGAATGTCCCTTCTAAGACCACTCACAAATCTAGCCATCTTAGCTTCCTCACTTTCATGCATATCTACTTTAAGCATAAGCGTTTCTAACTCCTTGAAATAAGCATCCACACTTAGCGTGCCTTGGTGAAGCCTTTGGAGCTTCAACAATAGGTCTTTCCTAAAGTGTGGAGGAACAAATCTAGCATGCATACACTCTTTTAAATTGTTCCAAGAAACCACGGGAGGTCTCTTGTTTAGCCCAATGTCCATAAGAGTTTTATGCCACCATTACATGGCATAGTCTAGAAATTCTAAAGAAGTTAGTTTAACCCTTTGGTCTTCTTGGACCTCATGTACATGAAAGATTTGGTCAACCTTTTCTTTCCACTCCAAATATACATTGGGATCACCCTCACCACTAAAACTAGGTAATTTTACAAAAGGCGTATAAGGCTTTGCTTCATGGTGCCTCCTTTCTCTATGATGGTAATGGTGTTGGTGTCTTCTCCATTCGGTTTCTTCTTCATGGATGAATGAGTTGGATGAACTTCTTGAAGAACTCCTATGTGAATGATGCCTTCCATGATTAGAATGGCTGGACTTATCATGATGTACTTCAAGCTTTTGCGATCTTTCTTCCAATTGTCTTATAGCTTCATCCTTTAGTGCAAGTGACCTTTTGGCTTCTTTTAATTCACCAAGAATGAAAGCTTTCTTGTGGAGAGTGTGGTTTGGAAGATTCACCACTTGAATAATGAGCCATTTTCAAAACAAAACAGCAAACACAAATAGCAAACAATTTAAAGAAAACAAAGTTAGAAAACAAGTGAAATAGGTTGCGGTTTTGGTAAAATTAAAGGCACTCAAATCACTCCAAGAAATTATGCTTTTCTCAACCAAGCTTCTCTTGTGGAATGGAGTAACCTCAAGTGAAATATGCCAAAGCACTCAACCACTCACCCAAAAATAACCACCACAAAACTTGAAGAACAATAAAAGACAAGCAAGAAAAGGTACAAAACAAGAAAAGGTATAGCAAAAATGAATACAAGATATATGACAAAACTTAAGGAATGAAAGACAAGCAAGAAAAGACACAAAATAAGACTCAAAGAATACTCACTAAACTTTATAATTAAGAAAGAAAGTAAAACTCACAAACTTGTCAAAGTAAAAGGATCAAAAGTTCCACAATGTAGACAACAATTTGCCAATCACTATGAATCCAACTTTTGTATGAAAATTAATGTGCAAAAGGATGAATAGATGCAATTACCAAACTGTTTTGAATGGTTTAAAAACAGAGATGGTTCTGTTTTACTCTTTTTTCATTACTGTTTTTGTATTTTTTATTTTTTTTATACCAATTGGAACTTATGTAGTGAAAGAACCATAATATGCATCATATGGAAGTTGAAACATCAATCAATTTACACAAAATTTTTATGATGGATTCAAGACAATTGAACACTTGAAATTAAATGTTTGGAACCTCTAATCAACAATGACTAAAACAAAGTCAAGAGAAACACAAACTTTCAAAATCAAAAGCAAGCAAGTATAGGCAAGAATAGGACACCTAGAACACTATGAACATAAAACTCAATGCAAAAAAGGAAGATCAATGAAAAGGCACAACTAAAACATATTCAAACCAAACAAAAGTATGAATATAAGGTGCTGGAAAAACAGTAAACACAAAATTATAGGTGCTGGAAAAAAAATTGCCCAAAAATAAAAGTGCTACTTCAACTCAAAACACAAAAAACACACCATAGCTCATGATACCACATGATGTGAGTTGAATTCATCTTTGTTTAATTTGTAACACTTTATCAAGAATTGGATCAAGATTGTTAGAGCAAATATGGTGAGTCACCTATAGAAAATCCCCATTGGACATTAACTTAGCAAGTGCTAAGTAGATGTGAAGGTTCATTTCTAAAGGTCCAAGAGAAAAACACATGTTTATGTGACTTTTATGAATTTTGTGGATTAAAACCATGTGGGTATATCAAGAACAGCAAGGTATATGTAAGAACAATACAAGAAAAGTTCAAGAACACAAGATTAAAAGAAGAATCAGAAAAAGTGTAACGCCCCTCAAAATATTGGTCATATTTATATAATAAAATAAAGGTGAAACAATAATATCAAAATTGAATATAGATATATACATAATATAATTCATCCATTAGTACAAATGTGCCTCAAAATAATATCCCTTTTTGAGGAAGTTTTAATACATCTCCATACAGGAGTTTTCAAAATAAAATAAAACCACAACATTCAAAACCGGCGATCTCCTCCTCCAGGAAGTGCTCACTGAGGAGCTCTACTACCTGCAACCTCATCTGCTCCCGTGCAAATATACACGATCATCATAGGTTTAAGAAAAACAACCACGATACAAAATAAAAGGGTAAGCTAGATATTTTTAAAAACTTTAAATATGAAACTTTATATTAATAGAAAGCATAAATCTTCACACCATTCATAATCTATATCAATTTCAACCATCAACATCCCCATATTCCACAAACTCGTCAAGTGTCTATTCAATACATTCAATATTCATGGTTCACACGTCAGACTTTCCACTGACTCGTAACATATAGACACGTGACTCTACTTCCGGAAGACTCGTGTGTTGACTCAGACTTAGAGATCTGCACCCGTCATACCACACCACTGTGAAATCCACACAGGGTCTCTGTGAAATCCACACAGCCATGCGCATACATAATCTCAATATCATCACTCTCCCGGTATGACAGGGTTAATTCATATAACAGGTCAAGTCAGTTATCTTTCAAACAACTTACCCATACATATGAACCTCCTTCGACTCTCCACAACTGAATAACTTCATCTATGTGATTCCATTATATCAGCAGAGTCAGGATATCTCCTTCTAGACAAGTCCCTAGTCAATGCACATTACACACGATCTTACACGGTATTTTCTTTCCTGAAAATACTATGCCTTGATCCCACGTTCACAACATTCAATGCATCATACAATACGTAAAAGCACAATTCCATCATATAATATTTTGAATCTTTTCTTAAACAATCCCAATCACAGAAACAATCATTCCAAGGTTCAGATTTTCGAATATCACATGCATCTCACATTTCAATCTCAAACAGTTTCAAACGACACTAAAACAGGGGAGTTCGAAATCAACATTAAAACCGGCGATCACGTCGCCCCACACATAAAAACAGAGCATCGTGAAAAGAAATATGAACACCAGCGACCACGTCGCCCTCACTTCAGAACCTACTCGCCTAACGTTTTTATAAACAAAAATGCTAGCTTCCCTTACCTGGACTAGCGCAAAACACCAAGAGCTCCAAAACCCACCGAAGCTTAAAGATGCCTTAACTTTGTTTTAGCGTCCGGTTTGGAGAACTTGTAGAGAATTTCCCAGGAGTCCAAGGGCAGTCGTCGCTCGTCGTACTGGTGCTTGAGAATACCTGAATCGTAGCGCGAAGGAGAGAAAAGAGGAGGATGAAGGTAAAATCACTCTGTCACTCTTGAACCACAACAACGTTCTCTCCTCTCAGAAGTGAGTTTTTGAATCTAAACCAACTTGTCCACAATTGCCGCTGCCACTACCCACTCTGCAGGAAAGCTTGCGTGCACACTTCCTTGAACAGTATGGCCACGTGTGTCTCTGCGCATACCAACTCTATGATGCCAACTATTTTGAAACACCCTTTTCTGTCAACGTGTCGCGCGTGCAGGACGTCTCATGCTGGGAGCCTGGGTCCCACCTT
Organism: Phaseolus lunatus; assembly: GCA_013389735.1. Taxonomy (NCBI): domain Eukaryota; kingdom Viridiplantae; phylum Streptophyta; class Magnoliopsida; order Fabales; family Fabaceae; genus Phaseolus; species Phaseolus lunatus. The sequence continues at coordinate 14,962,454 of CM023863.1, read as the reverse complement.
ATCTGTGTGAAACACGACATCGCGCGATAACCTTCCACCGATGACCGCTCGCGAGATGACTATCCACCGATGGCTCATCCTGGCGGACGACCGATGTCTCTCCCTGGAAGACGACCGATGTCTCTCTCTGGAAGACGACCGATGTCTCGCCCTGGCGATGCCCGCATGCCTCGCGCCCTGGCGATGTCCGCATGTCTCGCACCCTGGCGATGCCCGCATGCCTCGCGCCCTGGCGATGCCCGCATGCCTCGCGCCCTGGCGATGCCCGCATGCCTCGCGCCCTAGTGATGCCCAACGACACATCGCCACGCCTTGCTGAAGGTTCTTCATCCCACTATGTTACGTCCAAGGTATCATCTCCACATGACTTGGTGACGTCGGTAGCTTCACATTTCCAAGAGTAGATCAGCACTACTCCTCGTGCGCCCATGCATGCAACACTAAGGACGATTTCTTATGCTCAAGCATAGAGCTTCGCATGCACAGCGTATCTAAGGCTTAACCCACACCTTGATACGCGTGGTTTTTGGAACCCACTATGGTTGATCCAGTATCCTGACCACATACTGAGTGCACTTTCAGCGATCATGTGCACCATAGGCGATTGACGATCATGTACACTACAGGCGATTGGCGATCATGTACACTATTGGCGATTGGCGATCATATGTAGTCTAGGCGACAGGCGATTATGTACTAACCAGGCGATCTCATAGTCTTCTAAGCTACACTTTCCTTCCTTTTTATTTTAATTAAAAACATACGTAGAATTCATTTAAAATATATTCCTTTTATTCCAATTTAATTTTACAGGTCCTTACATTCTCCCCAACAAGAAAAATTTTCGTTCTCGAAAATTGAATTACAAGGAAAAGAGGTATGGATAGGCTTCTCTCATGGGTTCTTCTAATTCCCAAGTTCAATCACCCGATCTCTCATCCCACACCACTTTCACCATGTTGATGGTCTTGCCTCTGAGCTGTTTACTTTGCCGATCGTCAATCCTGACTGGTTTCGCTTCAAAGGACAAGTCATCCTTGATCTGCACATCATCCACTTCCAGCACATGACTAGGGTCTGCCATGTACTTCCTCAGCTGTGATACGTGAAAGACATTATGCATATTCACTAAATGGGGAGGTAGGGTGATCTCATAAGCCACTGGACCAATCCTCCTTAAGATCTGATATGGTCCCACGAACTTAGGTGACAACTTCTTTGATCTGATCGCCCGTCCTACACCCTTGGTTGGTGTCACTCTCATGAACACATGGTCTCCAGCAGCAAAATCCAAAGGTTTTCTCCTCTGATCTGCATAGGATTTCTGCCTACTTTGAGATGTTCTCATTCTGTCTTTTATCTGTTGCACCTTCTCGGTCGTCTGCTGAATCAACTCTGGTCCAACCAATACTGTTTCGCCCTCCTGGTACCAGCACAATGGAGTTCTGCATTTCCTTCCATACAGGGCTTCGTATGGCGCCATCCCTATGCTGGTGTGATAACTGTTATTATAAGTAAACTCCACCAGCGGCAACACCTCATCCCAACTTCCCAATTGATCCAAGACACACGTCCTCAGTAGATCTTCCAAGGACTGGATCGTTCTCTCTGACTGCCCATATGTTTGAGGATGATATGCCGAGCTCATTCTCAACTTAGTTCCCAAGCAATCTTGTAAGGTCTGCCAAAACCGTGAAGTGAACTTGGGATCTCTATCCGAAACAATGCTGGAAGGCACTCCATGCAACCTCACTATTTCTTTGATGTACAACTGTGCCAACTTGGCCATGGGCATTTTCAAATTCACTGGAAGAAAGTGGGCACTCTTCGTCAGCCGATCTACTATGACCCAGATTGCGTCATGACCCCTTACCGATCTAGGTAAATGGGTAACAAAATCCATTGCAATGCTGTCCCATTTCCACTCAGGGATATCCAATTGCTGTAACAACCCGCCAGGTCTTTGATGCTCTATCTTCGCCTTCTGACATGTTAAGCAGGTTGTAACATACTGGGCGATGTCTTTCTTCATGCCCGACCACCAAAATGACTCCTTCAAGTCATGGTACATCTTGTTCATGCTTGGATGTAGGCTAAGGCGACTCTTGTGACCTTCCCCTAGGATCATCTTCTTCAACTCTTCATTTGCAGGTATGCAAATTCTGCCATTAAATCTCAAGATCCCATCATCGCCCATCACAAAGTCTTTAGCCTGGTCGGTCCCTAGTGACTCCACAGTACGCTTCAGACTAGGGTCCTCCAACTGCTTATCCTTTATCACTCCAAGGAAGTCATTAGTTATAGCCAGCTTACTACAACTAATGTGATTTACATGAAATTCTACCCCAAGGTTTAAGTCTCTGAATTGCTCGATCAGTTTCTGCTCTTCCATCATCATGGTGGCTACTTGTATTGATTTTCTACTCAAAGCATCTGCCACTACATTGGCCTTCCCTGGATGATACATGAGTTGAAAATCATAGTCCTTTAGAAACTCCATCCACCTTCTTTGTCTCATGTTTAGTTCCTTCTGATCAAACAGGTATTTCAGGCTCTTATGGTCACTGAACACCTGGAACCGAGCTCCATATAAATAGTGCCTCCAAATCTTCAAGGCAAACACCACAGCCGCCAACTCCAAATCATGAGTAGGATAGTTTCTCTCATGAACCTTGAGTTGCCTTGAAGCATATGCAACCACTCTTTTCTCTTGCATCAAAACACATCCCAAACCCTGATGTGAAGCATCACAGTAGACATCAAAAGGTCTTCCTACATCTGGGATCACCAGCACTAGAGCACTAGTCAACCTTTCCTTTAGTTCCATGAAGCTCTGCTCACATCGGTCGGTCCAAGCAAAAGGTTGATCCTTGTGGGTCAACTGTGTTAAAGGAGCCACTACCTTGGAAAAGTCCTCAATGAACCTCCGATAGTAGCCTGCTAAGCCCACAAAACTCCTTATCTCAGTAACTGTCTTAGGACGTTCCCACTGAAGCACTGCCTCCACTTTGGCTGGATCCACCGAGATCCCCTGGGCAGATATTACATGTCCTAAGAAGTTGACTTCTTTCAACCAGAACTCACACTTAGAGAACTTGGCATATAATTGCTTCTCCCTCAGGATCTCCAATACTGTCTTCAGATGTTCTTCCTCGGTCCTTGAATAAATGAGTATGTCGTCTATGAAGACTACCACAAACTTATCCAAGAAAGGGCGAAAAATCCTATTCATGTAGTCCATGAACAGAGCTGGAGCATTTGTTACTCCAAACGGCATCACCACATACTCATAGTGCCCATAACGAGACCTAAATGCTGTCTTTTGAACATCTTCAGCTTTTACCAAAATTTGGTGGTACCCCGATCTCAGATCAATCTTTGAGAACACCGAGGCCCCATGTAAGTGATCCATCAAATCATCAATTCTAGGTAGAGGATACTTATTCTTGATGGTCAACTTGTTCAACTGCCTATAATCTATACACAGCCGAGACCCTCCATTCTTTTTCTTGACTAGAAGCACTGGAGCCCCCCATGAAGATACACTGGGTCTGATGAATTGTTTTTCCAACAACTCTTCCACTTGCTTCTTTAGTTCTACCAACTTGGCTGGACCCATCCTGTAAGGTGCCATTGACACTGGTCCAGCTCCAGGTACCAAATCAATATAGAATTCCACTTCTCTCTTAGGAGGTAATCCAGGTATTTCTTCTGGAAATACATCCATGAAATCTTTCACCACATGTATCCTGCTTACGTCCTCTTCATTTTTCACTTCCAACCGAGCTAGGATCACGAAGCACCTCGCCCCTTTTTCCAACTCCGACCACCCATGCTGAGCAGATATCACATCTGACTCTTGGAGGTCTGGAAACGCTATTTTCTGACTACCGCAGTCTATGAGAACGTGATTGGCAGATAGCCAATCCATTCCCAGGATAACATCCAGGTCCTGAAGAGGTAGGCAGATCAAGTTTACTTTGAACCTGCGTCCCTCTACTATCACTGGACATTCAGAGCAAACTGTAGAGGTCAACACCTGTCCTGACGCAGGTGTAGAGACCAACAGTTCAAACGGTAACTCCTTCACTAGAAGACCCAACTCGGCTACACACAGGCTTGACACAAAGGAGTGTGTCGCTCCAGAATCAAACAAGGCTTTTACACCTCTACCAGCTATAAAACAAACACCTTGCACTAGGTTACCTGACTGAGACGCTTCTGCTCCTGTCATGGCAAACACTCTCCCTGTTGCCTGAGGTCTGCTGCCTTCATTCCTCAACTGCTGAGAACCACTGGGTTGAGTCGCCCCATTCCTGTTAGGGCACTCTCTAGCAACGTGCCCCGTCTTTTGGCAGGTGTAACACCTTCTCTCTGAATTCCTCTTGAAGCACACATTGGATGTGTGTGGTCCACCACAATGGAAACATTTGGGTTTCCAAGGTTGTTGCTGCTGCAACTGGGATGACGTTGTTCCTGTCCGATGTGGTGGAGGTCTCGCATACGGCTTGCTTTGTGGGTGCTGCACCTTGGCCTTCCCACTGGAAGAACCCCCTGGGTGTGACCTGATCACCCGGGAATCACCCTTTTCCAGAGTCTCCACCATCTTCGCCTTCTCTACTAAGGCGTAAAATTCCCTGATGCACATAGGGGCTATGGTCCTCTTCAGCCCATGCTTCAGTCCCTCTTCAAACTTCCTACACCTCTAAGCCTCAGAGGTCGCCTGGGTATAGAATCGGGCGAGGTACTCAAACCGAGCAGCATAAGCATTCACTGACATCTCCCCCTGCTCCAATCTGAGGAATTCTGCTTCCCTTGCAAATCTTGCACTATCTGGGAAGTATTTTTCCAGAAATCTCACCCTGAAGCTCTCCCAGTCTAACACTTCAGCTTTGGCTTCCATCATCTACTAAGCTCCCATCCACCAGAACTCGGCTTCTCCAGATAGCAGATAGGTGGCGAACACCAATTTCTTCTCTTCAGGGCAGGAGGTCGCCCTAAAGATTTTCTCCAACTCCCTGACCCACTGATCTGCTTGATCAGGGGTAGCATTCCCACTGAACTTGGGTGGGTTGTGCCTCATGAACTCGGTCAGTCCCATCTGTTCCTGAGGCTGACCGACGTGGGAATTTGTTTCAGCCGGCCGAGCAGTTTCCCAATGGTGCATTGCAGCTGGATGATTCTGAGCCATTGCTGCATTCTGTTGTTGGATGGCAGTTGCCATCATCTCAATAGCCTTGGCAATCTGGCTCATTTCCGAAGAAGGTTGGGGAGGGGTAGGAGGTCCACGTGCCATCTTTCTTCGTTTCAGATTTTGAAACTATTGGTTTCTATATTCCCTACAACTACAAGAATGAGATCGATAAGAAATCAATTCATTCAGGAGGTAACCTCTAGACCTTACAAAGGTCAGCATCTCAAAGTCATTAAGAATTTGAGTTCATCAACAGAATCATAATGCTCAAAAATAGAAAGCATAACACTGAATAGTCATGGGTACAAACTACTAGTCAAATATCACCACACTTAATAATTGGGATAAAACACACCAGAAGTGGATATATGCTCAACATCAAACTTTTAGAATTAAGATTGAGAACATCTCGATTCAGTTATGAGTGTGCACCCTCACTACTTTATCAAGATCCTTTCACTCTTAATACTAAAATTTTTCATTTATGGCCTATATCTACTAAAGCACAGACAAGATTTCAATCAGAAAACATTTGAAAACCTTTCACTATAGCTTTGATTAAGACTCAAATAGCAGAAGAAACACAATGAACCCACTCTCCTCAGGTCATCCTAAGGACGAACTACTCTGATACCATTAATGTAACGCCCCTCAAAATATTGGTTATATTTATATAATAAAATAAAGGTGAAACAATAATATCAAAATTGAACATAGATATATACATAATATAATTCATCCATTAGTACAAATGTGCCTCAAAATAATATCCCTTTTTGAGGAAGTTTTAATACATCTCCATACAGGAGTTTTCAAAATAAAATAAAACCACAGCATTCAAAACCGGCGATCTCCTCCTCCAGGAAGTGCTCACTGAGGAGCTCTACTACCTGCAACCTCATCTGCTCCCGTGCAAATATACACGATCATCACAGGTTTAAGAAAAACAACCACGATACAAAATAAAAGGGTAAGCTAGATATTTTTAAAAACTTTAAATATGAAACTTTATATCAATAGAAAGCATAAATCTTCACACCATTCATAATCTATATCAATTTCAACCATCAACATCCCCATATTCCACAAACTCGTCAAGTGTCTATTCAATACATTCAATATTCATGGTTCACACGTCAGACTTTCCACTGACTCATAACATATAGACACATGACTCTACTTCCGGAAGACACATGCGTTGACTCAGACTCAGAGATCTGCACCCGTCATACCACACCATTGTGAAATCCACACAGGGTCGCTGTGAAATCCACACAGCCATGCGCATACATAATCTCAATATCATCACTCTCCCGGTATGACATGGTTAATTCATATAACAGGTCAAGTCAGTTATCTTTCAAACAACTTACCCATACATATGAACCTCCTTCGACTCTCCACAACTGAATAACTTCATCTATGTGATTCCATTATATCAGCAGAGTCAGGATATCTCCTTCTAGACAAGTCCCTAGTCAATGCACATTACACACGATCTTACACGGTATTTTCTTTCCTGAAAATACTATGCCTTGATCCCACATTCACAACATTCAATGCATCATACAACATGTAAAAGCACAATTCCATCATATAATATTTTGAATCTTTTCTTAAACAATCCCAATCACAGAAACAATCATTCCAAGGTTCAGATTTTCGAATATCACATGCATCTCACATTTCAATCTCAAACAGTTTCAAACGACACTAAAACAGGGGAGTTCGAAATCAACATTAAAACCGGCGATCACGTCGCCTCACACATAAAAACAGAGCATCGTGAAAAGAAATATTAACACCGGCGACCACGTCGCCCTCACTTCAGAACCTACTCGCCTAACGTTTTTATAAACGAAAATGCTAGCTTCCCTTACCTGAACTAGCGTAAAACACCAAGAGCTCCAAAACCCACCGAAGCTTAAAGATGCCTTAACTTTGTTTTAGCGTCCGGTTTGGAGAACTTGCAGAGAACTTCCCAGGAGTCCAAGGGCAGTCGTCGCTCGTCGTACTGGTGCTTGAGGATACCTGAATCGCAGCGCGAAGGAGAGAAAAGAGGAGGATGAAGGTAAACTCACTCTGTCACTCTTGAACCACAACAACGTTCTCTCCTCTCAGAAGTGAGTTTTTGAATCTAAACCAACTTGTCCACAATTGCCGCTGCCACTACCCACTCTACAGGAAAGCTTGCGTGCACACTTCCTTGAACAGTATGGCCACGTGTGTCTCTGCGCATACCAACTCTCTGATGCTAACTATTTTGAAACACCCTTTTCTGTCTACGTGTCGCGCGTGTAGGACGTCTCATGCTGGGAGCCTGGGTCCCACCTTATCTGTGTGAAACACGACATCGCGCGATAACCTTCCATCGATGACCGCTCGCGTGATGACTATCCACCGATGGCTCATCCTTGCGGACGACCGATGTCTCTCCCTGGAAGACGACCGATGTCTCTCTCTGGAAGACGACCGATGTCTCGCCCTGGCGATGCTCGCATGCCTCGCGCCCTGGCGATGTCCGCATGTCTCGCGCCCTGGCGATGCCCGCATGCCTCGTGCCCTGGCGATGTTCGCATGCCTCACGCCCTGGTGATGCCCGACGACACATCGCCACGCCTTGCTGAAGGTTCTTCATCCCACTATGTTACGTCCAAGGTATCATCTCCACATGACTTGGTGACGTCGGTAGCTTCACATTTCCAAGAGTAGATCAGCACTACTCCTCGTGCGCCCATGCATGCAATACTAAGGACGATTTCTTATGCTCAAGCATAGAGCTTCGCATGCACAGCGTATCTAAGGCTTAACCCACACCTTGATACGCGTGGTTTTTGGAACCCACTATGGTTAATCCAGTATCCTGACCACATACTGAGTGCACTTTCGGCGATCATGGGCACCATAGGCGATTGACGATCATGTACACTACAGGCGATTGGCGATCATGTACACTACAGGCGATTGGCGATCATGTACACTACAGGCGATTGGCGATCATGTGTAGTCTAGGCGACAGGCGATTATGTACTAACCAGGCGATCTCATAGTCTTCTAAGCTACACTTTCCTTCCTTTTTATTTTAATTAAAAACATACGTAGAATTCATTTAAAATATATTCCTTTTATTCCAATTTAATTTTACAGGTCCTTACAACAAGAATTAAAACTAACAATAGAAACACAATAAAAACACAACCTACTATTGGAAATTCAAGAAAACAACATAAACAAGAACACCCATGGAAGCCAAACAAAAAACAGGTTGATACAACACATTTGAACCAATTAAAATGGAAGAACAATACATCAAATGAAAGAGGACATCACAAGGAAGAGAATGAACCGATTAGAATTGAAAACAAACAAGTAGAACAAAAATGAGTATTTCTAGAAGACGAATAGAAATGACTTATGTGGTTGTAGCCTTTTTGGAGATGTGCTCACGCCACTTGGAGGGTGGTTCTTCCAAGATGACTGGGAGGTTCCGCCACTTGAGAGTCTCCAAAGCTCACAAGATAAGACATGGAGAAGAAGAAGAGACAAGTCTCACAAACTCTCTCTCACAACAACTCAAGATAGTTTCTTTACTTCTAAATTTCAACTTCTATTATTATGAACCAAGGTCCCCTATTTATAATGAGGGTGACCGGTTTGGGTTTACAAAGGAGGGAGTTGAAAGAGACACTTTCTAGCTCCTTCTTAGTGCCTAAGTCTAGAAGGAGTAGGAAGAGTTATTTCTTCCACTCTTTTAAAAAACCGTCCCAAACAATGCCTTACACTAGAGGTTTCTTTGGTTTTTCTCTTTGGCATATTCCTAAGGCTATTTCTATATTTATTTACAAATATTTAAAATGTTTATACAAGGGTAATTACAAAGAGAGATAACATTTCATGCTCTTTACCCAAAACTTTAGCCTTGCTCCTTGCAATCCTTTGAGGCATGAAGGATGTTGAGCTAATTTGTCCTTGAGCTTCTTGGGCTTGGGCCTCATCTTCCTCTTCTATTTGATCTCCATCAAATACTTATTGGGGTGGTGTTGCAAGGATGAAGCATCATCTTGCTGGTACAAAGAAAAATGTCATTTTGGGTACATCAGTTTTAGATGATGTCAACGACATGTTTATGAAGTTATTAGAAGATAAAGAAAAAGTCAAAGAAGCAAACTATCAAGATTGTTTTGAAGGAGTGGATATCCAAGATAAGAAGGGGGCATTGGAGTCATTTTCCAGGAAAGGAAAACAAAAAACCATGAATGAATTGTTTAAAGATAGAGAGTTGGTGATTACATACATTTGCAAATGCATATATGGTAATGCTTTACCATTTAATTTGGTAAGAAGTTCCATAATTTGTTCAAATGTTAAAATCTGTTGCTGAATATGGAAAGGGTCTAAAGCCTCCTACTTATCATGAAGTTAGGGTGTCTTATTTGAAAATTTCAATTGACAAAGTCCAAGCTAGTTTGGAGAAATATAAGGTTGAAATGTGGGTGTTCATTGATGTGTGATAGCTAGACAAATGGAAAAGGAAGGTCTCTTACCAATTTTTTGGTGAATAGTCCAAGTGGAACAGTTTTCTTAAAATCTATTGATACTAGTAATGTGATCAAAGATGCCAAACAAATGTTTGAACTATTAGATTATGTCGTAGAAGAAATTGGGGAGGATAATGATGTGCAAGTTGTGACAGATGGTGCTTCTAATTTTGTGACAGTAAGACAAATGTTAAAGGAAAAGAGAACAAAATTATTTTGTTCTCCTTGTGCAGCTCATTGCCTTGATTTAATTCTTGAAGATGTTAGAATTTATGGCCTTACACAAGAGGTCGGGTGAATAGTTTATGGAAGATTTTCACAAACTTTGAAGGTATAATGAAAGCCAATGAAGAATCACAGAGAAAGAAACCAAGGAAACCAAAGAACAAAACTGATTTAGTTGATTTCCATAAAATCAACCGGTTGTTTTTATCAGCAGTGAATAAAAACAACTTAAAACAGTGATTAAAGAGTTCAGGGAAAGAGATAATCACACAAATAGATTTATACTGGTTCACTCCTACCCCAAGAGCTACATCCAGTCCCTAGAAACCACTGAATATTCCACTATGCAATCAATCACAGATTACAAACCACACACATCAAAGAAGTGATCTTGAACCTCTCAAGAACACACACTTCCTTTGGCAATCACACCACAGAATTCAAAACAACCTTTGATTCTGCACACACCATAAGTATTCCCAGAAATACAAGAGAGAAAGAAAAAGGAATACACCTAATCAATATCAAATCAAAAGATTACACAATAATCCTACTCCACTCTTTGTGATGACCCAAAAGCTTGAAGTAAATCTTTGAAAACTCAAATAACTTTTCTCAATCCGAATTCTTCAATCTGTAGTATATTCCTTAGGAGCGTAAAAAAACCTTTTTATACTCCAAAGATTTGTTAAAAACATTTAAAGTGGGAGCCAATTCAATTTTAAAACATTTAAAGCAAATATACCAAACTTAATAGAATTCTGTTATGGGTTTTCAAAAAACAACCGGTTGAATTTTCAAAACAACTGAATGAATTGGTTAGACAACAAAGTCAACCAAAGTCAAATAGTTTCAAATCCTTTCCAAAATCCACTAAGTGTCAAACAACCGATTGAAACGATAAAACAACAGGTTGTTTTTCCACTTCTTTACAAAACACTCTTTTTCAAAAAGGTTTTGATTTAAAACATATTTGGATTCTAACCAAGAGTGGATTACAAATTCAAATTACCCAGACCCCACACACACAAGAAGCAACTAGGCCTTGAACCAATCTTCATGGATTTGGAAACATTAAAGCCCTTGTTCAATAATCTCCCCCTTATTTGATGAAGACAAATCCCTGGTTGCTTGTGTTGTTCTATTTGAATTTGAACCAACACCTGCAAACTAGAATTTATGCAAATACAGAGCATACATAGCAGCAGGATATCAAGGCACACAGACCAGTTTTCTGGATAAACCTTTGAGCAGAAAAACCAGTCAAAAAACCAGAAAAACATATGTGTATCAATAATGTAAATCAGCATACATCAGCAGAAGTTTAAAACCATACACTGTCCAGAGTTTTGCAGCAGATGATACAACACATAAACCACACCATTCTCCCCCTATTTCTCTTCACCAATAGAATGGAAGAAAGGATAAAAACAGAATAAAGAAAACAATCCATAATTTAAAGAATGAAAAACATAAAAGATCATTAATCTTGTTTCCCATATTGCAGGTCAAAGAGTTGATTCTGAACAGCTTCAATCTGTTCATCCAAATTTTTAAACCTTGTATCCATGGTGTGGAACCTTGTTGGACAAAGTTCATGAAAACTCCTCTGTTCATTAGCAAAGCTATTCATTCTACTCACCATCAATCTTTCAAAAGGTGACATTGATGTGATGCGCTCTCCCATGTTTCCTGCATTTGGTCCAGCATCAAAGGCACCAGCAGTTTCATCATCATGAGCATCAGCACTAGCATTAGCAGCTTGCTCTTCATCTTCATTTTCAACTTGAGCACCACTTGAGGAGCCAACTTGATCTCCATCCTTGCTTACCCATCTTCCACCAATTTTGGTGAAACCCATCTTGTTAAGTGAACCATTGTTCACCTCATGTGATGACTTCACCACTTTAGTTTGTTCTTCATCAAGATCCACTTCAAAATAATGCAAAAACTTAGAGATCAAAATAGCATAGGGATAGTGATAATCACTTAACCTCATGGATTTTTGCTAATGTTCCTTGATAATGTGAATCCAATTGATTTTGATCTTGTTCATGATGCACTAGATACCATCCTCTTCGATCAGCACAAAATGATTACTCCCCCTTGGTGTTAGCATCCAAGTCACAATGAAGGCAATGAGTCTTTCATTCAGCTTCAATCCTCCCACAGAAAAGTTTATTACTTTTCATTAAGGATTCTTTAAGTAATTCCTATAGAACTGAATTTTATTGAACTCTTCCACAACTCTGATATTCCTTTTGTTAATCCTTAGACCTGCATACTTCAACCCAGTGACTGTAGACCAAACCTCATGAGTAATTTCCATATCAATTCCTTTTACATGTGAGACAAGATTCTTGCCAAAAAATTGATGGTTGGTGTAGAAAATCTTGAACATTGGCTTTGATGTCTCCAAATCTCTATGGATTGCTTGAAGGCTTTGCTGATGGGTTTCTAGGTGTTTTATTGGTAGTTTGAATTTGTAATCCACTCATAGGTTTGATCTAAAGTGTTTTGATTTGAATCCATATGAAAAAGAGTTATTTTCAAAGAGAAGTGGAAAAACAACCAATTGTTTTATTGTTTCAATCGGTTGTTTTACACCTAGTGTTTTTGAAAGGATTTGAAACTGGTTTGACTTTGGTTAACTTTGTTGTCAAACCAATTCAATCGGTTGTTTCGACAATTTAACCGGTTGATTTTCGAAAATCCTTAACAGAATTTGTTAAATCTGTTAAAACTATTTTGATTGATTTCAAACTAATTTGGCTCCTGTTTTAAATGTTTTTAACAATTAATTGGAGCCTATACAATCTATTTTTACGCTCCTGGTTCAAAGACACTTAAGAGATTAATAAGATTGCTTTGAGATCAAGTTTTCCAAGATTTCTTAAGGCTTTGGATTCTTTTCTAAGAGTGGAATAGGACTGTTGTGTAATCTTTCAATTCAATTCGTGATTATATCAGGTGTGAACTTTCCTTTTCTCTCTTGGTTCTGTATTTTTGTAAAGAGCTGGTGTGATACAGAGTCAGAGGGTGTTTTGATCTGTGGTGTGTTGCTTGCCAAAGGAAGTGAGTGTTCTTGAGGGGTTCAAGATCTCTTCTTTGGTGTGTGTGTGGTTTGTAATCTGTTGTTGGTTACATAGTGGAATACCAAGAAGTTATGGAATATATTCCATTTATGACCAATTGTAACTTCCTTTTAGAGCGAGATCAAACCCATGATAAATGCAATTTGACTCGTAACAGCTTGGAGAAAGAATCTGCAACAGAAACAGTGAATAGAGAAATGAATTCAATTTAATGCAATGTTGTCAAAGGGGAAACAATCAGTTGTTTCGTGAAAACAATTGGTTGTTTTTCTGTGATAGCAATTAAGACATTTCATAAACCAAGGATTATTGGCAAAGAAGAATCAGAATAAAAAAAAGCTTCACATAACTTTTACATGGATGAAAGATTTTACATATAAAGACATCAAATAAGATCTTTCATAATTTGAGTGTAAAGGAAACTCAAGATTAAACAAAATTAACAAAAATAAAATCTTATCCTTTAGACAATGTTGATCTCTCAATGAGCCATAGTGCATGATTAAAGAAATCCACTTGACTTCCAAGATATCTGAGTGTAGTATAGATCTGCAACAGAAAGTCTAGATAGAATTTGTTCCCTTCTTAAGCTTGGTCCTTTAACTCAAGAGTTCTTGATCCTTTAGAATTCTTGCAAAAAAGATGAAATCAAGCAACAAGATTTGGTCCCTTTATAAAATTGGGTCCTTTGGCACAAATTTGATCATTAGGAACCTCAGAATTCTTAGGAACCCACTTCATAACACCTTTAGAAACAGAAAATTTCCTAATTTTGCAGAACCTAACAGAATGGCCCCTTTTCATGCATAAAAGCACGTAACAACAGGTTGTTTCGACTTTTCAATCGGTTTTTTTTCTGGCATAGTTGAATAAGGCTTTGAAATCCCATTCTTCTTACTCCGTGGATTAAAACCTAATTTAGATTTTCCAAAAACACACTTTTGAGATGCTAGAACAATCTCAAAGTTTGATTTTCCTTTTGAAAGCTTATCCACAATTTTCACAAGGTAGTGAACCTTCTTTTCAAGAGATTCACAATTTTCATAAACACTTGAATCACACTTATAAGAAGAGCTCTTCTAAAGCAATTCTAGATTTTAAATTTTCTAACTCTTCTTCCAGTGTTTTGACTCTTTCTTCAAGCCAATTGTTTAAGCCTTTCAACCGGTTATTCAAAAGAGCCAATCTATTAGCTTCTTCATGGGTTTCTGTACCGACCAGTCCTCGGACACCGAGAACAGGTAGTAAAGGGCGAACCACGTCAGCTGAGTCCCACAGCATGGGCCAAAGCCACGTGAGGAATGGACCCCATTAGGTGATCAGTCATCGGTATGTTCCCTCAGAGTAGGGTGATCATTCACCGGTGTGTTCCCTCAGAGTAGGGTGATCAGTCATCGGTGTGTTCCCTTAGAGAAGGGTGATCAGTCATTCCCCTCAGAGTAGGGTGATCAGTCGTTGGTGTGTCCCCTAAGAGAAGGGTGATTAGTCATCATCATTTTCCCGCAGGGAAGGGTGAGTAGTCGTCAGACCACCAGGATAGGCTGAGGTGTCATTGTCACTCAGCAGGTCGAGGAGTCCTCGGCAACAGAGTATGGCGAGGTGACATCGGCCTTGGGTGGAGACGAGGTGACATCGGCCTTGGGGGAAGACCAGTTATCAGTAAACATACCTAGAGTTAGGGAGAGGCCTGGATCTGGATCACGAAGTACCCATGCGGGTAGCAGGGAGAGCACAGTTAGGTGTAGAGTCCTGAGGGGACGAGTACTCATCAGAACTAGGGTTTTCCCAGTGAAGCTACATGCATGGCACGTGAACAGTGAAGGCACTCCCAGAACAGGTGGCCCCAGAGACTAGGTGCACAAGGAGGCACCCAGGTGGTCACCCTGTTAAAGTTTGCACTCCAGAGAAGGAAACCTTATGTGCTAGATTATCCTAAGATTGGGTGATAGCGGCGCAAGGGTATTCCAGTAAACCCTAAATATGGCTAGCAGCGCAGTAAACCCTAATTAGGGCTAGCGGCGCAGTAAACCCTAGACTATATAAAGGACAGTAAAATACTTCACAAAGGTACGCAGTTTCTAGACCTAAACAGAGAGAAACTCAATACATTGGTGTTTCTTGCCCTACACTGACTTGAGCGTCGGAGTACAAACGGCCTCTAGGGCGCCCCTTTCTCTTTTGCAGGTGCAGATTGCTTCGAAAGAACCAAGCACATATCAACGTGAGGAAGGTGGTGCGTGAGTGTCGTGGAGCCAACTGACAGGCAAGTCAACCGGCAAGAACATTTGGCGCCCACCGTGGGGCCGGAGTAAAACGAAGGTCTCATACACAAGAACGAGAGCAGAAATCGCAGAGAATGAGGAATACCAGACATGGATCTGTTCCGCCGAATGGAGCCGACAGCGTTACCATGCAACAAATCATGGAAACGATGCGCGCCCTCCAAGAGACGGTGGCAGAGTCCAGGGCGCATCAGGCGCGGATGCAGGAGGACCTGGCCGCCTCTCAGGCCAGGAATGAGGAGTTGCGCAAGGCAAATGAGGAGATGCGCTCGAGTCTGCACCACATGCAGCAAGCTGGGGGTCGCGTGGGAGAGGAGCAGGCTCCACTGACGCCCCCAAGGGCCTTCCCTATGCCTTTCTCCCCTGAGATCATGAACACAGTGGTGCCTCCCAACCTGGTGGGAGTGAAGGCGTCGTTCACGGGGAAGGAAGATCCAGAAGCGCATCTGATAGCCTTCCATACCCAGATGATGTTGACTGGAGGCTCAGACGCTGTGTACTGCAAGGTGTTTATGAGTACGCTGAGTGGAGTAGCTATGGAGTGGTTCGTGAGCCTGCCAGAGGGCCACGTCACCTCCTTCCAGCAGTTTTCAAAGCTGTTCACAGAGCAGTACATCGTCAACAGAGCGCCACCGATGGTGTCCTACGACCTGTTCGACGTGCGCTAATACCAGGGGGAGTCGTTGAAGGATTACCTCAACCGTTTTGGTGCGCAGGTAGTAAGGTTGCCCAGCAAGGACGAGGACATGCTGGTGCATGCATTCAAGAAAGGTGTGCTGCCTGGTCTTTTCAGTGAATCGCTCATCAGAGACCACCCTGCCACCTTCGCTGAGATTCGGCAACGCGCGGTGGCACATATTGTAGCAGAGACGCAGGTCTCTGAGAAGAAAAGCAGTGTTGCACCGCCCAAGCCGCGCGAAGGACAGGGGAAGCAGCAGCGACACGCATGGGTGCATGAGGCCAGAGAAGGGAAGAAAGCGCAGGGCAGGTCTCGCCCCTACACACCCAGGAAGGGACAGGCCAGGGGGCGTGCAAGGGAGAACAATACACCCCCCAGGTATGATTTCATGATAGAGTTGGCGGAGCTGATTGCAATTCCCGCTGTAGCTGCAAGACTCCGAGTACCAGAGAAAACCGACAAGGTGCTTGGAAGTAGGAAGGATGACTGGTGTGAATTCCATCAGGCTTATGGACACACACTCTACACCTGCCTGGCGTTGGGGCATCAACTTGCTGAGTTGGTGAAAACAGGTTTCCTAACCGATTACCTGAGGGAGCCGCAAGGTGATCGCGCTTCGGGGTCCCAGGCAGGTGACCAGCAGCATGAGATCCCTGTGCACGGGGAAATCAGGTGATGGAGGGAGCTACGCTAGGGGGGCTCCCAGGTAGCTCGGGGGGAAGCTGAAGCAGAGGGCATGATCGCTACTCGTGAGGTCGGTCATCGCCAATGAAAGGAGACCTAGCATATATACACCCAGTTAAGATGTAGAGTAGATGCGTTCTCGCGCTATACACTGTAAGCAGTTGAATACACCAGGGGGCACTCTTTTCCCTAAGGAGGGTTTTTAACGAGGCCACCCAATAAAAAAGACTTCAGTACATATAGTGTGTGTTTTCCAGTTTAAAGTTCCCCTTACCCCAAGCGCAAGTGCAGGTGATAGGTGGTCAGTACCAAGTGACCACCACCCACAGATCAGCGCCTGGACAGGTGCCTGGGAGCAGAGTGCGGGAAGTCATCGGTGGTTATTCATCGCGGGATCAGTCATCGCCGCGTGCAAGCACGATCGGTCACCCCGTGCAAGCACGATCAGACATCGCAGCATGAGGGCGCGATCAGTCGCCGCCACGTACAGAGCACGATCACTCATCGGCGCATGGTCATCGGGGTCTTGCCAACACGTGTTAAGCTGGGACCAGAGCTCCCAACGAGAGCGTTACGCATGCACCTCGCATGATTCCAGAAGAAGAGCTCCTCGCCGGTGGGAACGTGCATGGAACCGTGCGATGAGGCCATGCAGGCAGGATGCGCCTGGCGAGTGCGCTCAGACCAGCCACACCAGGTGCTCTCCTGGGAGCATGCACCCACTCAGAGAACATTGGAGAAAAGTCCTCTTCCTCTGCTTCTTACAGCAAGGTTGAGGCGAGAGAAAGGTCCTCTTCCTCTGCTTTTTACAGCAAGGTTGAGGCAAGAGAAAAGTCTTCTTCCTCTGCTTCTTACAGCAAGGTTGAGGCGAGAGAAAAGTCCTCTTCCTCTGCTTCTTACAACAAGGTTGAGGCGAGAGAAAAGTCCTCTTCCCTCGACTCTTACAGCGAGGCTGAGGCGAGATAGAACCTGTCACTTGGGGTTAGAGGTCTCGTGAGTGGAGAGGTAGGTTCGTAGAGAACACCTCCATTTCGAGTGAGAACTTCCAACGTGAACAGAAGGGTTCGTCCAGATAAATCCTCCTCGCCTATGAGCGATGTGAGGTCAGATAAATCCTCCTCGCCTATGAGCGATGTGAGGTCAGTTAAGTCCTCCCTCGCCTGTGAGCGATGCGAGGCAAGATCGAACCTGTCACTTGGGGGTTAGAGGTCTCACAAGCGGGAAGGTAGGTTCGTCAAGAACATCTCCCCTTCGAGTGAGAACGCCCAACGTGAACAGCCAGGTTCACCAGTTAAGTCCTCCCTCGCCTGTGAGCGATGCGAGGCAAGATTGAACCTGTCACTTGGGGTTAGAGGTCTCGTAAGCGGGAAGGTAGGTTCGTCGAGAACACCTCCCCTTCGAGTGAGAACACCCAACGTGAACAGCAAGGTTCACCAGAGAAGAAAGTCCTCACCCTCGACTTTGTACAGCGAGGTGCAGGCAGAGAAAGTCCTCTTCCTCTGCTTTTTACAGCAAGGTTGAGGCGAGAAGAAAGTCCTCACCCTCAACTTTGTACAGCGAGGCTGAGGCGAGATAAGAAAGTCCTCACCTCGACTTTGTACAGCGAGGCTGGGGCGAGATAAGAAAGACCTCACCCTCGACTTTGTACAGCGAGGCTGAGGCGAGAGCAGAAAGACCTCCCTTCGACTTTGTACAGCGAGGCTGAGGCGAGAGGAGAAAGACCTCACCTCGACTTCTTACAGCGAGGCTGAGGCAAGAAAGGTCATCGAGAAGCACTTTTCTTCCCCAAAACACAAGCATCGTCTTTGGCGCTCAGACCCTCTATGTGCTTAGCGCTGGAGTAACAGAGAAGTAAAGCAGAGCCTGAAGCGCGATGACTGATCGGTGGTGCACCAACATGCTAGTCGGTGGTCGGTGGTAGAAGCAAGTTCTGCTGCGAGAAGCCGAAGCATTTAGGCCCTTTAAGTCAGTCGTCCAGCATGAAGTTATGCATAAAGTTGTTAAAGACAATGCTGAGAGTTAAAAATGGAAAGGGACATGCAGCTGGAGCAAAGATTTCATTCGTATTGAAGTCAATGCAGTGAGCCTTTACAGCTAAAAGGTTTATACAAGTTATGAAGCAGCAAAAGAAATTACACAGAAAAGAAGAAGTTGCAAAGAGAGAAGCTCAAGGAGGAGGAATGATCTTGTCGTCGACCACTTAGTCTCTTCGCTGAGAACGAGTTCACAGCTCGAGACTGGGGGGCTTGTGATCCGGTCGGTCAGCTAGTCGATGACGTCAGCAGCAGATGACCACGTGGACCATTCACAGGGTGACACGTGGTAGAAGATAGCAGGTGAATCAGAGGGGAGATCACTCAGAACGGTGATCGATGGTCAGTTGCTAAAGTGACCACCACCAGCAGATCAGTGCCTAGATGAGCGCCTGACAGCAGAGCGCGAGAAGTAATGAAGCACCGATCAGTCATCGGTGCAAGGTCATCAGGAAGAAGGGTGATTAACACCTCTTTGTCGAGAAAGAAGTCCTCAATTCGAGCAGAGAGCTCACCAATGAAGTCCTCAGAGAGTAAGAGATGTGGGCAATGACAAGGTGGTGAGATGTCCCTTCAATGCGCTACTTATGTCCATACGCGCAGAGCCACGTAGGTCGCCCGGGCCAATGACTTAGTCTCTTCGCTGAAACAAGTTAACAGCTTGAGACTGGGGGGCTTGTGTACCGACCAGTCCTCGGACACCGAGAACAGGTAGTAAAGGGCGAACCACGTCAGCTGGGTCCCACAGCATGGGCCAAAGCCACGTGAGGAATGGACCCCATTAGAGGGTGATCAGTCATCGGTGTGTTCCCTCAGAGTAGGGTGATCAGTCACCGGTGTGTTCCCTCAGAGTAGGGTGATCAGTCATCGGTGTGTTCCCTTAGAGAAGGGTGATCAGTCATTCCCCTCAGAGTAGGGTGATCAGTCGTTGGTGTGTCCCCTGAGAGAAGGGTGATTAATCATCAGCATTTTCCCGCAGGGAAGGGTGAGTAGTCGTCAGACCACCAGGATGGGCTGAGGTGTCATCGTCACTCAGCAGGTCGAGGAGTCCTCAGCAACAGAGTATGGCGAGGTGACATCGGCCTTGGGTGGAGACGAGGTGACATCGGCCTTAGGGGAAGACCAGTTATCAGTAAACATACCCAGAGTTAGGGAGAGGCCTGGATCTGGATCACGAAGTGACCATGCGGGTAGCAGGGAGAGCACAGTTAGGTGTAGAGTCCTGAGAGGACGAGTACTCACCAGAACTAGGGTTTTCCCAGTGAAGCTACATGCATGGCACGTGAACAGTGAAGGCACTCCCAGAACAGGTGGCCCCAAAGACTAGGTGCACAAGGAGGCACCCAGGTGGTCACCCTGTTAAAGTTTGCACTCCAGAGAAGGAAACCTTATGTGCTAGATTACCCTAAGATTGGGTGATAGCGGCGCAAGGGTATTCCAGTAAACCCTAAATATGGCTAGCAGCGCAGTAAACCCTAATTAGGGCTAGCGGCGCAGTAAACCCTAGACTATATAAAGGACAGTAAAATACTTCACAAAGGTACGCAATTTCTAGACCTAAACAGAGAGAAACTCAATACATTGGTGTTTCTTGCCCTACACTGACTTGAGCGTTGGAGTGCAAACGGCCTCTAGGGCACCCCTTTCTCTTTTGTAGGTGCAGATTGCTTCGAAAGAACCAAGCACATATCAACGTGAGGAAGGTGGTGCGTGAGTGTCGTGGAGCCAACTGACAGGCAAGTCAACCGGCAAGAACAGTTTCTTTGAAAGCCTCAAGAAACTGGCTATAATTTTCAACATTTATAGAAGTGTAGGAACTTACACTGCTTGCATCATCTTCCTTGGCCACTAGACACAAATTGTCTTCTTCATCTTCACTTAATGAAGATGCATCATTATCATCCCAAGCAATGTAGGCCCTTTTTGATTTGTCTTTCTTTTCAAATTTCTTGCTTGGCCTCTTCTCTTTGTTTTCTTTATTTGGACATTCAGCCTTTATATGCCCGTGTTCACCACAACCAAAGCATGTATATTGAAATCACTAGGTTTCTTGCTACCATAACTATCATTAGTGTGATCTTTGGTGCGGTTTCTCTTCAAGAACTTGCTGAATTTCTTGGACAGCAAGCTAAGAGTCTCTCCCTCACTTTCATCACTTGAATCTTGGCTAGTTTTATGTCTAGCAACCTTCAAAACAATGTTCCCCACGTGTTTGTCCTTATTTTCTTGAACATTGAACTTGTTCATCTCCAACACATGCTCTCTAAGCTTCCCAAACAATGAAGCCGTAGTCAAAGATGTCAAATCTTTGGATTCTAAGATAGTCGTGACCTTTGGCTGCCATGTTCTATCAAGACACTTGAGGATTTTGATGTTCAGTTCCTCTTATTCAAAGATCTTTCCAAGACTCATAAGATGATTAACAATATGAGTGAATCACTTTTGCACATCCACAATTGATTCTCCTTTCTACATCTTGAACATTTCATACTCTTGGATGGGAGTATGTTTCCTTGCCCTTTTTACATCATTGGTGCCTTCGTGAGTTACTTCTAGAGTATCTCACATCTCCTTTGCAGAGGCACATTGTGACACCCTAAAAAACTCATCAGAATTTAAGGCAGAGGTGATAATATTTTTAGCAATACAATCAAAATGGACCCTTTTATTTTTAGCTTCAGTCCATTGGGACCAAGGTTTTCAATAAAAATATCAACTTTTTCAAACTTATGAATAAAATGACCATTTTCAATGGCATCCCAAATTCCTCTATCTAATGATTCAACAAAGATTTTCATGCATACCTTCCAAAACTCGTAATTCAAACCACAGAATAGAGGTGGCCTGTTTATTGAGGCACCCTCCCCAAAAGGTAACTTTCCAGCCATAACAAAAACATTTTAGGATCAAAACTTGAATAACTTTCAAGAACCTAACTCTTGATGCCAATTGTTAGAATTTATGGCCTTAAACAAGAGGGGGATGAATTGTTTATGAAATATTTTTGCAAACTTTGAAAGTATAATTAAAGCCATTGAAGAATCGCAGAGAAAGAAACCAAGGAAACCAAAGAACAAAACTGATTTAGTTGATTTCCAAAAAATCAATCAGTTGTTTTTGTGATTCAACCAGTTATATTTATTAGCAGTGAATAAAAACAACTTAAAATAGTGATTAAAGAGTTTAGGGAAAGAGAAAATCACACAAACAGATTTATACTGGTTCACTCTTATCCCAAAAGCTACATTCATTCCCAAAAACCATTGAGTATTCCACTATGCAATCAATCACAGATTACAAACCACACACCAAAGAAGTGATCTTGAACTCCTCAAGAACACACACTTCCTTTGGCAATCACACTGTAGAATTCAAAACAACCTCTAATTCTGCACAGACCACAAGTATTCCAGAAATATAAGAGAGAAAGAGAAAGGATTACACCTGATCAATATCAAATCAAAAGATTACACTGCAATCCTACTCCACTCTTTGTGAAAACCCAAAAGCTTGAAGTAAATCTTTGAAAACTCAAATCACTTTTCTCAATCTGAATTCTCCAATCTGTAGAATATTCCTTAGGAGCGTAAAACAACTGTTTTATACTCCAAAGATTTGTTAAAAACATTTAAAGCAGGAGAACATTTAAAGCCGATTTACCAAACTTAACAAAATTCTGTTATGGATTTAAAAAAAAAAATGGTTGAATTGTTGAAACCTGTAAGGACCTAGAAACTTTAATTGGAATAAAAGTGTTATATTTAAATAATTTTAGAAGATGTTATTATTTAAAATACAAAGAGCTGGTAATAGAAGTTTCGTAGTAGTCGGACCTCGGACGTCGCCCAAGGTCTGGGGTCAGCTGGTAGAGGTCGGTCAACTGACCATTGTATTAACCAAGTAGTCAGGTGCGATGACTTTATCGTGAGGTAATCACGTGGGTGTGCTCGAGGAAAACATGTGGATCAAGAAGAGTAAAGGAAGAAAAGTGTAGCTTAGAAGTCTACGAGATCGCCGTTGTTGAAGACGGAGGCGATCTCTGACTTCTCTAGCACATAATCGCCTGTCGCCTAGAGTACACATGATCGCCAATCGCCTATGGTGTACGTGATCGACGAGAGTGCACTTAGTATGTGGTCAAGATGCTGGATCAACCATAGTGGGTTCCAAAAACCACGCGTATCAAGGTGTGGGTTAAGCCTTAGATACACTGTGCATGCGAAGCTCTATGCTTGAGCATAAGAAATCGTCCTTAGTGTTGCATGCATGGGCGCACGAGGAGTAGTGCTGATCTATTCTTGGAAATGTGAAGCTACCGACGTCACCAAGCCATGTGGAGGTGATACCTTGGACGTAACATAGTGGGATGAAGAACCTTCAGCAAGGCGTGGCGATGTGTCATAAGTCATCGCCGGGATGAGAGACACGCGGGCATCGCCAGGGCGAGAGACATGCGGGCATCGCCAGGGCGAGAGACACGCGGGGATCGCCAGGGCGAGAGACAGACGGTCATTGCCAGGATGAGGGATGCATCGGTCGTCTTCCAGGGAGAGACATCGGTCGTCTTCCAGGGAGAGACATCGGTCGTCTTCCAGGGAGAGACATTGGTCGTCTCCCAGGGAGAGACATCGGTCGTCTTCCAGGGAGAGACATCGGTCGTCTTCCAGGGAGAGACATCGGTCGTCTTCCAGGGAGAGACATCGATCGTCTTCCAGGGAGAGACATCGTTCGTCCGCCAGGATGAGACATTGGTGGATAGTCATCGCGCGAGCAGTCATCGGTGGAAGGTTATCGCGCGATGTCGTGTTTCACACAGATAAGGTGGGACCCAGGCTCCTAGCATGAGACGTCTTGCATGCGCGACACGTAGACAAAAAGGGTGTTTCAGAATAGTTAGCATCAGAGAGTTGGTATGGAAAGTGACCCAGAGTTGGTGCGCAGAGACCCACGTGGTCATACTGTTAGAGGAAATGCATACGCAAGCTTCCCTGTAGAGTGGGTGGTGGCAGCGGCATGCCTGGGAAGGGTGGCTTAAGTTCAAACTTCAATTTGGATAGGCAGGGTTCGAACGCTGCTTGAGTAGAGAGAAATTGAGTGAGTTGGTTTTAGCTCCCTGTTTCTTCTTCTCCTTCTCCATACGTTCAGACGTTCTAGCGCATCAGTTGGCTATCGGCGACTACCATAGAGCACCTGGGAGGTTCTCTGCAAGTTCTCCAAGCCAGACGCTAAAACAGAGTTAAGGCATCCTTGAATCGCGTTGGGTTGGAGCTCTTAGTGAAGTTTACGCTAGTCCAGGTAAGGGAAGCTAGCATTTTCGTTTATAAAAACTTTAGGCGAGTAGGTTCTGAAGTGAGGCTTCATATTCTTTTTCATGATGCTCTGTTTTTATGTGTGGGGCGACGTGATCGCCGGTTTTAATGTTGTTTTCGAAATCCCCTGCTTTAGTGTCGCTTTGAACTTGTTTGAGATTGATATGTGAAATGCATGTGATATTGGAAAATCTGAACCTTCGTACGATTGTTGCTGTGGTTGGAATCGTTCATTTAAGTGTTGTATAGTGCATTGGGTGAATTGATGATATTTAGCTGTCCTGTGTGGACTTCACGAGCTGTCCTGTGTGGACTTCACTAGCTGTCCTGTGTGAACTTCACGAGCTGTCCTGTGTGGACTTCACTAGCTGTCCTGTGTGGACTTCACGAGCTGTCCTGTGTGGACTTCACTAGCTGTCCTGTGTGGACTTCACGAGCTATCCTGTGTGGACTTCACTAGCTGTCCTGTGTGGACTTCACGAGCTGTCCTGTGTGGACTTCACTAGCTGTCCTGTGTGGACTTCACGAGCTGTCCTATGTGGACTTCACTAGCTGTCCTGTGTGGACTTCACGAGCTCTCCTGTGTGGACTTCACTAGCTGTCCTGTGTGGACTTTACAGTGGTGTGGTATGTGTCTATGTGTGGTGAGTCAGTGGAAGTCTAACGTGAGAAAGAGAATTATTGAAATTTGATAGACACTTGATGGTTTATGTGAAACAAATAACACTTGATGAAATTGTGAAGTGTGTGAAATGAATGGGAAAATTGATGGATTTTACGTGGGTGTTTTAAATCTGTTTTATATTGATTTTAAAGTTTCGTACTTCAAGTTTTAGAATAGCTAGCTTACCCTGTGTTTTGTTCTGTGGCTGTTTTTCTTAAAACTGTGATGATCGTGTATTTTACACGGGAGCAGATGATGTTGCAGGTAGTCGAGCTCCTCAGTGAGCAGTTGGAGGAAAAGATCGCCTGTTTTCTTTTTATGCTGTATTTTGGTTTTATTTCGAAACAGTTGATGGAATGTATTAAAACCCCTATAAGAGGGACGTTTCTTTTTTAGATACAATGTATGGGATGATGTATTTTCAATATATATACATATGTTGATTTTATAAATTAATGTCTACGCTTATTTTATTATATAAATATGAAAAGACTTTGAGGGGCATTACAAAACCATCGATTGAATTGGTTTGACACAGTCAACCAAAGTCAAGCAGTTTCAAATCCTTTTCAAAACCCACTAAATGTCAAACAACCGATTGAAACAATAAAACAATAGGTTGTTTTTCCACTTCTTTAGAAAACACTTTTTTTCAAAAAGGTTTTGATTTAAATCAGATTTGGATTCTAACCAAGAGTGGATTACAAATTCAAACTACGCAGAACCCACACACACAAGCAGCAACTAAGCCTTCAACCAATCTTCATGGATTTGGAGACATCAAAGTCTTTGTTCAACAGAAGACATTGGTCATCTCCCAAGATTTTAAAATACCATTGCAAATGCCAAAAAGATCACAACTTTCATTTATAGGCACACATGGATCCCAACCTTATATAGAAAGTATTCCAAAGAAAAAGAATTAGCTCGACCAATAGTCACAAGATTTTTCTTACCCTACAATCCATAGGAAGACAAAAAAATGTTATTCGAGGTATGTTTGTTTCACAAGAATGGACAACAAGTAATCATGCTAGTAAAAATGAAGGTAAACAAGTGGTAAACATTTGTTTAAATGATGATAGATTATGGAAATCCATCCAATATTGTTTGAAGTGTGTAACTCCACTTGTGAAAGTATTAAGGCTTGTAGATGGAGACGCAAAACTTGTTATGCCATATATATATGAAGCTATGGATAGAGTTAAAGAACAAATAGCCTCAAATTTCAAGAATGAAGACTCTCGATACAAAAAGGTGTGGAAAAATAATTGATACTCATTGGAATTTGCAATTACATAAGCCTCTTCATGTTGCTGCTTACTACCTTAATCCTAAGTAAGTGACTATTATTAATTTATTATTACCTAATCATTATTGCAAATTAATAATGATTTTTATTTCAATAATTTTTGTTTCTTTTGATCAGATTTCATTATGACAAAAATTTCAATACAGATAGTGAAGTTTTATATGGTTTATACGAGACCATTGAAAAAATGATTCCAGATAGAAGGATTAGATTTCAACTTGATCAACAACTTGGCAAATTCAAAAGAGCACAAGAAATGTTCGAAAGAAGCATGACAATAGATACCAGGGATAAGAAGCATCTTGGTAAAGCATTTAATTAATCCTAAATAGTTTCATAAAAGACATAACAATTGAATCACAATTTATTAATGTTAGCTTTTTATTCGAAATTGCAATTCTTTAGTGGGAAAGTTATGGTGGAGAGGGTAAAAAGTTATTGCTTAGAAACAGGATTTTCAAAATATAATCATGTTTAAATATAATACCATTCAAGCTGGACTTTGTAAGAGACTGGTGGTTAAACAATCAAAGTTGTAAAACACAGCACCATAATTTAAGGAAATGTAACATATGATTTTTGGAGATTTACAAGCCATATTAACTGGCTCATAGAAATCATTCACCATAATCTTAGGAGAATTCAGTTGGAGATTGATATCATTAGCCATCTTTCTTGGATTAACATAGTATAGTGTTAACTTATATTTCTTGCTTCAGAAACAAAAAATACTAAGATTCTATGTAAGCATTTCATACACAGTAAAATTCCCAAACTCCACCAATCAACTGCCTTATCATGACCTTTTGCCATAACAATTTCAGGGGCCATGTACTCTACAGTTCCACACATAGAATTAGATCTTCCAGTCTCATTGAATTGGTTAGCCAGGCCAAAATCTGTTAACACAGCCTGATATCAAGCACATAAATATGCCATAATACAACATGATAGAAGTTAGAAAAAAGACACAAATCCCTTCAAAATAAATGCGTAGGCATGTGGCATGCCCAATGCAGAGAAACAGAATCACAAACGTAAGTTTATGTTATCTTACATGACCATCTACATCGAGAAGAATATTTTCAGGCTTAAGATCCTTGTGCATTATTTCATTTGCATGAATATAAGAAACGACATAGATAATCTTTGCGACATAAAAGCGTGCCAAATCTTCCCTGATAAAAGTTGTGTGAGACAGATATGTATAAGCATTTAATAATATAGTCATAGCATGCGACTTATAATACCTAAATAGGCCTTGGTGATAGAGCTGAAAGAAAAGGTGGCCACAATTGACAAAATCAAGCACAAGGTACAACCTATATTTGGTCTGTAAGTTCAACAAATAAAGGTTGTCGTTATGCAAATATGATAGTATTGTCCATTTTCTTAGCCTGACACTAAAACATATGATATGATCAAAAGTATTACTTAGAAAGCGTATCTGAGCCGCACAACAAATGGGTTATCCACCTTTGTTAGTATATCCCTTTCAGATTTTACATATTCGACATGGTTTCTCTCAATGATCTTATCCTTGCGCATGACCTTCATAGCATACATTTCAGAAGAACCTGCCCTCCTCACCTGGTACACCTTTCCCTACAACCTTCAAAAATTCAAAATCCTCTACTCCAATAGTTTGATTATTTAGACAGTAATCATTGAAATGTAAATTATTTTTCTTTACTTCTGCATTGTTAATAGAATGTTCCGTAAGTTCTTTTTGTGGGTCCATTAAGACCTCCTCAAGATCTAATGCATCTTCTGTCTCATGTAAGGTGAGCTTGCTAAGCTGCAAGGACTGACCAATACAAGTTGTGGGAGCCAATAAAGATTGAGAACAAATCTTATTGAAGTCAAAATCATTGTAAATCTTTCCACCTGAACCTCGTGTAGCTACATAATCTCCATGTTTCTCGGAGCTTACTGTTATTGAGGCTTCAACAGGAGATGGACCAAACACATCAGAAAATACTACTTCAGAAGCTCCCAGAAAACTTGGTAGCAAGAAGCAAACCAAAATCCATAAAAGGAAATTGCTTTTGCTTCCCACTCTGCAGGAAACGGTGGATCTATCAACACTTCTCAAATTCATGAAGATCGGGTTGTCAATTCTGTAATTCAGGACAATAAAACAGTTAATTCAAGTTTTCTACATTAAAGTGTAGAACAGAAGGAATAACATACAAATATAAATAATACAACAACGTCACAGATTGAAACAAACATTTAAACTCACAAAAACAAGAGAAAGATTTGAAATTGCAGTAGGGCGAGTGGGAGGAGTAGGAACCCAATTAATATCGTCTCTTGGAAATTTTCAATTAGGCTCCAAACAAACTAAATTGGGAGTTCATGGATCAAACATACACTCACATATTGCAACAAACAATGATAAAAAACCACTATTCAGATAAGTCCAAATGATCAAATCTAAAAGCCTTACCTTAATCAAAATTTTCCCATTTTGTGGTCACCACGATAGAGTCAGAATGTTGCATGGTTGTTGCTTCTTAGGATTTTCCCGCCTCCTCTGCTATAATCCCACCTGTGGAAACATCAGTCTCGAAGCTGCAACCTGTCCAATTTCAATTAATTAAAGACATTAATTAGTAGGAAAAATAGGTAGTACCACTACACTATTTTTTACCTTAGACAACAACTAAAAAACGTTGCCTAAAGTACCAAAAGCGTTGCCTTAACTTTAGGCAACGGTTTGACAATGCTTTTCCAAGCGTGGAATGTTAGAGTTTATGGGCTTAAACAAGAGGGGGTGAATTATTTATAAACATTTTTCGCAAACTTTAAAGGTATAATGAAAGCAAATGAAGAATCACAGAACAAGAACCTTGATCAGCCAACAAACAAAACTGTTTTAGTTGATTTCTAGAAAATCAATCAGTTATCTATGCGATTCAACCGGTTGTTTTTAACAGTAGTGAATAAAAACAACTTAAAACAGATATAAGCAAGATCAGGGAAAGAGAGAATTACATAAACAGATTTATACTGGTTCACTCTTATACCAAGAGCTACATCCAGTCCCTAGAAACCACTAGGTATCCACTATGCAATCAAAATACAGCTTACAAACCACACACACCAAAGAAGTGATCTTGAACCCCTCAGGAACACACACTTCCTTTGGCACACCACACACTACAGATCAGAACAACCTCTTGATCTGCACACACCAGTCTTTATAGAATTACAGATATCAAAAGAGAAAAGGAATGACCACACCTAATACAAACTCATAAATCAAAAGCAAAATTATAGGGCAATCCTATTCCACTCTTTGAAATAATCCAAAGCTTGAAGTAGTCTTGGATAAAACTAATTTGAAAGGTATAATTTATTTTCAAAACCAATTAGGAGCGTATAACAGATTATTTATACTCCAAAAAGCTATTAAAAACATTTAAAGCAAGAGCCAAATCAGTTTTCATTTAAGACAGATTCAACAAACTTAACAGAATCTGTTAAGGATTTTAAAAGAACAATCGATTGATTTCTTGAAAGAACCGATTGAATGGGTTTGAAGGCAAAGTCAAACATGTTAAGCTTTTCAAATCCTTTTCAAAAATCACCAAGTGTCAAACAACCGATTGAAACGATAAAACAACAGATTGTTTTTCCACTTCTTTGTAAAATACTCTTTTTCAAAAGATCTTGATTAAAACAAGTTTGGATCACAAGTAAGAGTGGATTAACAAATTCAAACTACCCATAATCCACACACACAAGCAGCTGCAAAGATCTTCATGCATTCCTCTTGGATTTGGAGACATCAAAGCCTATGTTCAACAATCTCCCCCTATTTGATGAACACAAATCCTTGATTTGCTTGTGATGTTCTGTTTGAATTTGAGAGCACTTGCAAAATAAAAAAGATGCAGTACCAAACAACAATCATATCCAACTTCTCCTAGCACCAAGGAACCAGTTTTCACCATGTGATTTTCAAAGAGAAAACCAACAAAAACAATGTGAAAAACCAGCAGAGATAGGTGCAGAATCAGAGTTTATGCAATAGCTAATTAAACCAGATTAATCCAGAATTAAAATAGATGTTTAACAGCATACAAACCAGAACAATTCTCCCCCTATTTGTCTTTTCTCCCCCTATTTGTCTTTACAAATAGAATGGAAGAAGGGTAAAAACAGAATAACAAAAATTGTCTATCATTTTAAAGAAAGAAAAAGCATTAAAGATCTTTAATCTTCCTTCCCACATTGGAGCTCAAAGGGTTGATTTTGAACAACTTCAATCTGTTCATCCAGATTCTGGAACCTTGCATCCACGCTACTAAACCTTGTTACACAGAGATTATGAAGACTTCTATGATCATCTGCAAAGTTGTTCTTTCTGCTCACCATCAACCTTTCAAAAGGTGACATTGAAGTGATCCGTTCTCCCAGATTTTTTGCACTTCCACCAGCATCAAAGGCACCAGCATCTCCAGCATTATAGGCATCTGTACCAGCATCTTCACCAGCAGTAGTAGCTTGTTCTTCACCCTCATTTTCAGCATGAGCAGCACTTGAGGAGCCACCTTGATCACCATCCTTGCTAAGCCATTTTCCACCAATTTTGGTGAAACCCATCTTCCTTAATGAACCATTGTTCACCTCATGTGATGACTTCGCTGTTACAATATTATATAGCCTTTAAACAAGAGGGGGGTGAATTTTTTAAAAGAGATTTTCGAAAACTTTTGAAGGTTTAATGAATCTTAGTGAAGAAATCCAGAAAAGGAACTAAGTTAACCAAGAACACAATATGTTTTAAAGTGAAACAAAGAAAAACAACTGGTTGTTTCTTCGATTTAATCGGTTGTTTATACCAGCAGAATTTAAAACAACTTAAAAATAGAATTTAAAAGAGATTAGAGCAAGAGAAAGGCACACAAGCATTTTATACTGGTTCACTCTTATCCCAAGAGCTACATCCAGTTCCCAGAAACTTCTGAGTTTCTACTATGCAATCAAAACTAGATTACAACACAAATCACCAAAGTAGTGACCTTGAACCCTTCAAGAAACACACTCCCTTTGGCACACCAAATCACAGAAATCAGAACACCCTCTGATTCTGCACTTACACCCAATTACAGAAATACAATAATCAAGAAAGAAGAGAATAGAATACACCTGGGTATTACAAAGCTTAAAGTTCAGAAGTACAACCCAATCCTATTCCACACACTTGAAAATCCAAAGCTTGATGTGAATCTTGAAAACTTGGAATCAAATTTGCACAATGATTTCTCAAAACTGTTTCTTCTAATTCCAGGAGCGTATAAACAACTATTTATACTCCAATGAATGATTAAAAGCATTTAAAATACGAGCGTATTCAGTTAATCATTTAAGAGAGATTCACAAATCAAAACTGAATTCTGTTAGGATTTTTAAAGAAACAATCGGTTGAAATCACGAAACAACCGATTGATTTGGTTTGACAGCTAAGTCAAGCAAGTCAAACAGCTTTCAACCTTCTTCAAAAACCTCTAAAAGCAAAACAACCGGTTGAAACGAAAAAACAACATGTTGTTTTTCACTTAGTTGAAAAACATTCAATTTTTAAAAAGGTTTTCAAATCACATCAGTTCTGGATTCAAACAAGGAGAGGATTACACATTAATGTACCCCAAATCCCACCCACACACAGCAGCATCTCCAGGCTTTTGTAAGGACCTGTAAAATTAAATTGGAATAAAAAGGGATATATTTTAAATGAATTCTAAGTATGTTTTTATTTAAAATAAAAAGGAAGGAAAGTGTAGCTTAGAAAACTATAAGATTTCCTGGTTAGTACATAATCGCCGGTTGCCTACTACGCATGATCACCAGGGCGCGAGGCATGCAGGCATCGCCAGGGCGCGAGGCATGTGGACGTTGCCAGGGCGCGAGAGGCATGCGGGCATCGCCAGGGCGCGAGGCATGTGGACGTTGCCAGGGCGCGAGAGGCATGCGGGCAATGCCGGGGCGCGAGGCATGCGGGCAACGCTGGGGCGCGAGGGGCATGCGGGCGTCGTCGGGGCGCGAGGCATGCAAGCATCGCCAGGGCGCGAGAGGCATGCGGGCGTCGCCAGAGATAGACATCGATCGTCTCCCAGAGAGAGACATCGGTCGTCTTCCAGGGAGAGACATCGGTCGTTTGCCAGTATGAGACCTCAGTGGATAGTCATCGCGCGAGCGGTCATCGGTGGAAGGTTATCGCGCAATGTCGAGTTTCACACAGTTAAGGTGGGACCCAGACTCCCAGCATGGCACGTCCTGCACGCGCGCCACGTGGACAAAAAGGGTGGTTCAGAATAGTGACATCAGAAGGTTGGCATGCGCAAGAGACACTCGCGGTCGTACTGTTCAGGGAAGTGGTTGGCATGCACAAGAAGACAACCATGGCCGTACTGTTCAGTGAAACGTACACTCTGGCTTTCTTGCAGAGGGGGTGGTGGCAGAAGCATGCGTGGACTAGTAGGCTTGGATTCAAAAACCCACTGCGAGGAGGCAAAGAACGTTACAGAGACTCAAGAGTGAAAGAGTGAGTGCATCTTCATCCCTCTCTTTTCTCTCCTTCGCGCTGCGATTCAGGCTTCCTCAAGCACCAGTGCGACCAGCGACGACTGCCCTTCGAGCACTTAGGAGGTTCTCTGCAAGTTCTACAAACCAGACGCTGAAAACAGAGTGAAAGCGTCTTAAAGCTTCGTTGGGTTTCGGAGCTCTTAGAGTTTTGCGCTAGTCCAGGTAAGGGAAGCTAGCCTTATTTCCAACGAAAATCCTTATATTCGATGATTGAGATGATGGGGGCGACGTGGTTGCCGGTTTTTCAACTGTTATTGTATAATCCTCTGTTTTTGAACGAGATCGCCGGTTTTGGCGTTGTTTTTCGAACTCTACTGTTTTTGGTGTTGTTTGAAACTGTTAGAGATTAAAATGTGAAACGTATGTGATATTCGAAAATCTGAACCTTTGAAATGACTGTTGCTGTGATTTGAATCATTCATTTGAGTGGTATGATGTTTTGAATGTTGTGGATGTGGGATCAAGGCATAGTATTTTCAGGAAAGAAAATACCGTGTAAGATCGTATAGGATGTGCATTGATCGGTGATTTCTATAATGAGATATCCTGACTCTACTGAGATAATGGAATCACATAGAGGAAGTTATTCAGTTGGTGAGAGTCGAAGGAGGTTCATATGAATGGGTGAGTCGTGTGAAAAAGAACGAGCTCGGCCTGTTATATGGATTAACCCTGTCATACTGTGAGAGTGATGAAATTGAGATCGAGATTGTGTTGATGCGCATAGCTGTGGAAACATTACAGCAGTTTAGTATGACAGGTGCAGATCTCTGAGTCTAGTCAATGCACGAGTCTTCCGGAAGTAGTGTCAAGTGTCTTGTGTGATGAGTCAGTGGAAGTCTGACGTGAGAAATGAGAAACATTGAATTGATAGACACTTGATGCATTATGTGAAATAGAACGACTCTTGAGAATATTGTGAAATATGTGTTTAGTTGATGGTTTACGTGGGTATCTTGAATTTGTTTTACCTTGATTTTAAAGTTCATATCTAAACTCTCTTTCAAATATCTGGCTTACCCTGTGATTTTTGGTGTTGTGTTTGGCTTTTCTTAAACCTGTGATGATCGTGTATAATTTACATGGGAGCAGATGATGTTGCAGGAAGTAGAGCTCCGCTGTGAGTGGTCGCGGGAAGGAGATCGCCTGTTCCTTTTCTGTTAGGCGATCACCCTTCTTCTGTTTTCTGATAGGAGATCGCTGTTCTCTGATAGGAGATCGCCGTTCTCTGATAGGAGATCGCCTGTCTTTCTATTTTAATGTAATTTTGTTTACGTTTTTTTGGAAAATTGACCGAATTTGTATTAAACTCCCTGTGAGGAGAAACTTCATTACATATATATAATTTTATTCACTTCAATCTATTTGTTACCTTTATTTTCCTTTATATAAATATGAGTAGTATTTTGGCGGGATGTTACAGCTTTCATCAAACACCTTGGATTTGGATTCTTCAAAGCTCTTGATTACTCTTGATCAACAATCTCCCCCTATTTGATGAAGACAAATCCCTGGTGCTTGTGTTGGTCTTGTTTGAATCTGAAACAGCACCTGCAAAACAAAACTATGCACACACAGAGCATCTCTAATAGCAGGTTATGATGGCACACTACTAGTTTTTTACATAACCACAAGAGCAGAAAAACTAGCCACAAACAATGTTGTTAAAACTGTAGCAGCACCAAACCAGCATATGCAGCAGAAACTAAAATACGCTTCAATCAAAGTTATAGCAGTTTTAAGACAACACATAAACCATATTCTCCCCCTATTTGTCTTCACAAATAGAATTAGGAAGAGATAAAAAATAGAATTAAGAAAAGACTTAAGAATTTATACCTAACTCATTTCTCAAAAAGAAAAACCTGTCTTTTGGCAATGGTTTTGTGAATATATCAGCCAGTTATAGTTCTGTATCTATGAATCTTACTTCACAATATCCATTATTCACATGGTCTCTTATGAAGTGGTGTTTGATCTCTATATGCTTTGTCCTTGAGTGCTGAATTTGATTCTTGGTGAGATTTATAGCACTTGTGTTATCACATAGTAAGGGCATTTTGTTAATCTTCAGCCCAAAGTCTTCTAATTGTTGTTTAAGCCAAAGAATTTGTGCATAGCAACTCCCTGCAGCTATATATTCAGCCTCTATAGTGGAAAGAGCCACATGTTATGCCAAGAGATTAGGCTTGAACCAAGAAGATGGCAAGTTCCACTTGTGGTCTTTCTATCCAATTTACATCCTACAAAATCAGAATCAGAATAACCAATTAAGTGAATAGGAGAATGAGAAGGATACCATAGTCCCACATTGATTGTCCTTTGAGATATTTAAGAATACGTTTTGTAACCTTGAGATGAGATTCTTTAGGATTAGCTTGAAATCTTGCATATAAACATACAACAAACATGATATCCGGCCTACTTGCTGTGAGATAGAGTAAAGATCCAATCAATCCTTTATATTTGGTGTGATCTACTTCTTTTCCAGCGAGGTCTGCATCCATGTAACAGCTTGTTGGCATAGGAGTGTTGGTTTCCTTGCAATTCTCCATCTCAAAATTTTTTAGAATTTCTTTATAGTACTTTGTTTGACTAAGAAAAATACCCTCTTTGAATTGCTTAACTTGCAGTCCAAGATAGAAAGAAAGCTCCCCCATCATTGACATTTCAAATTCTCCTTGCATGGCAGCCACAAACTCTTCACAAATACTATCATTGGTTGCACCAAAAATTATGTCATCAACATATATTTGGACCAAGATAATTGTAGAATTTGATTTCTTGATAAAGACAGTCTTATCAATCTTTCCTCTTATCAATCTTGCTCAACCTCTCATACCACTGCTTTGGAGCCTGCTTTAAACCATATAAAGCTTTCTTGATCTTGTAGACATGATTAGGATGTAGGTGATGTTGAACCAAGTGGTGTTTAAGGTTTTGAAGAATCCAAATCCTTTGAAGGATGATGAAGCCTCTGCTTTGCTTGATGCTGCTGTGCTGGTTTATTATTTTGTTCTGGGGTAGTTTAATGTTGTAATCCACCCTTAGATTAAATCTCAAAGCAATTAGCATCTCAATCTTTAAACAAAGTAAAGTTTTTTTCAAACTAAGTTGAAACAACCGATTGTTCTGTCGAAACAACCAATTGTTTACACTTAGATGTTTTGAGAAAGTTTGAAAACTGTTTTTGAATGAAGAAAACTGTTAAGTAACAAAACAACTGATTGATTCGAGGAAACAACCGATTGTTTGTTCTGGAACCTTAACAAAAAAATTGTTTTCTTTGATTGAGCTTTAAATGATTTGAAACTGAATACGCTCCAGTCATTAAATGCTTTGACCAATCTTTTTGAAAGCAATTATGGGTTTGTTAAGATTTGATAACAAACTTTCTTTATATAAATTCAGAAAAACTATTTTAAATAAGAGAATGCTTTTGAAAAAGTTTTTCTAAGAGAGTTTTCAAAGAGTTGAGATTGCTTAAGAGCTCAAAGGATTGATCAAGGTGCTGGAATAGGATTCTACTTGTATTGATTTCAGATCTTCATCTGTAGCAAGTGTAATGTGTGTAAACTGCTGAAACATTTCTTCTGTGTATTGGGACTGAGATTGGCTGTGTGTTCTTGAGGTGTTCAAGATCAACAATCTTAGTGTTGGCCAAGGAGAGTGTGTGTCTTGAGGTTTTGAAGGTCATTCTCTTGGTTGTTGTGTAAGTGATCAAGGTGTGATTGCTTAGTGGATTTCCTCAGGGGTTCTGAGAAGACTGGATGTAGCTCTGGGTTGGAGTGAACCAGTATAAACCCTAAACCCTAAACCCTAAATCAGCAGCACTGGGTCCAGCATCTTGAAACCCTCCTGTTGGATCTTCATGTTCAACATCCATATCAGCAGTTTCTTCTTGAGCAGCACCACTAGATGAGGCACCATGATCACCATCCTTGCTTACCCATTTTCCACCTATCTTTGTAAATCCCATCTTACTGAGTGATCCATTGTTCAACTCTTGAGTTGACTTGACCAGCTCAGAAGTTTCATCTTCAAGATTAACATCAAAATAGAGTAGAAATTTAGATATCAAAACAACATAAGGATAGTGATAATCACCTAACCTCATGGCTTTTTGCATGTGCTCTTTGATTATGTGAATCCAATTGAGCTTGATTTTCTTCGTGATGCAGAAGATGTAAACCAGATCTTCTTCAGTTAAAATAGAATGGTTACTCCCCCTTAGAGTTAGAATCCATGTCACAATGAGAGCAAGTAACCTCTCATCAAGTTTCAACCCTCCAACTGAGCATGCACTCACTTGTCTCATTAAGTTTCAACCCTCCAACTGAGCATGCACTCACTTGAGATTGATTCTTCTTCAAGCAGCTTCTGTAGAACTGGATTTTGTTAAAATCCTCCACCACACCAAGATTTCCTTTGTTGATTCGTAGACCAGAGTATTTAAGTCCAGCAATAGCAACCCAAACTTCATGGGTTATCTCCATGTCCACACCTTTCACATGAGAAACTAGATTGTTTCCCTCAAACTTCAAATTGGTGTAGAAGATCCTCACCAAATCTGGATATATGTTTCCCTTCATCTCCAGGAACCTTCTGAGAAATTGATCCTTAAGTAGCTTTCTCACATTGTCCAGCTTTTGACTTTTCAGCCAATTAAAGCTTACAACCTTGGGGTTGTTTATCTTCTTGAGACTTGTCTCATATCTATACTTTTCAATGAGATCCTTATCTCCAGAAAACCATCCTTCCAACCTTCCTCCAAACCTTACAACCTTGGTTTTGATTCTTTTAGAAGTGGGAAGAGTTGATTGCATGGCAACAGAGATGAGAAAACAGAGGATAGCACTTCTTCACAGATTTTCTCAAGAGATGGTGCAAGAGATATTGCAAGAGATGTTGCAATTGGTTGTTCATCTGCACCTGATTTTATAGTCATACGAAAATCAATTTGAGTTTAATTTCATTTAATGGGTACCTGATTTTCAGAGAGAGAAAGTTGTTCTGCACAGTAAATGTCAGAATAAAAACTGAAAAACACATGGTCTTCACATGTGATCTTTGACTAGTCATAAAGGCTCTTGAATTTCCAAAATTTTGAAATATTTTCCTTTATGAATGTTGTAACCACTTTCTGAGTACGTTCAGCTTTCAATGCAGATACTTTGACCAAGATTCTCCCTTTTGAAATTGATCTACAACGGATAGAAGAGGAATTCAAAATTAAATCAATTTCTTCACAGTGCTGTCAGACCCGAAACAATCGGTTGTTTCGAAGAACCAATCGGTTGTTTTTCTGCAGCAGTTACAAAAACTTGATTTTTGAAGATTTTAGCCATTAATAGAAACAGATTAAAGCAGAATACATTTGATTAAAAGAGAATTAATCACAAGAAAGAACTTTGAAACAATTATTAAGAACAATTAAAAGGAAAGTCTTATCCTTGTGTTGTTTCTTCAATGATCCAAATGCTTGTTGATCAAGAAAACTTTTCTTCACTGTTTTGATCTTTTGCACAGCATTGATTCAGCTTCAATGATTTCCTTTTTCTTTAACAGCTTGAACAGAATGCCTCTTTTCTTCTCTTTCTCTTTATTTTTCCTGCATAAACAAATTCAAGTAGCAAGATTTGGTCCCCTTACAAATTTGGGTCCATTTGGCTTCACTTTGCTGTTAGTAACATCACATCTCTTTGGAATCCATTTCATAAGACCTTTAGGAACACAATACTTTCTGATTTTACAGAATCTAACAGAGTGGCCTTTCTTCATGCAGTAAAAGCATGTAACAATCGGTTGTTTCGATGATCCAATCGATTGTTTTTCTGATTTTCTTGAAAAAACTTTTGAAAATCTATCTTGCTTGTTCTGTGGATTGAAGCCTAAACTAGCCTTTCCAAAAACACAGTTTTGAGATGCCAAGACATTCTCAAAGTTTGATTTCCCTTTTGAAAGCTTATCCACAGTTTCAACAAGATAATGAACCTTTTTCTCAAGATTTTCACAATTTATGCAAATGAGAGTGTCACACTTGCAAGAGGCATTTTTGAAATGATTTTCCAAATTTTCAAAATCAATTTTTGCTTTTCTCAGATCCTCTTCAAGTGATTTAAATTTCTTCTCAAGCACATTGTTAAGATCTTTCAATCGATTGTTTGAAAGAACCAATCTATTAGCTTCATCATGTGTTTCTTGAAAAGCTTCAAGCAATTCACTATAATTTTGTTCATTTAAGGAAGCACATGAACTTACCTCACTTGAACTGCAAGAATCATCATCATCCTCAGCTACTAAACATATGTTGGCTTTTTCATCTTCACTTGATGAAGAACTTGATGATGACACCTCATTTTCATCCCAAGCTATGTAGGCTCTTTTTGTCTTGCCTTTCTTCTCCTTGTAGCTTGTCTTTTTCTCTTTGCTCTTGTTGGGACAATCTGCCTTTATGTGACCTTGCTCACCACAACCAAAACAAGTATAGTTATTTGAATTTAATTCATTGGATTTCTTGTTTCCATACCTATCCTTGTTGTTGTCTTTGTTGCGGTTTCTCTTTAGGAATTTGCTGAACTTTCTTGACAGCAAACTAAGATTTTCCTCATCACTATCATCACTTGAATCTTGCTTTCCCTTATGTTTGGATGCTTTCAAGGCTATGCTCCTTGTGTGCTTATCTTCACTCTCTTGAACATTAAGTCTATTCATCTCTAGCTCATGTTCCCTAAGCTTTCCACACAAAGAAGCAATGTAAGGACCTGTAAAATTAAATTGGAATAAAAAGGAATATATTTTAAATGAATTCTAAGTATGTTTTTATTTAAAATAAAAAGGAAGGAAAGTGTAGTTTAGAAGACTATAAGATCGCCTGTCGCCTACTACACATGATCGCCAGGGCGCGAGGCACGTGGACGTCGCCAGGGCGCGAGAGACATGCGGACATCGCCAGGGTGCGAGGCATGTGGACGTCGCCAGGGCGCGAGAGACATGCGGACATCGCCAGGGCGCGAGGCATGTGGACGTCGCCAGGGCGCGAGGGGCATGCAGGCATCGCCAGGGCGCGAGAGGCATGCGGGCGTCGCCAGGGATAGACATCGGTCGTCTCCCAGAGAGAGACATCGGTCGTCCGCCAGGATGAGACATCGGTGGCTACTCATTGCGCGAGCGGTCATCGGTGGAAGATTATCGCACGATGTCGAGTTTCACACGAATAAAGTGGGACCCAGACTCCCAGCATGACACGTCCTGCACGCGAGCCACGTGGACAAAAAGGGTGGTTCAGAATAGTGACATCAGAAAGTTGGCATGCGCAAGAGACACTCGCGGTCGTACTGTTCAGAGAAGTGGTTGGCATGCACAAGAGACAACCGTGGTCGTACTGTTCAGTGAAACGTACACTCTGGCTTTCTTGCAGAGGGGGTGGTGGCAGCAGCATGCGTGGAAAAGTAGGCTTGGATTCAAAAACCCACTGCGAGGAGGCAAAGAACGTTGCAGTGACTCAAGAGTGAAAGAGTGAGTGCATCTTCATCCCTCTCTTTTCTCTCCTTCGCGCTGCGATTCAGGCAACCTCAAGCACCAGTACGACGAGCGACAACTGCCCTTGGATACTTGGGAGGTTCTCTGCAAGTTCTCCAGACCGGGACACTAAAACAGAGTGAAAGCATCTTTAAGCTTCGTTGGGTTTCGGAGTTCTTGGAGTTTTGCGCAAGTCCAGGTAAGGGAAGCTAGTACTCTACATTTATAAAAACGTTAGGCGAGTAAGTTCTGGAGTGAGGGCGATGTGGTCGCCGGTTTTCATATTTCTTTGCACAATGCTCTGTTTTTATGTGTGGGGTGACGTGGTCGCCGGTTTTAACTTTGTTTCCGAAATCCCCTGCTTTTGAATGAGTTCGCCGATTTGGCGTTGTTTTTCGAACTCCCCTGTTTTAGTTCTGTTTGAAAACTGTTTGAGATTTAAATGTGAAATACATGTGATATTTGAAAATCTGAACCGTGGAATGAATGTTGCTGTGACTGAATCGTTCATTCAGTGTTGTATGATGTATTGATTGTTGTGAATGTGGGATCAAGGCATAGTATTTTCAGGAAAGAAAATACCGTGTAAGATCGTGTGTAATGTGTATTGACTAGGGGCTTGTCTAGAAGGAGATATCCTGACTCTGCTGATATAATGGAATCACATAGATGAAGTTATTCAGTTGTGGAGAGTCGAAGGAGGTTCATATGAATGGGTGAGTCGTGTGAAAAAGAACGAGCTCGGCCTATTATATGAATTAACCCTGTCATACCGGGAGAGTGATGATATTGAGACTATGTATGCGCATGGCTGTGTGGATTTCACAGCGACCCTGTGTGGATGTCATAGTGGTATGGTATGACAGGTGCAGATCTCTGAGCCTGAGTCAACGCACGAGTCTTCCGGAAGTGGAGTCATGTGTCTATATGTTATGAGTCAGTGGAAAGTCTGACATGTGAACCATGAGTATCGAATGTATTGGATAGGCACTTGACGAGTTTGTGATATATGGGGACGTTGATGGTTAAAAATTGATATAGTGTATGAATGGTGTGAAGATTTATATTTTCTTCTGATATAAAGTTTCATATTTTAAGTTTTTAAAACATCTAGCTTACCCTTTTATCTGGTATTGTGATTGCTTTCTTAAACCTGTGATGATCGTGTATTTTTGCACGAGAGCAGACGAGGTTGCAGGTAGTAGAGCTCCTCAGTGAGTGGACGCCGGTAGGAGATCGCCCGTTTCTGTTTCTGTTAGGCGGTCACCCTTTTTCTGTTGTCTGATAGGAGATTGCCCTTTTCTGATAGGAGATCGCCCTTTTCTTCTGATAGGAGATCGCCTGTTTGTTTTTTTTGCTGTATTTTGTTTGAGTTTTGGAAATTGACCGAATTTGTATTAAACTCCCTGTGAGGAGAAACTTCATTACATATATATAATTTTGTTCACTTCAATATATTTGTTTACCTTTATTTTCATTATATAAATATGAATAGTATTTTGGCGGGATGTTACAAGCAACACTTAAGGATGTTAGATCTTTAGATTCAGAAATTGCAGTTACCTTTGGTTGCCATGCTCTATCAAGACATTTCAAGATCTTGATATTTAGCTCTTCTTTGTCAAATGTCTTGTCTAGGCTCATAAGGTGATTGATGATGTGTGTAAACCTTTTCTGCACTTCAGCTATTGTTTCACCTTTAAGCATTCTAAACATCTCATACTCTTGGATGAGAGCATGCTTTCTAGCTCTTTTAACTTCATTTGTTCCTTCATGAGTGACCTCCAAAGTATCCCACATTTCTTTTGATGATTTGCATTGTGAGACCCTGAAAAACTCACCAGAATTTAAAGTAGAGGTTATAATATTTTTGGTAATGCAATCAAATTTGGCCTTTTTGCTTTCTGAATCAGTCCACTGAGACCAAGGCTTCTCAATGAAAGAACCATCTTTTTCAAACTTTGGGATAAAAGGACCATTTTCAATTGCATCCCAAATTCCTTTGTCAAGAGATTCCATAAATATTTTCATTCTAACTTTCCAAAACTGGTAATTCAAACCACAAAACAAGGGTGGTCTATTTATTGATGCACCTTTCCCAAATGGTAGTCTATCAGCCATTTAAAAAGATTTTAGGATCAACTTGAATGACTTTCAAGAACCAAGCTCTTGATGCCAATTGTTAGGAAAGATGGCTTTAAACTAGAGGGGGGTGAATTGTTTAAAGAGGTTTTCGCAAACTTTTTGCAAGCTAGAATGAATTTATTTCAGAAACCAATTGATTAAGCAATTCAGTTAGCCAAAACAGCAAGCAAAATAGCACTGCCAGGAAAACAATCGATTGTTTCTGCGAAACAATCAGTTGTTTATATCAGGAAACAACAAACAAACTAAATTTAAAGGTTTGACACCAGGTTTGACAACATGGATGCAAGGTTTATGAGTCTAGATGAACAGATTGAAGCTGTCCAGAACCAAATCTTTGATCTTCAGTTTGGAGATAAAGAAGAATGAAGGAAAAAACAACCGATTGGACATCGAAACAATTGATTATTTTTGGTAGCTGTTGGTGTTTGGTTTTATTTTCTTTCCTTCTGCTGTTGCTGTTTTAATTCTGATGTAATATGAAAAATATTTGGTTTTATCTCTTATATTTGTGTATTTGTGAAGACAAATAGGGGGAGATTTATGCTTGTTTATGCTTGTTTCAGGTTTTAAGATTGTCTTTAGTTGTTAAAAACTGTTTGGGTAATTTTTTGTATGTTGTTTCTGATATTAATTGTTTAAGCTTTAACTTGTTTATATGTATGCTAACAAAATATCAGAAGTTCAATGTTTGCTCAAAGTTCAATTGCAGGAACTGCTTCAGATTTAATCAGAACAACACAAGCATCAGGGATTTGTCTTCATCAAATAGGGGGAGATTGTTGAACCAAGTGGTGTTCAAGGTTTTGAAGAATCAAAATCCTTTGAAGGATGATGAAGCCTCTGCTTTGCTTGATGCTACTGTGCTGGTTTATTGTTTTGTTCTGGGGTAGGTTAATGTTGTAATCCACCCTTAGATTAAATCTCAAAGCAATTAGCATCTCAATCTTTAAACAAAGTAAAGTGTTTTTCAAACTAAGTTGAAACAACCGATTGTTCTGTCGAAACAACTGATTGTTTACACTTAGATGTTTTGAGAAAGTTTGAAAACTGTTTTTGAATGAAGAAAACTGTTAAGTAACTAAACAACTGATTGATTCGAGGAAACAACCGATTGTTTGTTCTGGAACCTTAACAGAAAAATTGTTTTCTTTGACTGAGCTTTAAATGATTTGAAACTGAATACGCTCCAGTCATTAAATGCTTTGACCAATCTTTTTGAAAGCAATTATGGGTTTGTTAAGATTTGATAACAAACTTTCTTTATATAAATTCAGAAAAACTATTTTAAATAAGAGAATGCTTTTGAAAAAGTTTTTCTAAGAGAGTTTTCAAAGAGTTGAGATTGCTTAAGAGCTCAAGGGATTGATCAAGGTGCTGGAATAGGATTATACTTGTATTGATTTCAGATCTTCATCTGTAACAAGTGTAATCTGTGTAAACTGCTGAAACATTTCTTCTGTGTATTGGGACTGAGATTGGCTGTGTGTTCTTGAGGTGTTCAAGATCAGCAATCTTAGTGTTGGCCAAGGAGAGTGTGTGTCTTGAGGTTTTGAAGGTCATTCTCTTGGTTGTTGTGTAAGTGATCAAGGTGTGATTGCTTAGTGGATTTCCTCAGGGGTTCTGAGAAGACTGGATGTAGCTCTGGGTTGGAGTGAACCAGTATAAACAACTGTGTACAATCTCTCTATCCCTTACTCTTTAAATTCAGTTTGTTTGTTGTTTCCTGATATAAACAACCGATTGTTTCACAAAAACAACCGATTGTTTTCCTGGCAGTGTTGTTTTGCTTGTTGTTTTGGCTAACTGAATTGCTTAATCAATTGGTTTCTGAAATAAATTCATTCTAGCTTGCAAAAATTTTGCGAAAACCTCTTTAAACAATTCACCCCCCCTCTAGTTTAAAGCCATCTTTCCTAACAGGTGATCCTCAAACCTGAGTGGTTGAGAAACATAGACTTCCTCATTAATAAATCCATTGAGAAAGGAACTTTTGACATCCATTTGAAACAGTTTAAACCCACTCATACAGGCAGAGGCAAGCAGCTACCTAACTGCCTCCAATCTCGCCACAGGAGCAAAGGTTTCACCATAGTCAATCCCTTCTTCTTGATTGTAGCCTTTGGCAACTAGCCTTGCCTTGTTTCTAGTAATCACCCCAGTTTCATCCAACTTGTTTCTGAAGACCCATTTAGTTCCAATGATGTTGATCTCATCTGACTTAGGAACAAAAAGCCATACATCATTCC
Source organism: Phaseolus lunatus (assembly GCA_013389735.1). Classification (NCBI taxonomy): domain Eukaryota; kingdom Viridiplantae; phylum Streptophyta; class Magnoliopsida; order Fabales; family Fabaceae; genus Phaseolus; species Phaseolus lunatus. Next base: position 14,917,927 of record CM023863.1, on the reverse strand, counting down.
TTGTGAACTGATTCAGCTCTTCATGCATTGTAGCCATCCAGTTTTCATCATTAAGTGCATCTTCAACTGACTTTAGTTCAGTTTGAGAGACAAATTTGTGTGCCTGCAGTAGTTTGAGACAGTATTGCGGGTAGAAACACCTTTCTTTATCTACTCGATGATGTATTCCACTAAAAGATCTCTTGGAATTCTCTATTCTTTAGGCAACTCATCCTGCTACAGAATTTCAACCGATTGTTTCGACGAATCAATCGGTTGTTTTTCTGGACAAGGTTCTAGCTTCTACAGAATGATGTGTTGTTCATCCTCTTCTGTGCAATTCTTCAAGGATTTAATTTCTTTGTGATCAATGTCATCAAACACCACATGAACAAATTCTTCTACAATCATGAGTCTCTTGTTGTAGACCCTGTAAGCATGGCTATTTGAGGAGTAGCCAATAAAGATGCCATTATCATCTTTTTCATCAAACTTTCCCAGATTCTCTTTCCTATTATTCAAAATAAAACAGCTGCATCCAAACACTTTTAGGTGAGTAATGTTTGGCTTCCTTCCATTGAAGAGTTCATATGGAGTTTTCTTCAAAATTGGCCTTATGAGCACTCTATTCATCACATAACAAGAAGTGCTTATAGCATCAGCCCAAAAATATTTGGGTAAGGAAGATTCACTTAGCATGGTTCTTGCTAGTTCTTCAAGAGATCTGTTCTTTCTTTCCACTACTCCATTCTGTTGAGGAGTTCTTGGTGTAGAAAAGTTATGCAGGATCCCCATCTTTTCACATAATTTACTAAATTTCTCATTTTGAAATTCCCATCCATGATCACTCCTAATAAAGCCAATGTTGTTGCTTCTTGTGTTTTGTAGTCTTCTAGCAAGCTTTTGAATTCAAAGAAGGAATCACTCTTTGATTCCAAGAAGAGTGTCCATGTGTACCTGGAAAAATCATCAACAATAACAAGAGCATAATAGTTACCACCAAGGCTCATGGTTCTTGAAGGACCAAACAAGTCCACGTGCAGCAGCTCAAGGGGTTTTGAAGATGAGACAACATTTTTCAGTTTGAAAGAATGTTTAATTTGTTTCCCTTTTTGGCATGCGTCACATATGTTGTCCTTCTCAAACTTGAGTTTGGGTAACCCTATCACAAGATCTTTTGAAATTAATTTATTCAAATGATTCATGTGAATATGGGCTATTCTTTTATGCCACAACCAGGATTCATCATGTTTAGAAATAAGATAGCCAATGGAACAAGAAGAGATATCTAAAAGATAAACATTGTTGATTCTTTAACCAATCAACATTACTTCCTTTGAGTTGGGTAGGCAGATTTCACAGGAGTTTGGCTTGAAGATAACTTGATAGCCCTTGTCACACAGTTGGCTAATGCTAAGAAGGTTGTGCTTGAGTCCTTCCTCATACAAGACATCATGAATCAATAAGTTGCTCTTGTCTCCTATAGTGCCTCTTCCAAGAATTCTTCCCTTGTTGTTGTCTCCATAGGTCACGTGCCCTTCTTGTTTGAAAGTGACGTTCACAAACTTGGATTTATCTCCAGTCATGTGTTTGGAACAACCATTGTCCAGGTACCACAACTGCATGCTTTCCATCAAGTTTCCCTACAAAAGATAAGATCAACCACCAAGATTTGGTCCCCTTACAAAAGTGGGTCCTTTGGCATTACCTTTATCACTAGGAACCTCAGAAACTTTGGGAATCCATCTCATAATACCTTTAGGAACAGAATATTTCCTAATTTTATAGAATCTAACAGAGTGGCCTCTCTTAATGCAGTAAAAGCATGTAGCAACCAGTTGTTTGGATTTTTCAATCGGTTGTTTTTCTGGAACTTTTGAAAAAGGCTTTGAAATCCCACTTTTCTTGCTTTGTGGATTAAACCCCAAACCAGATTTTCCAAAAACACATTTTTAGGATGCCAAGACAGTTTCAAAGTTAGATTTACCCTCTGAAAGTTTATCCACAATTTTAACAAGATAGTGGACTTTATTCTCAAGAGTTTCCCAATTTTCACAAACTTTTGAGTCACACAAGCAAGAAGAATTCTTGTAAAGCAATTCAAGATTTTCAAAATCAGTTTTTGAATTTTCCAATTCTTCTTCCAGTTTCTTGACTCTGTTTTCAAGTCAGTTATTCAACCCTTTTTGTTGGATATGGTGCTTTGATGTCTCCAAATCTGTGGATGAAGCTTGAAGATCTTGCTGCTGGTGTTAGGGCTTTGTTTTAGTATGTTTAGAATTTGTGTAAATCACTCTTAGATTCCAGCATAGCTAAAGCAATCTTGGTTTTAAAAAGAAAAAACTTTTCAGCTAAAGTGATAAACAACTGATTGCTTTATCGGTTTAATCGGTTGTTTTATACTTAGCCTATGTGGAGGGTTTTTCAACTGACTTTGATTTGTTGTATAACAGCTTTAACTAATTCAATCGGTTATTTTGTCTTTTCAACCAATTGATTTTTAAATCTGTAACAGTTTTTCAAAAATATGTTATGTCTAATTCAGTTGGCTTTTCAAACAGCTTTTGGCTCATGTTAGATGCCTAAAACGGTCCTTTTCAAAAGCCTTAAAAAAGGGTTCACCCTCCTCTTTAAAAAGTGTGAACAATATAGTGTGAATTTCCAACAAGTGGAAGAGATTGAAATCAAGTTTGAGAGAGAGTTTTAAAAGTGCTTTTCAAGATTGCTTAAAGAGCTATGTCAAGGTTCAAGAAGTGACATTAAGATATCTGTATTGCAAAAACCCAGGTGTTATCTTTTTTTACACTTCTTGTATTAGTTTCTATCTTGAATACTCTGTAAAATAGTGAATCGGCTAGACAGGGGGCTATTCTAGCTGTGTGTTGTGTAAGCAAAGAGTGTGTGTGTGATCTTGGGTAAAAAGATCCTCTCTTTGTAGTTGTGTGTGTATGTAATATGTTGTGTATTACATAGTGGAATACCCAGTGGTTGTTCTAGGGACTGGATGTAGCTCAGGGGTTGAGTGAACCAGTATAATTGCTTTGTGTGATTCTCTTTTTCTCTGTCTTGGTTTATCTTGTTAATGTTTCTGTATTTGATATAAACAACTAGTTATATTGTTCTTGCAATCGGTTATAATTCTGTTATATAGCATTGTAGGTAACTCTGTAATAATATCAATCGGTTATATCGTAATATCAACCGGTTGATTTTTTGCTGCTTGTTTTGAAAGCTTGATTTCTTTTGGCTTATCTGATCTTTGTCTTTGTGAATTGATAAAGGAATTCATTCTTAGCCATCGTTTGCGAAAATCTTTCATTAAACAATTCACCCCCCTCTTGTTTAAGCCATTAATTCTAACAATTGGTATCAAGAGCAAGGTTCTTGAAAGTTATTCAAGTTTTCCTATTTCAAATCTGTTTTCATGGCTAACAAGTTTGTTTTTTAGGAAGGTGCTTCTTTAAACAAACGTCCTCTTTTCTGTGGTGAAAATTATGATTTTTTGTGTTTTAGAAGGAAGATCTTTATTGAATCAATTGATAAAAACATTTGGAAAATTATAAGCATTGCTGAAAAATATGATACTGCATGTTTTATAGATGAATCTGAAAAAGATCATCTTGATTGTAGAGCTAAGAACATAATTGGTTTTGCACTTCATTCTGATGAGCTTCCTAAATTTTTACAGTGTACCTCAGCCAAAGAAATGTGGGACACTCTTGAGAAATGTCACAAGAATCTAAGAAGTGCATTGCTGGACAAGGATGAGTCCTCTACTGAATCATCATCCTCTGAATTCAAGATGGAAGTCTGCCTCATGGTAGAAGAAGAATCTGAGTCAAACCAAGTAAGTTCATCATCCTCAATTAAAGGTAACAATCATGAATTACTTGAAGCCTTTCAAGAAACTTATGAAGAAGCTCAAAGATTAACCCTTTTAAACAACAAGTTGAAATTTGAAAACAACCTGTTAAATGATAGAGTCAGAGTCTTGGAAGAAGAATTAAACAATTCCAAAACTAATTTCGAAAACCTTTAATTGATTTATCAAAATTCTTCTTGCAAGTGTGATTCTAAGTTTTGTGAAAATTGTGAATCCCTTCAAAAGAAGGTCATTTATCTTGTGAAAACTGTGGACAAAATTTCAAAAGGAAAATCCAATCTTGAGAATGTTTTAGCATCTCAAAATTGTGTATTTGGAAAGTCATGTCTTAGTTTTAATCCACAGAAGCAGAACAATGCCTTTACAAAATCTTTTTCATGTATCATAGAAATACAACCAACTAAAGTTTCGAAACAATCGGTTGTTTCTTGTTTCTACTGTATGGAAAAGGGTCATTTTGTGAGGTTCTGCAAAGTTCACAAAATTCTTGTTCCAAAAGGGATTTTAAAATGGGTTCCTAAGAATCCTAAGCCACCTAACATTCTTGCTAACACTCATGGACCCAAAATTAAAAGGGGACCAAATCTTGCTTCCTAAATCTTGTCTTGTAGGTATTCTTGAAAGTCAAGAAACATATTGGGTGCAAGGAAAGAAAGCTTAAAGACTGTTCAGCTCATGTGCCTACACTTGTTGAATATGTACATCCAACAAGATTCTTTAAATGAAAAAGAGAACTCTTGACCAAGGCTGGAATGGTTGGTTAAAAGAGAATTTTCAAGATTAAAGAGAGTATGAGCATCACTCAATTCTTGTAAGTGTGCTTTGTGATCAAATAAGCATTCAAGGTCTTCGTTTTCGATGAATCCATTATATTTCTCTCTGTAAAGGTATGAACAAACATAGCACTACATGTTTCATCCTGTTAAAAGGCAATTTCAGATTGTGAAAACGTGTTCTTTGCTATCACAGTTAAAACAACCGATTGTTCTTTCCCTAGAATACATTTGTAGTGCTGCCAAGTTTGATTATGCATGATCAATCTTGTTTTCTTCTAAATCATGCTTTTGATCATATAGAGGAAGGAATATATGTGTGTTTTGGTTGCCTTAATTGCATTTAAACTAATGCTCTTTCCTGATTTAATATGTTGTTGTCATGTTAATATGCACACACATTTGCTACCTCTCTGCACTGGTCTGCCACATTGCTTTCACTGATGTGTATGTGTACCATGTAATCCTACTATTATACCTATCTTGTATATGCATTCTTTCTGTTTTGTAGTATCTTTTCTAATAACAGGTACAAAGTTGAAAATCTAAACAAAGTAATGACCATGGTTCAAGAACTTTCACCCTTCTCAAGCTCATGCCCTTTGAAAAATAGACTATACATGTTCATTCCATGATTCTGGATTATTTTGTCCTCATGAGTCTCTGGATATGTTAAGGTAAGACCAAGGTATGAATGCATTAATTATTTCTTCTCAATTTGAAAGGTCATTTACTGTTCTTGCTGTCCCAGAATTTTAACCGGTTATTTCTTCGAAACAACCGATTATTTACCCTCTGTCAGCACTGGGAATATCTGTTATTAATTTCGAAGATCTGTTCTATGATTCTATTTAAACCCACTGATATTTGTGGTCAATATCATATTAATTTCATGTTTGAATACGTTTTACCTCTGCCATAACTGCTCTGTACAAATCAAATTCCTTCAAATCTTGGAAATCAAAATTGCTTTTATGGTTTGATCAAAATCAACATGTGATTCTCTGTACCCTCTGTGTTGACTGACATAATCTGCTTTATGACTATGATTTGATTCGTTTTTCTGTGTTGGAAACTACCCACATTATGTCATTCTTGACCAAGGGTTTTGGCTTTATAAAATAGAAATTTTAACCTGCTGTTTTTCACAAACAACCTGTTGTTCTTCCTTTTCTCTGCCTTAAGTGTTTTTTGAGTGTTTTCTGTAGTGTGCGAAAATCCCTCACTGTTTGAGCAATGGCTGGAACTCTTCCATTTGCAAAAAAAGGTTGAAATCCAGAGCTGTTAGGAGTGGTGGAAAAATAGAAGGGTGGTTCTCTGGAGAATCAGAACAAATCAACAAATTTCTACTTGAAACAAGTAGGAAAATCATCAACACTCCCAAGCTTGTCTCCTTTACCTGGATGAAACAACAGAACCTGTCCACCCTAAGAAGCCTCCTCAAGGAGCAAAAGTTGAAGAAATTCCTTGAGCTTACTGGAAACATATATCCAGATTTGGTGAAGGTATTTTACACTAACCTTCAATTTAGTGGTGACTCACTTATGTCTCATGTGAAGGGTGTAGACATGGAGATTACAAATGATGTGTGGACTGCTGTGGCTAGGCTAAAATACTCTGGAATCAGAATCAACAGAGGAAATTTGGGAATTGTTGAAGAGTTCAACAAAATACAATTTTACAAAAGTTGCCTCAAGAATCCTATCTCCAAAGTCAAAAAATTTTCTGTTGGAGGGTTAAAACTTGAAGAAAGGCTCACAACCTTCATTGTGTCCTGGATCCTCACACCTAGGGGGAGTAATCACTCCACTCTTTCTGAGGAAGATCTGCTGCTTATCTATTGCATCATGCATAAAGTGAAGATAAATTGGATTCACACAATTAAGGAGCATATGCAAAAAGCAACAAGGTTAAGTGAATTCCATTATCCTTATGCAATTTTGGTATCTAAGTTTCTGCATTATTTTGAAGTTGATGTTGAGCGAGAACTATCTGAGATTATCAAGCCCTCAAGTGAAATCAACAATGGATCCCTTGGCAAAATGGGATTTACCAAAATTGGTGGGAGGTGGACTAGCAAAGATGGAGATTATGCTGGACCAAGTGGAATAAATGAAGATGATGACCTTGAAGCTAATGAACCTGCTGCACCTGATCATGTTGGACCTAGCACTGATATGGGAGGAGAAAGAATCACCTCCATGAGACCTTTTGAAAGGCTTGTGGTCAACCAATTAGATAGCTTTGCTGAAACACAAAATAATCTCTATGAGTTGTGCCAAAATCATTTTTAGTAGTTTGATCAGAACTTCCAAGGAATGTGATGGGTTGTTCTTCATGACCATTTGTTCTTCTTGAAATATGAGGTAAAAAGGTGCTGGAAGCTATGGATGATATGGGTCAAGGATGGCTCATATAGAGCTATGGGTTCCTTGTAGGTGCATGAAAGGTATGGAGAGTGATAGGTTAGGCCAAATCACTTGGAGGAAGGTGAAAATGAAGATCAAAGTTTCTAACCTAGAGAGACTAGACAAAGAGTAGAAGCTAGCAAAAATTTGACAGCATTTACTAATTAAAATTGATCTTAAAAAAACATGAGCCAAGCACCTTTATTTATAGGTGCAAGTGCCTTAGATAGCAAGGAGCAAGGGTAGGATGGGGAATACACAAAAGAGGGGGCTGCTAGGGTATTGACTAAAGTCAATGCCACACCCTAGGAGGAAAGTTGATGGAAGAGGGCCAAGCACAATCGCACAAGAGCCAAGACAAGAGCATCCAAAGCCACACCAAGAGCATCTAGGGTAAGAAGAGGAGCGTCTAGGACCATGGAAGGAGCGTCTAGGGCCATGGGAAGAGCGTCTAGGACCATTTACTAGGTCCATGGCCAAAAGACTACATGAAAACATTGACCTAGCTAAGGATGGGAGAGAAAGATATTTGTACATGTTACATGAAGGCCCATCAAGAGTAGCTTAGTCTTAGTTGTGGTGTAAATAGCACAAACTTGTTTCCATGAGGGTTTAACCTAGCTTTTGTTACATTTCTAGAAGCATTCCTAAAACTAGGGCCGGCCATGAGTCCTATGTGTGACATTTGCATTTCATTTTGAGTACATTTGCTTAGCATTAGGTTAACCTTTATGGTCCTCCTTAGCCTATAAAAGGAGGAGCCAACCTATTGTATTTTTAAGATTAAATAGAGTATTGTTATGCTGCCCAAATTGTGCCATACACTACTCATTGCCCAATACTTAGGTTTTAGTCTTCATTTCATCACTACCAAAGGGGTTGGCCGAACCTCCCCATTTCCTCACTCTTCATGCACCTTCAAGGCACCCATGCTTCCTAGGAAAGCCTTGCTCACCTCCTCCATAAGCTTCCGCATCCATCATCACCAAGGAACTCCAAAACCCAAAGAAGAGCTCATAGGAATGTCATCATTCTAGAAGCTAGGTCAACTTCCTACCCTAAAAGGCTCTACTCAAGCTACAATGATAAGCACACCTTCCCTATTTTGCTAAAGGCACCTTATTCTAACCTATCTTGCTATTTGGACCCCCAAAGTGAGCCCTACTCTACTGAAAATACAAATAAACTAAAATTACAAATAAAGAAACTAGCTCCCATGGCTTGGGCTTTACTTCTTGTGGTCCTCTGAGGAATCTTTGAACATATAAAGAAAAGTTTATCTGCCATCAGTAGCAGAATCTTAATCTTCTTGAATCCTCTTTGCCATGGACCTAGTTATTGGGCCTGAACATAGGTCGGAGCTTGGGCCTCTTCCATCAGAATGGATGCACGTTTTGGAAATGTGGATGAGCAGATTGCAGCCCTGTAGAACCAAATTTCAGATCTGCAGTTTGGCAGGGACAATAAGGGGAGAATGTTGGATATGGTGCTTTGATGTCTCCAAATTTGTGGATGAAGCTTGAAGATTTTACTGCTGGTGTTAGGGCTTTGTTTTAGTATGTTTATAATTTGTGTAAATCACTCTTAGATCTTAGCATAGCTAAAGCAATCTTGGTTTTAAAAAGAAAAAGGTTTTCAACTAAAGTGATAAACAACCGATTGTTTTATCGGTTTAATCGGTTGTTTTACACTTAGCCTATGTAGAGGGTTTTTCAACTGACTTTGACTTGTTGTATAACAGTTTTAACTAATTCAACCGATTATTTCGTCTTTTCAACTGGTTGATTTTTAAATCTGTAACAGTTTTTCAAAAATCTGTTATGTCTAATACAGTTGGATTTTTAAATAGCTTTTGGCTCATGTTAGATGCCTAAAACGATCCTTTTCAAAAGCCTTGAAAAAGGGTTCACCCTCCTCTTTAAAAAGTGTGAACAATATAGTGTGAATCTCCAGCAAGTGGAAGAGATTTAAATCAAGTTTGAGAGAGAGTTTTAAAAGTGCTTTTCAAGATTTCTTAAAGAGCTGTGTCAAGGTTCATGAAGTGACATTAGGATATCTGTATTGCAAAAATCCAAACTTCTTGTATTAGTTTCTATCTTGGATACTCTGTAAAACAGTGAATCGGCTAGACAGGGGGCTGTTCTAGCTGTGTGTTGTGTAAGCAAAGAGTGTGTGTGTGTGTGATCTTGGGTAAAAAGATCCTCTCTTTGTAGTTGTGTGTGTATGTAATATGTTGTGTATTACATAGTGGAATACCCAGTGGTTATTCTGGAGACTGGATGTAGCTCAGGGGTTGAGTGAATCAGTATAATTGCGTTGTGTGATTCTCTCTTTCTCTGTCTTGGTTTATCTTGTTAATGTTTCTGTATTTGATATAAACAACCGGTTATATTGTTCTTGCAATCGGTTATAATTTTGTTATATAGCATTGTAGTTAACTCTGTAATAATATCAATCGGTTATACCATAATATCAACCGGTTGATTTTTTGCTGCTTGTTTCGAAAGCTTGATTTCTTTTGGCTTCTTTGATCTTTGTCTTTATGAATTGATAAAGGAATTCATTCTTAGCCATTGTTTGCAAAAATCTTTCATTAAACAATTCACCCCCTCTTATTCAAGCCATTAATTCTAACACTTTCAACCAATTGTTCAAGAGAGCCAATTGGTTAGCTTCCTCATGTGTTTCTTTAAAAGCTTGAAGCAATTAACTATAGTTTTCAGCATTTAAAGAGGCACAAGAACTTACACTACTTGTATCATCTTCTCCCTTTGCCATCAAACACAGATTGGCTTTTTCATCTTCACTTGATGAGAAGCTTGATAAGGAGATCTCATTTTCATCCCAAGCAATGTAGGCTCTTTTTTATTTCCCTTTCTTTTCCTTCTTGCTTGACTTCTTTTCCTTGCCTTCTTTATTTGGACATTCAACTTTTATATGCCCTTGTTCTCCACAGCAAAACAAGTATAATTGTTAGGATTAAAATCACTAGTTTTCTTGTTTCCATACCTTTCTTTGTTGGATTCCTTGTTATGGTTTTTCTTCAAGAATTTGCTGAACTTTTTGGATAGCAAACTAAGAGTTTCTCCCTCATTTTCATCACTTGAGTCTTGCTTATTCTTGTGCTTGGCAGCTTTCAAGGCAATGCTCCTTACATGTTTGTCTTCACTTTCTTGAACATTGAGCCTATTCATTTCCAACTCATGTTCTTTAAGCTTTCCAAACAAGGAGGTTGTTGTTAAAGATGTTAAATCTTTAGACTCAAAGATGGCAGTAACTTTTGGTTGTCAAGATCTATCAAGACACTTGAGAATCTTGATGTTCAACTCCTCTTTGTCAAAAACTTTTGCAAGGCCCCTTAGATGATTGACTATGTGAGTGAATCTCTTTTGTACTTCAGTAATTGATTCTCCTTTGAGCATTCTGAACATCTCATACTCTTGTATTAGAGTATGTTTCCTTGCCCTTTTCACATCATTTGTCCCTTCATGGGTGACCTCTAGAGTATCCCACATTTCCTTAGTCGATGCACATTGTGAGACTTTGAAAAATTAATCAAAATTCAAAGTAGAGGTTATGATATTCTTGGAAATGCAATCAAACTTGGCCTTTTTATTTTCTGCATCAATCCATTGGGAATAAGGTTTTCCAATAAAAACACCTTCCTTTTCAAGTTTAGGAATAAAAGGGCCATTTTCAATTGCATCCCAAATCCCTCTATCTAGAGATTCAACAAAGATTTTCATTCTAACCTTCCAAAACTGATAGTTCAAACCACAAAACAAAGGTGGCCTGTTTATTGAGGCACCCTCCCTATAAGGTAGTTTTTCAGCCATAGAAAAAAGATTTAGGATCGAAAACTTGAGTAACTTTCAAGAACTTGGCTCTAGATGCCACTTGTTAGAATATATGGCCTTTAAACAAGAGGGGGGATGAATTGTTTAAAAGATATTTTCGAAAACTTTTGAAGGTTTAATGAATCTTAGTGAAGAAATCCAGAAAAGGAACCAAGTCAACCAAGAACACAATTTGTTTTAAAGTGAAACACAGAAAAACAACCGGTTGTTTCTTCAATTCAATCGGTTGTTTATACCAGAAAAATTTAAAACAACTTAAAAATAGAATTTAAAAGAGATTAGAGCAAGAGAAAGGCACACAAGCAGTTTATACTAGTTCACTCTTATCCCAAGAGCTACATCCAGTCCCCATAAACTTCTGAGTTTTTACTATGCAATCAAAACTAGATTACAACACAAACCACCAAAGTCGTGACCAAGAAACACACTCCCTTTGGCACACCAAACCACAGAAATCAAAACACCCTTTGATTCTGCACTTACACCCAATTACAAAAATACAATAATTAAGAAAGAAGATAATAGAATACACCTGGGTATTGCAAAGCTTAAAGTTCAGAAGTACAACCCAATCCTATTCCACACACTTGAAAATCCAAAGCTTGATGTGAATCTTGAAAACTTAGAATCAAATTTGCACAATGATTTCTCAAAATTGTTTCTTCTAATTCTAGGAGTGTATAACCAACTATTTATACTCCAATGAATGATTAAAAGCATTTAAAACAGGAGCGTATTCAATTAGAAATCATTTAAGAGAGATTCACAAATCAAAACTGAATTGTGTTGGGATTTTTAAAGAAACAATCGGTTGAAATCACGAAACAACCGATTGATTTGGTTTGATAGCTAAGTCAAGCAAGTCAACAGCTTTCAACCTTTTTCAAAAACCTCTGAGAGTAAAACAACTGGTTGAAACGACAAAACAACAGGTTATTTTTCACTTAGTTGAAAAAGATTCCATTTTTAAAAAGGTTTTCAAATCACATCAGTTCTGGATTCAAACAAGGAGAGGATTACACATTAATGTACCCCAGATCCCACCCACACACAGCAGCATCTCCAAGCTTTCATCAATCACCTTGGATTTGGATTCTTCAAAGCTCTTAATCACTCTTGATCAACATTCACCACTTCGGTCTGCTCCTCTTCAAGATCTACTTCAAAGTGATGCAAAAACTTAGAGATAAGTATGGCATAAGGATAATGATAATCACTTAACCTCATAGATTTTTCCATATGCTCCTTGACGATGTAAATCCAATTTACTTTGATCTTATTCATAATATAGTAGATGAAGACAAGATCCTCTTCAATCAACACCAAATGGTTGCTCCCCCTTGGTGTTAACATCCAAGTCACTATGAAAGCAATGAGTCTTTCATTTAGCTTTAATCCTCCCACAGAAAAGTTTCTTACTTTTGATTGAGAATTCTTTAGGAAACTTCTATAAAATTGCATCTTGTTGAATTCCTCAACAACACCAATGTTCCCTTTGTTTATTCTTAACCCAGCATACTTTAAACCAGTAATTGAAGCCCATACTTCTGGAGTTATCTCCATATCCACTCCTTTTACATGAGAGATAAGGTTGTTTCCCACAAATTGGAGATTTATGTAGAAGACTCTTACAAGGTTAGGATAGATGTTCCCTAACATCTCCAAGAAACTTTTTAGCAACTGTTCTTAAAGAAGAACCCTCACTTCAGTGAGTTTTTTGTCCTTCAACCAATTTAAAGAAATCATCTTTGGATTGTTGATGGCTTTTCTACTAGTTTCATGAAGATACTTCTCAATCTTCTCATCTTCTCCTAAGAACCAACCTTCCAAACGTCCACCCCTCTTTACACCACGAGTCTTCATTCTTTTCGAGGAAGGAGGTCTGGAATCCACGGAGGAGAAGAGAGCAGTAGATTTGATAAGAATGCAAAGGAGTAATCAATGGGTTAATTCTGTGTAGGAAAACATCTGCACAAAACATGGTTATATAGTCGTTAAAAGCAGCAACAAACTTTGGCTTTTACTTTTCTCAAGGAAAAGAATCTGTTCCAGATGTACACAGTCTCATGTCAACAACAACAAAAATCACATGGTTAGTACAAGAGACTTTGACTATTCATAATGACACTTGAAATTTCCAATAAGATATGGAATATATTCCATTTATGACTAATTCAACTCCTTTCAGAGCGAATTCAAGGCCATGATAAATGCAATGTTGACCCATAACAACTTTGAGAAAGAACCTGCAACAGAAGCAATGCACAGATAACCAAACCAGCTGTAAAGCAGTACTGCCAGAGGCAAAACAATCGGTTGTTTCTGATGACTTTTTACGACAAGTGCCCGGCGTTGTCAAAATTAATAATTTGTCCTTAAAGACGGATATCGATCGCACAAGGAACAGTTGAATTATCAAGTACAATATTCGCTAAATATAAAATAGAACAATAAAAAGTTGTTTGGAAATTGTTATAATGGCAAGAATTAACAAGAAAACAAATCAAAGAGTAATTGCATCAATTGGAAAAATGGGGATTAGGTTTCATCTATCTCACTCTCATGTATTAGCAAGAATTAACAAGAAAACAAATCAAAGAGTAATTGCGTCAATTGGAAAAATGGGGATTAGGTTTCATCTGTCTCACTCTCATGTATTTTGATTAGCATGTTAACATTATATTCTTTGATTGAGATTGATGCCTGCATAAAAATCATTTATATCGATTCCTCGCATATAAAATTCTTAAGAATGTTCCCTAAATATCGATCCCTTGCATAATTATAAGAACAACTTAGAACGAAGATCATACGTTAATAGCTATTAACATTTCAAGTCTATTCCTGGCACTCAAATATGTTAAGTATTGTTGTTTAGGTCAGAACCCTAAAAATACTTCCCAGTCAAATTTAAGATTCTCAATTTTTTACAGAAATTTAGAAATAAAACAACAATACCAATAATCAATCAAGAACAAAATATTATATCATATTAAATATCACCTCTATACATAAGAGTTCGAGTAGATTACTCCCAATCCCAAAGGGTAGAATTAACCATGCATACTTCTAGCACCTTCCATTCTCCCAATTGGTTACAAATCACTTAATGGTGTTTTCCTCTCAATCCCGCACACTAGGGTTGTGCCTCTAGCCCCCTATTTAACCTAATTTGTTAGGGTTAGGTGACTTCCTGCATCGTGCTTATGGGCTTAATGATAAAAATATAAAAATAGCCCAATTAATCTGACGTATTCTTGTTGCTGAGTTGGACTCTTTTTTTTCTCTTTATGTGTTTTGGACTTTCCCGCTTTCTCCTTTTAGCATATATCATTCTTCTTTAGTCCAAATCTCCGTTCTTCCCTAGAAACCTGCAATTAACACCAAATTTGAGAATAAAATGCTCTTATTCAATTAAAGATCATAAAAAAAATGTAAATATGTATAAATTCATAAATTAGGGATTATTTTATATGTAAATTAACAATTAATACTCATAAGTGCCTATATTGTAATATGAAATATTACGGAAATTAGGCACTTATCAGTTTCGTGAAAACAATCGGTTGTTTTTCTGTAACAACGTTGAAGATGTTTCACAATACAAGGGATCATGGCAGAGATGAAACAGAACAAGGGTGTTCTCAAAACCTTCATATAGATGAGAGTTTTCACATTTAAGAGACGTCAAATGGGGCCAAACATGGCAAAAGAAATACAGGATTAAAAATCAAGGAGACATAATTTTTTAGCCTTTTGACAAAAGATCCTTTCTTATGTAGTAGTAGAACATGATTCAAGGAAATCACTTGACTTCAATATAATAAAGAGCACTTATGATCTGCAGCTCGAAGTCCAGTTTGGATCTTTCTCTTTCAAGATTAATTCTTTAATCCAAAGGTTCTTGGTACTTTAGAGTGCCTGCAAGAAAATAAGATCAAGTAGCAAGATTTGGTCCCCTTAGAAACTTAGGTCCATTAGCATTAATAGGATCATTAGAAGCCATAGGATTCTTAGTAACCCACTTCATAACACCTTTAGGAACAAAAAAAATCCTAATTTTACAGAACCTAACAGAATGGCCTCTTTTGATGCAGTAAAAACATGTAACAACCGGTTGTTTTGACTTTTCAATCGGTTGTTTTTCTGTGACAGTGGAATAAGGCTTTGAAACACCACTTTTCTTGCTTTGTGGATTAAAACCCAATTCAAATTTTCCAAACACACATTTTCAAGATGCAAGAACAGTCTCGAAGTTTGATTTTCCTTTTGAAAGCTTGTCTACAATTTTCACAAGATAATGAACTTTCTTTTCAAGAGATTCACAATTTTCATTAACACTTGAGTCACACTTGCAAGAAGAGTTCTTGTAAATCAATTCCAGATTTTCAAAGTCATTTCTTAAGTTTTCTAACTCTTCTTCCAGTGTTTTGACTCTATTTTCAAGCCAATTATTTAAGCCTTTCAACCGGTTATTCAAGAGAGCCAATCTATTAGCTTCTTCATGAGTTTCTTTGAAAGCCTCAAGACGCTGGCTATAATTTTCAATATTGATTGAGGTGCAGGAGATTACACTACTTGTTTCACTTTTTCCCTCTGCCATTAGACACATATTAGCTCCTTCTTCTTCACTTGAAGAGGAACTTGATGAAGACACATCATTGTCATCCCAAGCAATGTAGGCCTTTTTTGATTTCCCTTTCTTTTCAAACTTCTTCCTGGATCTTTTCTGTTTGCTTTCTTTGTTAGGACACTCAGCTTTTATATGTCCCTGTTCACCACAACCAAAGCATGTGTATTTGTTAGCATTGAGGTCACTAGGTTTCTTGCTACCATACCTATCATAGGTTTGATCTTTGTTGCGGTTCTTCTTCAAGAACTTGTTGAATTTCTTGGACAGCAAGCTAAGAGTGTCTCCTTCACTTTCATCACTTAAGTCTTGGCTGGTCTTGCGTCTAGCAGCCTTTAAGGCAATTTTCCTTACATGTTTATCCTCATTTTCTTGAACATTGAGCCTATTCATCTCTAACTCATGCTCTCTAAGTTTCCCAAACAATGAGGTTGTGGTCAAAGATGTTAAATCTTTGGATTCTGAGGTGGTTCTGACCTTTGGCTGCCATGTTCTATCAAGGCACTTGAGGATCTTGATGTTAAACTCCTACCTTTCAAAGATTTTAACAAGACTAATGAGGTGATTCACAATGTGAGTGAATCTTTTCTACACATCTGAGACGATTTCCACTTTAAGCATTCTAAACATTTCGTACTTTTGGATCAAGGCATACTTCCTTGCCCTCTTCACATCAGTTGTGCCTTCATGGGTAACCTCTAGGATGTCCCACATTTCCTTTGCAGATTCATATTGAAAGACCCTGAAAAATTCATCAGAATTCAAGGCAAAAGTAATGATATTTTTGGCCATACAATCAAACTTAGCCTTTTTATTTTCAGCTTCAATCCATTGGGACCAAGGGTTTTCAACAAGAACATTATCTTTTTCAACTTTTGGAATAAAAAGACCATTTTCAATTGCATCCTAAATTCGTATATCAATTGATTCCACAAAGATCTTCATTCTAACCTTCCAAAATTGATAATTCAAACCACAAAATAAAGGTGGTTTGTTAATTGAAGCACCCTCCGCAAAGCCCTGAAAAAGATTTTAGGGTCGAAAACTTGAATGATTTTCAAGAACCTAGCTCTTGATGCCAATTGTTAGAATTATAGGCCTTAAACAAGAGGGGAGTGAATTGTTCATGAAAGATTTTTGCAAATGTTGAAGGTAGATTGAAATCCAATGAGAAATCAATGAAGTGGAAATCAGTTCAGCCAAAAGCAAATCTGTTTTGAATATGTTTTCAGAAAATCAACCGATTATTTTTGCAAAACAATCGATTGTTCTTATCAGTAGTTATTAAAAAACAAAGCAGAACAGATTTAAATCAGATAAGGGATAGAAAGATCAACATAGAAATTTTTATACTAGTTCACTCTTTACCAAGAGTTACATCCAATCCTCAGAAACCTCTGTGTATCCACTAAGCAATCAAACATCTTGATTACACAACACACACCAAAGTGGTGATCTTGAACCCTTAGAAAACAAACACCACCTTTGGCAAACAACACCACAAATCACGGAACAGCCTCTGGATCTGCACAACACCAGTTCTTACAGAAATTCAATAGTTAAGAGAGAAAAGGAATGATCACACTTAGTACAATCATAGATTGAACAGAAAGAGTACAATGCAATCATATTCCACTCTTAGCAAGAACCCAAAGTTTGAAGCAATCTTGGAAAAACTTGATTTGAAAGTGTTCTCTTGAATCAATAACAACCAAGAGTGTATAACCACTTATTTATACTCCAAACAATTGTTAAAAGCAATTAATGCAAAAGCCAAATCAGTTTTAAAACAGATAAAATAGATTAAATTAGTTTAACTGAATTCTGTTAAGGATTTTCAAAAATCAATCGATTGAAAACACAAAACAATCAATTAAATTGGCTTGACAGCAAGGTCAACCAATTTAAAACTTTTTTCAAATTCTTTTCAAAAACACTAAGTGTAAAACAACCGATTGAATCGAGATTTCAACAGATTGATTTTCCACTTTCTTTAGAAAACATGTCTTTTTCAAAAGAACTTGAATCAAGCCACCTTGGATCATAACTTTGAGTGGATTAACAAATTCAAACTACACAAGACACACACACACAACCAGCAGCAACCATCTTCATCCTTTCCACTTGAATTTGGAAGCATCAAAGTCTTTGTTCAACATCCACTACAAAGGGGATAGTGAAATCAGGGAGGTGCAAGATAATAGGTGTAGTTAGGATTTATTTGAACTATAAAAAGGCTTTTTGGGCCTCTTCATTCCATGTAAAAGCTTGTAATTTGAGTAAATCTGTGAGTAGAAAGGCAAGAGTGACTTAACTGGGGATAAACTTTCGATAGAACCCCGTAATGCCCAAAATGCATGCAACATGGTGAGTGATGTGGGTTTGGGCAAAAGTAGAATAGCTTGGATATTATCTAGGTTAGGGGAGACCATTGCCTGATGGATAAAGTGGCCCAAATAGGTAACTTTAAAGGCTGCAAAAATTCACTTTGAATCTTTAACGAAAAACTTGTGGGTCCGAAGTAATTGAAGAATAATTGTGTTGAATGTGATTTTTCATGATTGTGTTGTAGATTAGTATGTCATAAAAAAAATAGAATAAAACACCTTAGATATGGTCAAAGTAGATCATTAATTGCAGCTTGAAAGGTGGAAGGAGCACTAGATAGGCCAAATGGCATAACTAAAAACTCGTAATGACCATTAAAGGTGCAAAAACCGATCTTGTGGCAATCGGTGGGTTGTACCCGTATATGGTGATACCTAGACCTTAGATCAAGCTCAATGAACACTCTCGCCTCAGCCAATTCATCTAATAATTCCTCAATGGTGGGAATAGGAAACCTAGCCTTCACCATGATAGCATTTAAGGCCATGTTATCTGCACAAAAATTCCATGAACCATATTTTGAGTATGACAGGGGAAAAGAAGGGGTTGGTACTTTGGCGTATGATACCCTCATGCAACATTTCTTGGATGAATGAAGTCATGGTATGTTTGTGGGCATGGGGGTGGTGGTAGGGTTTGATATTTATGGGGGTGGAATTTGGTAATAAGGGAATGTGATGGTTGTGAGGGCGATGGGGAATGAAAAAACAAAATGATAGGTTTGAAGTAGGTTTTGAATTTGTGGGTGGATATTTGGAGAAAGGGGGAGTATTTTGAAGGGTCAAGTTGAAATGTAAGGAGGTGAAAAGAGGCTATGGCATTGGTGATTAGGAGGTGACAAGTATTAATTATGAAAACATGTGTGTCTAAGAGTTTGGTAGCACCAACAAAGGTTATGGGAGTACCATTGTGGAGGAAAGAGAGTTGTGAGGTTGAAAAATCTACTTGTAGAGAGGCTCTAGGGAGCACAACCAGTCCATTCCAAGAACTACATCAACACCCTCAATTGGAATAAGCTAAAAGGGAATGGAAAATAAATGGTACAGAAACAGTGACGTTAGGGTTGAGATGTATGCAGTGAATTTTTTCACCATTGCCAACCATGATGGAAAAAAGGTGTTATAGGAAGGGTGCAAAGGTTGAAGTGATGGGCCAAGTGAGGTTAGAGGATATTGTGTGAACTTTCTGTGTTAATTAAAATAGTAACTGGGTTTGGTGAATAATCATGAAGTTTAAAGGTGTGGGCTTAGGGGGTTATTGATGTGAGTTGATTTTTAGATGGTTTCATTTTAAGGTGACACTTTACTTAAGATTTGGATTTTAAACAATTAGAGGTGGGACCTAAGGAAGATTCCCACTAGACACGAACTTAACCAAGTGGTTAAGTAAGTGTGAAGGTTCACTTCACAGAGGTAAAGATAAAATCAAATTATGGTAAGGAATGAATGCAAGCGGAAAAGGAAAGGCTACAAGGCATCATCATTGGTGAACATAGCCGAACTAAATGATGAACCAACAGAGGCCACACAAAAAGGAAAAACCGAGACAAGCAAAAGATAAAGACAATATGGAAATGGAAATAGAAGATGAAAGAAGGAACTTATGGGTTGGATTTAGAGAGTGGTTCACGCAACTTGGGGGGTGAAAAACACCAAGATAAGTGAAGGGGCCGCCACTTGAGAGTCTCCCATTCTTCAAGATAAGACCAAAGTAAATGAGCAAAACCTCACTCAAAGCTCACACAATATTTGTGCAGAGTAACTTTACTTCCATTAATTTCAACTTTTCAAAATACAATGGGTAGACCTCCTATTTATAGGTGAAGGAGCCTTGGAAAACAAGCAAGAGGGTTAGGATGGGAAAAGGGAAAAAATGGGCAGTCTTAGAGTTTGACTAAGTCAATCCCGCATCCTAGGCTTGTTGATGGAAGAGGCCCAAGCTCCAACCCAAGTTCAGGCCCAACACAAGGTCCATGGCCAAGCACATTCACGCCCAAATGAGTCAAGCCACGGATGGGAGGGAAAAGACCTTGTACATGCTACTTGGAGGCCCATTAGGGGTAGCTTAGTAGATTAGTGTAGTGTAGAAAGCAAAACTTGCTCACTTAGGGGTGTGCTATCAAAAAGGTGCCCTTAGCAATAGAAGGAGGGGTGTGCTAGCAAATAGGTGCCTTTAGCAAAAGAAGGAGGGGTGTACTATCAAATGTTGCATTTTTGACCTATCTTCTAGAATATTAGGATGATGGTGTGGTTTGACTAAAGTCAATACCCTAGGCAGCCCTCACTTTTTGTATTTCCATCCCTACCCTTTAAGCTTGCTCACCAAGGCTCCTAAATCTATAAATAAGGAGGCCTACCTCATGTATTTTCAAGATTAAATAGAGTATTGTTATGCTGCCCAAATTGTGCCATACACTACTCCTTGCCTAACACTTAGGTTTTAGTCTTCAATTCATCACTACCAAAGGGGCTGGCCAAACCTCCCCATTTCCTCACTCTTCATGCACCTTCAAGGCACCCATGCTTCCTAGGAAGGCCTTGCTCACCTCCTCCATAAGCTTCCGCATCCATCATCACCAAGGAACTCCAAAATCCAAAGAAGAGCTCATAGGAATGCTATCACTTGTCCTTCTAAAAATCAGGTCAAAATGTCCTCCTAAAGGGCTAAGAATAAGCTAAAATGATAACTACACCCCCTATTATGCTAAAGGCACCTTATTCTAGCCTATATTTGCTATTTGGACCCCTAAAGTGAGCCCAATTATTTACATAACTTCTCTTGGTGGAAAGACAAGAAGAAAGAACTTCTAATATTCTGGTTTATAGCTTGTTCTTCTTTTATTGATGCTTTCTCGAGGTTTGGTGGGGCCTGGCTTTGTATGTTGAGATGACTAGCCTTTATGTGAAGTGCTTGATGTGTCCTTAGTCATCTGCTGGTTGTTGTGGTTTGTATCATACCCCCCAGGTTGGAAAGAATTCATCCTCGAATTTAGAACTCCTGAAACATAGTTAGTTTGTTCACTTGATTTCTATATGAGAGTGGTGAAGCAAACTTACGTTCATTGATTTTTCGGAGTTTGAGTGGAATGGTTCTAGTTACATGTAATGTTTGTAGAGAAAATGGAACTTGGTGCGAAAAACTTCTTATAAGGTGTAAACCTTTAGAAGGGTTTTGAAAAAGATTTCCACATTTCTCTAACAAATATTGCATGTACTTAGAGCTATGGAGAGATAAACAAGAGAAGGAAGGAAAGTACCAAAGTGAGCCGGCTATTTTTATTTTGGGATGGATCAACATTACGGTTTTCACCACATTTGGTGAGGTGATAAGCCCCATGTTGTTATTTTTGTCCTTTTTTCATTTTCATTTTTAATTGGTCTTTATTTACCAACATGGTACTTTTAGTTGGATAGCTGGCAGCGATGTACCCAAAACCTAAACATTTAAAGCATTTTTGACTTGAGGTTTTGGTAGGTGATTTAGGCGTTGAAGGTTTATCTTTAGAATCTTTAGGATGTGGGGTGGTTTCTTTTGAGAAATTGGAAGGAGAATCTTGGTTTTGAAATTTGTTTTTGTCCTTCCAAGATGATTTGTAAAAGCCATCACTATGAGTATTTTTAAAAGAAGTTTTCTCCAAAACTTGTGATTCAACCTTGATGGCTAGGTGAACCAATTTGTTCAAAGAATTATACTCATATAATTTTACAACATCTTGTATTTTTCGTCGTAATCCACTCACAAATCTAGCAATCTTTGACTCTTCACTTTCATGAATATTAATTTTAGTCAAAGTTGTTTCTAAATCCTTAAAATATTCCTTTATCGTCCTAGGTCCTTGATGAAGCCGTTGGAGCTTCAACAAGTGTTCCTTCCTATGAAGAGGAACAAACCGCGCGCATGCATAACATTAAATCACTCCAAGATACCACAACTAGCCTCTTGTTTAGCCCAATGTCCATTACAGTTTTATGCCACCACTGCATGGCATAGTCTATGAAAACTTGGGAAGCTAACCTAACCTTTTGGTCCTCAGTGAACTTGTACACATTAAAGAGATGTTCGACTTTAGCTTCCCATTCTAAATACAAAGTAGGGTCATTGGACCCACTAAAACTAGGTAACTTTACAAAATCAAAAGAATGTTGTGGTTGTTGGTGGTGTTGATGGTGCCATTTTGCAAAAGTGTGCA
Source organism: Phaseolus lunatus (assembly GCA_013389735.1). NCBI lineage: Eukaryota > Viridiplantae > Streptophyta > Magnoliopsida > Fabales > Fabaceae > Phaseolus > Phaseolus lunatus. The sequence continues at coordinate 14,895,820 of CM023863.1, read as the reverse complement.
CTCGCCAATCATGTTCTTGACTCCGATAGTGCATGGATGGTCTAGGTGCTCTTGGCAGCTCCAATTTCCTTTCTTGATTTTGCCTTGCTTGAGCTTCTTTTAGTCTTTGCAATCTTTTTGCTAATTGGCTTATTTTCTCGTCTTTGTGGACCATTCGCTTCTTGACCTCCACAAGTTCTCCCAAAAGGTGGGCTTTGTCATATGATTGCAGTTTTAAAGATTCACCTAAAGACACATGACCCATAATTTTTTCACAAAGGAAACAAACAATTAGTGAAAACAATTTAAACACTCCTCACGTTTGCGTAACTTTTGGTGAAATTCAAGAAGAGAACACTCAAAGCATTTCAAAGAAATTCTTCCACTTCACAAAAGGTCTTTCTTGAGATTGAAAACTCTCAAATGAAAAAGGTCAAAGCCTTAAACACTTGATCTTAATGGAAACCACAACAAAACTTAAAAAGAAAATAAAAGATAATTAAGAAAAGCTTAAGCAAGGAAAAGGCTAAACCAAAATTGAGAAAGAGATTAAGACAAAACTTTGAAGAAAGACAAGCAAGAAAAAGGCACAAAAAAAGACTCTAAGATACTTACTTAACCCTTAACTATGAAGTTTTACTTTTGCTAGAAATTGTAAAAGCAAAAGAATCAAATTCCACAATGATGAAATCAATTTGCCAAATAAAATGAATCCTCTTTTTAGTATATAAAGCTTGACAACAAAAGAAAGTTATATTTGTGTAATTTTTTTTTATTCTTGTTTTTGGTTTATGGAGTAAAGATATTCATAATTCTTGTCGTGCATATTTCATTCACTTCCAATTGTCACAAAAAAAGAAAACTTGGGATTCAATTTAAATGAACACTTGAAATCTATGTTTGGAACTCAATCAACTTCTACTCAAAACAAATTTCTAGTTCCTTTTATATCTTCACAAGTAAAAGCAAAATAAGTATGAGCAAAATAAGGACTCCTAGAACACTAATAACATATGACTCAAGGCAAAAAGAGGCAATAACAAAAGACACAAAATAATAATCCCAAAAGTGAAACAAAGCTCTGGAAAATAAAAGGCCGAATTAAATTGCAAGAAAGAATAAAGAACTGAAATTAAATTGCAAGAATGTAAAGACAAGAAATTAAAGGTGCAAGAATGTAAAGTGCCAAATCAACTCAAAGAACCAAAGCTCTGATAACCACATGATGTGAGTTGATTTTTAGATGGTCCCATTTTATGGTGACACTTTACTTAAGATTTGGATTTTAAACAATTAGAGGTGAGATCTAAGGAAGATTCCCACTGAACACGAACTTAACCAATTGGTTAAGTAAGTGTGAAGGTTCACTTCACAGAGGCAAAGATAAAATCAAATTATAGTGAGGAATGAATGCAAGCGGAAAAAGAAAGGCTATAAGGCATCATCATTGGTGAACATAGCCAAACCAAATGATGAACCAACAGAGCCACACAAGAAGGAAAAATCGAGACCAGCAAAAGATAAAGACATTACGGAAATGGAAATGGAAGGAGAAGATGAAAGAAGGAACTTATGGGTTGAATTGAGAGAGTGGTTCACGTCACTTGGGGGGTGGAAACCACCAAGATAAGTAAAGGGGCCGCCACTTAAGAGTCTCCCACTCTTCAAGGTAAGACCAAAGCAGAGGAGCAAAACCTCACTCACAGCTCACACAATATTTTTGCAGAGTAAATTTACTTCAATTAATTTTAACTTTTCAAAATACAATGGGTAGGCCCCCTATTTATAGGTGAAGGAGCCTTGGAAAACAAACAAGAGGGGTAGGATGGGAAAAGAGAAAAAAGGGGCAGCCTTAGGGTTTGACTAAGTCAATCCCGCATCCTAGGCTTGTTCTTCTAGAAACTAGGTCAAAATGTCATCCTAAAGGGCTAGGAACAAGCTAAAATGATAACTACACCCCCTATTATGCTAAAGGCACCTTATTCTAGCCTATATTGTGTGAGTCCAATTATTTACATAACTTCTCTTAATGGAAAGAAAAGAAGGAAGAACTTCTGATATTCTGGTTTATAGCTTGTTCTTCTTCTACTGATGCTTTCTTGAGGTTTGGTGGGGTCTGGCTCTGTATGCTAAGATGACTGGCCTTTTTGTGAAGTGCTTGATGTGTCCTTAGTCATTTGCTGATTGTTGTGGTTTGTATCAGTTATTGACAAGGCCTAGAGAGATAGGTGTATGAGGGTGGAGTCCTCTATTTTAAGAGTAATGTCCAAGGTAGGGAGGGTTTTAGGGGAGGTTTCTGGTGTAGGTTCTTCATGAAGTAACAATAAGAAACATTTGGTGAGACATTTGTGACCAAGAAAGAATTTTTCGTCACAGTTGTAACATAGGTCTGCTGCTCTACGCTCTTTTAACTAAGTCAAGAAAAGTTTTTTTATAGGCAGAGAGATGGATATGGTGGTCGTTGTTTGGGGCTAGAAGGAGGGGCGTGGTGGTGGTAATAAGTGTGGACATGGTTGGGGAATAAGAGTGGACGATGGGTTATATTTCTATGAATCATATATTTTAGATTCCAAGAGCTTATCGAGACCCACTAGCTTGGGTGATGGAGGTAAGGTGGAGAAATAGGAGGGGGAGAATGGATATGGTTGTGGCAAAAATAGTTGATGAGGCAAGCAAAAATATAGGTGGGGTTGGAAAGGGTGGTATGGTCTCTACGGAAGTAGACGAGAAGCCTGCTTCATTAAGGGGTAGTATTAAGGGAGGAATGAATGTTAATATGGTATATAGGGTGTGAGTTACAGCCTCCTGTTTGGATTCCCAATTTTTTTTACAATTTTCTAGAGTGTGTTGCAGGATGTTATAGTGGGTTTTATGGTGGTCGTGGTTTTGTTGGATTTGGGTTTGGAGGTGTGCTAATTTTTCTAAAATGGCCTGGAGGGTTTCCTCTAAATCTTTGTTAGGTTTAGGAGGCATGGAGATAGGTCAATGAAAGCACCAAATTGTTATGATGCAAGGTAGGAGGAATGAGAAAACACGAGAGAGGAAGAAAACCACACTAGAAAAATGAAAGGGACCAAGAATTCCCTTTTAAGAAAAGATACGTTAAGATAAAAAGGGAAGGAAATTACATAATTCTCCAGCTCTACCCTAGATACCTGGAGTCTTATATGGTTCCCCTTGAAAAGTCATTCAACTTGCCCTAGTGGACACTTCTACTAGAGCATAACAGAAAAAGTATAAGAGAAAAGTTCTAACCAATGCTTACAAAGAGAAAAAGATCCTTCTAAATATAGTCTTTTAATCATGTGGAGCTAAATATCCTTCTAGTGAACCTTGTAATTATAAGTCCATTATCAATTTCTTTATGTTAGATGTTCAATTATTCTAGTGAATGTGAAGGAACTATTAATCATATTTTTTATTGTTTTTTGGGAATCGCTTCAAGTACATCTTTCTTAATATTATTTTTCATAAATTATTCAATTTTTTAAAGGTTATTGGTAACTTTTGTTATTCTCATATCAGAAAATATTCTTGGTCACCTAGATTATTTTGAATGATTTGAAATTGAAGAAATTGTAGGGATACTTATATTATTTTGAATGATTAGAAATTCAATAAATTTTGAGAAATTGAAAATGTTATAAAAAAAATTATGATTTATATTCAAATTATTTCATTTCTTTAAGTGACATCACATTTCAATAAAAAAAAATTAATTATATTTTCAGTTGTATTGTTATAGAGGTTGTAGGGTATCAATCCTAAAAAAACATATATTTTTGAAAGTGCAAACCATGACATATAATTCTTTCAAGAAGATTATGTATAGCAAGTTATTGACCTCTTTATTTTGAACATTATTTGAATGTATAGACTAGGTAAGAGCTGAGAGAAATAAAGAAGTGCATTGACACCATTAGTTGACGAAGAGGACTTTAAGAAATAAGGAGATGAATGATTATAAGCAACCTCATGTGAAAGGTTGAGTCTTGAGAGTTGATTTCTCCAACAAAAAGGAACAGGATGACGGAGAAAGAGTTGCCCGAAGGATGCATCGCACACATATTATCCTACGCTGCTACTCCGGCAGATGTAGCTACCCTCTCCCTCGTTTCCAAGGCCTTCGCTTCTGCTGCTGAATACGACACCGTGTGGAGTCGTTTTATCCCTTCCGATCTCTCCTCTTTCTTTCCCTCTTCCTCTACCTCTAAGAAGGCACTCTATCGCGCTCTTTCCGACAATCCCACAATCATCGATCAGGGTAAAAAGGTAAGCAACTATCATGTCATCAATATCTGGGAAATGAAACACTGTTGTGTTGTGTTGTGTCACTGAATTTCTTGATGCAGAGTTTTCAATTGGAGAAGCGGAGTGGGAAGAAATGTTTCATGCTTTCCGCTAGAGATCTCCACGTTATATGGGGTGGCACTTCTCAATATTGGGAATGGACAAACCTGCCTGAGTCCAGGTTAGCTTTTATTCACTTTTCCTTTTCCTTTTTCGATTTCTGTATCTGATGGAAGCTATGCATAGAGCATATCTATAGATTAGAGAAGCTTCAATTACTGTACAATACTCTGCTTTTGTTTAGTCTCCCCCATCACTCCCCTTTAGGACTCTCTCTACCTCAAAATTTGTACCAATATCGTGAGATTTACTTTACATCGCATCAGAAAAAGAAAAAATACTGATCATTAGATTTAGATTATGTCTCTGCTCATCTACTCCATGATTATTTACTGTATGATCTCTCATGTTGTGGGATTTTCACTGAATATTTTGTGGATCTACAAACATTTTTAGAGTGTTATATATATAAAATATACTAAAATTAAAAAGAATTATTTTTAATTTATGTATTAACTTATATACATGTAAAAATAATTGAAGGTAAGAACTAAGGTTGTTTGACATCTAACAAATATCTTTATCACTGATCTACTGGCGTTAAATTGTTGTCTAATAGTTTATAACGAGTAAGAGTACATCTCTCAAAAAAAAAGTACTTACTTTCACATATAGACGACTTTTTTTATAGTTAACTAGTATAAAGATACGATAGAAGATTAAAGAAAAATTAAGTTTAAAGTTTCACATGAAAGATCTTGATCCCAAAAAATGCATACTGTGATGAATATACAGATATCAAAGAAAATTATTTTTGTCTCAACAAAGATATTTGAATAGAGTTGTTGAAAGGTTAAAAATGTAATTACATTTTTTGGGTTCTCACACAAAGCTTTCTATTACCCAAACTATTTGTTTAGAAGAAGAGAGTGAAAGATGAAGACTACTCTATCTAATGGAGGAGGAAATATCATATATGGAATAAGATCTTACTGATGTTGTTAATGTTGTTTGTTAATGTTGTTAGCAATTCTAGGGAAGATCATGGATGTGCTTATAGGGAGACTTTAAAAGTGCTAAGATACTTGAACAAAGAGTATCGATGTAGAGTCATTGAAAGTTTTGTATATGCAGATTATGTAGGGAATGTGGATAGGAGAAAGTCTATTTCTAAATATGTGTTAACATTGTTTAGAATTACAATTTGTTGAAAACCCAATTTACAATCAATGATGGCTTTACAAAGGATATTGCACTTCTAAAAGGGGTAAAGAAGGGTGATGGTAGCATACTTGGGTATCATGCAAGACTCTCAAACTATTCATTATGATTAGTTAATCACTAAATATATAAACAGGTGATTTTAGTGTGGTTGATCTTACTGTTGAATAAAACAGTTCTCTCGTTTTTCTTAGTATTGTTGTGAACCCAGAAAATATGATGTGAAAATAAAGTTAGATATTATGTTTCAGGGTTTACATATCTTATTGTATTCTTGATATTGTTATTTCTTTTCGATTCATTGTTCTTTCTTTCGCTCTGTGATTGAGAACTGTTTATTATTAACGAAGCTCTAGCCAGAATAATTTCTTATTTCCATCATGGATTTTATTTTTTCCGCAAGTGTTCTGCATGTCTTTAACTTTATGCCGTTCTTGTGTTGTTGCCTTGCAAGCATGCAGGTTCGAAGAAGTTGCCAAGCTTTATGCTGTGTGCTGGTTAGAGATCAGTGGGAAGATAAACACCCGCGTCTTGTCCCCAAACACTCTCTACGCAGCTTTTCTAGTGTTCAAAATGATCGATGCCAACGGGTTTCACCACCATCCTGTGATGTTATCAGTAGGTATTCTTGGAGGCATTGAGAGTTGCAAAAATGTTTGTTTAGATCCCAGCTTAGAAGATGACGAACTGAATGACAGATTCCGGGGACTGCAACGTCCAAATGTGAGAACCGATGGGTGGCTGGAGATTGAGATGGGAGAGTTCTTGAATTCAGGCCTGGAAGAAGATGAACTGCATATGAAAGTCAAGGAAACAACCAGCAATATGTGGAAACACGGTTTCATTCTTGAAGGAATAGAAGTTAGGCCTAAACATGTTTAGTTAGGCCTAGCAGAGATGGAAGGGGGTTGTTTGCTGTAGTGAGTGAGTGAGACATTTGCAGTTTTTCTTGAGATAAATAATACAGAGTTGTCTCTTTGTTGTTCTTTCCATTTATCTTTAAGACAAGAATGAACTTGCTGTATTGTTTCCTTATTATATGTGTGCTTTGATTTTTATTTATTTTTTTATGTTTTTGAGAGAATTAAAATTAAAAAAAAATCATGTTTTGGTCATTGATGGAATATGAAGAAAATACAATGTGTTGACTGTGAAATTGCTTTTATGATTTGTCATTGAAAGAATATAGCGAAAATTTTGATAATTTTAATATTTTTTATTTATGAAATTTAAACGTGATATTCTTGTAAAAATTTCGAATATAAACTAATAATTAGTGTATAAAATTAGTAGTGTACATTTTCATCTATGGTAAAAGCACATAAAAAAATATTGAGGAAAGTTATTGAGCGAAAATCAACCAACCGACTTAACCTAAAATGAATAAAAAAAGTATTATTTTGACAACTAAAAATTAGAAAATACATAACTCTCATTTCACCAATATAATTCTAAAATTATTTTATTTAAAAAATATTATTTTATTTATTAATTGTAATTTAGTGCATGTAACAAATTATAATAACAAATAATGTTTACTATGATTATAATACAACTTTAATTAAATGCAACTAAAAAATTTAAGTAAAATTATACTCCTATCATTTTTATTTAAAAATTTTAACTAAAATGATGAAATTTTAGAATTATTTGGTATGAACCAACATTATTGTTAAAGTCATGTGTTCCTGACTTCTTGACAAAAAATTTACCAACATAATATAATTTATCCAATTTTATAATTAAATATTTGTTTTATCTATTTACATAATAAATTAACGAAATTAAATTACATCATTTTGGTGTTAAACTATGTTTTCGTATGGTTATTGTAAGAACTTCTAAGACCTAAAGATTTAAAAGTATTTAAAGTGTGAGTTACTCGGTTTTACAGAATTTATGTAATGTGAAGTTATGCGAATTTACAAATTAAATATAAGTAGGATGATTTAGTTATTTAGTAGTGGTGAAACATAACGATGTCTTGTTCATTTTAGAAATCCATCCATCTCTATCTATAATTTATAATCTATAATCTATAATCTATACCATATCTATAATTTATAATCTATAATCTATAATCTATACCACAAATAATAACAATAATCTATAATACAAATGAAAAAGACTCTCAGGATAAGTTTAAACACGTGTCATCATCATAATTTTTCAAAAAAAAGTTAAAAATTATTTAATACCAAAAATAGAAAAACTTCCATCAATCAATACAACACATCTGGACCAACAAAAACGTGTCACATAGGAGTTTTTAAAAGTAAAATTTCTCTCTCTCTAACCACTATCCTCCATTTTTTGGCAACTGCCGTATTTGGAAAGCATTTTTGCCTAAAAGCATCATTAGACATTTGTAGAAATGGCGCATTCTTTTGAAATTTGAAATGACAATAACGATTGTTTTTCACTATATATACGGTGTTGTATATCACTATATATACGGTGTTGTATAGAGTCATTTTTCATTTCTGTTCGGTTTTCTTCTTTTCATTCTCCATGGACGAGGTAATCTTTTCATTTCTGTTACTTTTTGCATTTTTTAAGGTTTTCTAATTAAAGTTGCTTGCTTTTATCTTTTTTGCCGATTCTCTTGATCTCTTTTATGGTTTGTTTTTTCATAACTAATGTTGTGTAGATTTTAGAATTTCTGATCAAAGTTTCTTGCTTTTATCTTTTTTGCTGATTCTCTTCATCTCTTTTACCATTATTTCTTCAGTGTTTATCATTTTTTTTATTCTTTGTTTGTTATGTTTTTCGCATTTTGTAGGGTTTTCTGATCAAAGTTGCTTGCTTTTATCTTTTCTACTGATTCTCTTAATCTCTTTTACGGTTTTTTTTTCAAGTGTTTTTTATCTTTTTTGTTCTCTGTTTGTTATGTTTTCGCGTTTTTTAGGGTTTTCTGAATCAAAGTTGCTTGCTTTTATCTTTTCTGTTGATTCTCTTCATCTCTTTTACAATTTGTTTTCTCAAGTGTTTTTGATATTTTTAGTGTCTGTTTGTTACGTTTTTCTCGTTTTTAATAGTTTTCTTATCAAAGTTATTTACTTTTATCTTTTTTGGCCGATTCTCTTCATCTCTTTTACCATTATTTCTTCAGTGTTGACATTTTTGGTGATCTATTTGTTATGTTTTTTGCGTTTTTTAGGGTTTTTTGATCAAAGTTGCTTCTTTTGTCTTTTCTTCCGATTCTCTTCACCTCTTTTACGATTTGTTTTCTTCGGTGTTTTTTACATTTTTCGTTCTCTGTTTGTTATGTTACCATGTTATTTAGGGTTTTTTTTATCAAAGTTGTTTGCTTTTATCTTTTGTGTCGATTCTCTTCATCTCTTTTATCATTATTTTTCCAGTGTTTATCGTGTTTTTGGTTATCTATTTGTTACCTTTTTTGCATTTTCAAGGATTTTCTAATCAAAGTTGTTTGCTTTTATCTTTTATACCGATTCTCTTAATCTTTTTTACCATTATTTTCTTCACTGTTGACATTGTCCAGTTTTCTTCTAGAATCTGTTCATCTAATTTGTGCTTTCATCTGTATTATTTCGTTTTCCATTTTCTCTTTATTATTTTTGATCAGTCATCAAATACATTGTTATGATGTCTATTTTGTTCATCTCATTTAGGATTTATTGGTGACTTTATCATTTTTTTTTCTTCATCTAATTTGTGCATTTGATCCAACTTAATTTTGAAAAGGTATTTTTGTTTCCATCCATTTATGTTATTTAATTATTATTATTATTATTATTATTATTATTATTATTATTATTATTATTATTATTATTATTATTATTATTATTTAATCCGAAAAGAGTAGTTACATTTTTGCATTATATATTTTGAATGTCATTATGACATGTTATTATTATTTTATATTCTCAACGGTTCATTTCCAATTCCAATACAATCTATAATTACGTGTAATGATGATTTATGATTCTCACTCTTTTATGTCATATCATTTCATTTTAATTTAATGTATTAATATTTTAATATATGTATATTTGTAATTTAATTTTTTTAACATATTTAAATATTTAATATATTTAATTTAATATATTTAAATATTTCATATATTTTAATATATTAATATTAATATATTTAATTTAATTAGTAATATATATTGGTAATTAGTAATTCGTAATATAATTGTAATGTTAGTAATTAGTAAATAGTAATTACTAATATATATCATTTTTTTTCGTTTTTGTGATATTTTTTTATTTATGTTTGTTTTTATGCATTTATATCATTTTTTTTGTGCCACTAGAGTAATTTTTAACAAGATATTTATTGCATTAATATTTGTATACCTTTTTCTGTTGAATTTAGTGTCCAATTTGAATTATAAGGTGTATTATTATATTTTTCTATTGAGTTCAATTTAATTTGAATTGTAATTAGTATTATATTATTTTTGTTGAGTTCAGTTTCTAATTTGAATTGTAATATGTATTATATTATTTTTGTTGAGCTCTCTACTATTATAGTGTGATTTAATGGAGTATTTGGCATAATTTTATGTGTCTAACTCCAAATTGAAGTTTCTGTACCTGTGCATAACATTTTGATACCTGTGCATAACATTTTGATTTCAAGGTAACAATTGAAATAGTTGCAAAAGCCGAAGTCATGTATTCAAAATTCAATAATTTATCATTTTTTTATGTAGTTATATTTTGTTATTTTAATTTAGTAGTTGGCATAATTTATTATGTCCAACTCCATAATCTGTTTCTGTAGAGAAACACATAATTTGTACTGAATTATAATGAATTATACTGATTTTTACAATGTATACCGTGTTCGTTTTCTTCATACAATTTTTAGTAACTACTTGATAGTATGTTTTTGTTAATACAGTAAAACAAATATTCACTTAAACCATAATTTAAATTTAAATCATAAATCAAGATTTTCAAACCATAACACGTGATTGTCATTTGTTCATTTAGTCCACCAATCAAAGTGTATTTTTGTTTTTATCAGTATTATTTCGTTTTCCAAATTCTTATTATTTCTGTTCAGTTCTGAAATACATTTTTATGGTTTCCATTGTGATATGTTTTTTTCTTTCATGTCATTTGTCTTTTGATCCAACTTTTAAAGATTTTTTTGTTTCCATCTGTTTTAAGGTATTTACTTTAATAGAAATATATTGTTTGCATACATTTGTCCTCTTTTGTAATGTGTAATCACGTTTGAATTTTTGTACCCTTTCAACTGTTTCTTTTGAATACTCCATGAATAGGGTGAGATCTTATTTATTTTGCTAATGTGAATTCTAATTTTTTATGACTTTTAATTATGCCTTTTTGTAATCTGTAATGACGTTTAAATTTTCCTATGCTTTCTACGTCCATGAATAGTGTGAGATGTTATTTATTAGTTTATCTAATTTTCTTTTTTAAGTTTTTTATGACTCCTAATTATGCCTTTTATTAGTTTTATTATTTATTTTACTACTAATATTTAAATTTTGTGTATGAAATATTATTATTGTTTTCAGAAAGTATGTTGCTTTGATATTTGTTTCAGCTGAATTTATTGCCTTTGTCATTTTCCTAATAGTGTTAACATATTTAAATATTGGTTTATCAGATGTTATTATTAGCATACAATATCTCACATTTTGATATTTGTTTCTGCTGAATATTTATTGTCATTCTCAATTCCCATGCTCTGACTTTTCCATTTTTTCATTATCCAAGAAAAGTCCTTTCACATCTTCATATTTGGGATTCTGCGTGGTCTTCATTATTAACTTAAGAAATCATATTTTTTATGTTGTGGTTTTCAATAATAATAATAGCAATAATATAATAATAATTCTTATAATAATTACAATAATAGAATAATAACTTAAGATTTAATACAATATTTAATATTTATTATATAAGTTATTTTAAACTGTGTTAGTACTATTATTTATATAAATTCTTTATACACTACTTTCAACATATTAATTTCTTTTTCCAATGCAGATTTCTTAGATATTTGGTGTAGCAAGTAATCATTATCACACTATTAAACAATTGGAATTCTGAAAAATGTATAAATTATTTATTTTTTAATTTATTTATTATTTAATATTTAATATTTATTTATTATTTATTATTTATTTATTTATACTGTGCCCGTTTTCTATTCTTTATACACTGCTTTCAAGATATTAATTTAAGTAATTATTGTAATTTACATATTATTTACAAAATTAAATCATTCAGTTAGTATCAATTTTTCATAATATTTATTTTTTATCATTTTGAATTTTAATGACAAGGTGGTTGCATAACTTAACGTGTCTTCCACCAAAATCATGTTTCTATTAAGAAACATACATTTTGATTCATTCGAATTGATGTACTTAATTTTACTTTTAACATTAATTCTTATTTTAAATATTATTTATATTAATTATTATTTATTTGACATTTGACATTCTAAAATTATATTGCAGGATAGACTAAAGATAGTATCTACAAGATGTAGTTGTTGGCCAAGAGACCAATATAATTCTAGAGTTTTTTCTGCTTAGTGTTCTTTAGTTATGAACTTTTGAGTAATTACAATTTCATGTTATTTGTTATTATGGAATATATTATGTTGTATTTTCTATTTGAATTTGTTACTTTATCATTTTTTTTATTTTGTGGATATTTATAATTTCTGCACTTTAATAAAAATAAGACAAATTGAAAAATGTTAAATAACATAAAATAATTGTCTAACAAAAAGAGCAAGGTTCCATTTTTTAAAATAATGAAAAATTAAGTATAATAGTATAGTAATATTATATCAATATGAACATAAGAACATTAATTCAAATACAAAAGATTCAGTGAAGATTTATAATTTTTTTACTTTAATAAAAAATAAGACAAATTGAAAAATGTTAAATAGCATAAAATAATTGTTTAACAACTTTGAAAATATCAATCTTGCATTTTTTGAAATAATGAAAAATTAAGTATAATAGTATAGTAATATTACATCAATATGAACATAAGAATATTAATTCAAATACAAAAGATTTTGTGGACATTTATAATTTTTGTACTTTAATAAAAAAAAATAAGACAAATTGAAAAATGTTAAATAGCATAAAATAATTATTTAACAACTTTGAAAATAGCAATCTTGTATTTTTTGAAATAATGAAAAATTAAGTATAATAATATAATAATATTATATCAATATGAACATAAGAATATTAATCTTGAAAATGAATTCAAATACAAAGTTTTTGTGAATATTTATAATTTCTGTATTTTAATAAAAAAAAAATAAGACAAATTGAAAAATGTTAAATAGCATAAAATAATTGTTTAACAACTTTGAAAATAGCAATCTTGTATTTTTTAAATAATGAAAAATTAAGTATAATAATATAATAATATTATATCAATATGAACATAAGAATATTAATCTTGAAAATGAATTCAAATACAAAATTTTTGTGAATATTTATAATTTCTGTATTTTAATAAAAAAAAATTAGACAAATTGAAAAATGTTAAATAGCATAAAATAATTGTTTAACAACTTTGAAAATAGCAATCTTGTATTTTTTGAAATAATGAAAAATTAAGTATAATAATATAATAATATTATATCAATATGAACATAAGAATATTAATCTTGAAAATGAATTCAAATACAAAGTTTTTGTGAATATTTATAATTTCTGTATTTTAATAAAAAAAATAAGACAAATTGAAAAATGTTAAATAGCATAAAATAATTGTTTAACAACTTTGAAAATAGCAATCTTGTATTTTTTGAAATAATGAAAAATTAAGTATAATAATATAATAATATTATATCAATATGAACATAAGAATATTAATCTTGAAAATAAATTCAAATACAAAGTTTTTGTGAACATTTATAATTTATGTATTTTAATAAAAAATAAGACAAATTGAAAAATGTTAAATAACATTAAATAATTGTTTAACAACTTTGAAAATAGCAATCTTACATTTTTGGAAATAATGAAAAATTAAGTATAATAATATTATATCAATACAAACATAAGAACATTAATCTTGAAAATGAATTCAAATATAAAAGATTGTAATGTTATTTAATTTTTGGTTTGTGTGAGGAACTTTCTCAAAACAGCAAATGGAGGATTAGGTCTGTATATATAGTGTCAAATTAATGTCTTTTTTTAAGTCCATCAACAATCAATTAAAGGCAAAGCATTTACTCTATGACATGTGCCAATTTCTACTCTATCTAAACTTACACCTAATTTTCTTCCTTCGCTGCCTCTCTTGCCTTTGCTTATTTTGTTTTATCACCTGATTACCTTACCTGATGAGTATGCCTCTCTGTTATTTGTTTCTTGTCTCAGCCACCGCTACTTTCATAGGTTTTCCTTCATTTTCATGTTTGTCAAACTGAATCCACGGTATATCAACCACCTAGGTAAGATTTTTGCATTCTTTTGTACGCATGGGATAGCAATACTGCATTATTAAATGAAAGTGGTAAGAACTTTGCGATTTTCGATTTTGTTGTTTTATATGTTTCCAAAATCATTATGGATTGTGATTATTATTTTAACATTTCGAAACACCACATTACCTTTTGTTGAATGTTTGACTCACATTGTTATGCTTAACATATTCATTTTTTCCAAAATGTGTTAAACCTTTTTATGTATATTTATCATATTTTTCTTTCTTCATGATCCCTACATTCTGCACTCTTCGTAGTCAGCAGGTTTTTTTCCTTGATTCTAAATTTGAAAAGGCAATTTTATTAGGTAAAGTTTGTATTCTTGCAATCTCCGTGCTATAGATAGGTTTCCAAAGCAAGGGTTTCCTTTTTTTTTTTTTGTTAAGCAGAAAAGCTCTTTTGCAATTCTGCAAAACAAACCGATGTAAAGTTTCCATTTTTTGTCATACTAGAGTTGTAACATCATTCTGTAAATTTATTAAATTGTGTACTTTAGTTTTCATCTCTTTTACAGATTGCATGGATGTAAGGTTGTATAAGGTGATATTTTATAGATAGATGTCTGTCAAAGTCTCTTTTGTATACAACCTGACAACTATATTTCCCTGCATGTTTCTCTTTCTAAAGTCAAACAAAAATTAATTATTGTAATGTAAATGTTAAGGAGACAATTAATTAGTTCCTTTTTTTTATTATTCATGTACTACTTACGTTGTCAACTTATGTAATCTGATCATAAATTATTTATCTACTATATTTAATTTTGAATTTAAATTATTGACATTTAAAGTAATATTTTCTTTATGAATAATTTCTAAATTAGATTAATTATAATAATTAAATGTAGTAAATAGTCTATGAAATTTTACGGTTGAAATCTTGAATTTATTTACTATTTATGAAATTTCAAATACCATAAAAATATTGTCTATGAAATTTCGAATTAGCTGAAGAAATTACTTTTTAATTTTATTTTAAAAAATTAACTCAAGTATAATAATATAATAATATTACGGACCTATTCAAAGTAACATAATTAACTATTAAAATTAATACAATTTTCAAATTAAAATAAAAACAAATTCAAACCTATTTAACTTAAAATAAGAATAATAAATAAAAAAAGTTAGACATTGGAACTTTTTGGAAACACCAAATAAATCATTGGGTCTCCTAAGCTTACTTGCCAATTCATTGTCCACTTTTCATCTGTTGGAATATCCATATTCAAAGCAAAGTTATGTTTTTTTCAGCAGAGAAACAACCTTAGTTGCAAACGTCTATGCTTCCATTCTTTGTTTTAGACTAGCTTACTTCTTTTCTCCATTTTAGCAGAATCCAATGGGTTTTGTTTTTTTAATTTCTACTTTCTTATTTCTTTATTCTTGAGCTCTACAACATAAGAACATTATTTCTGTTTTATTCTGACATGAGAATAAGGAACTTAGTATTCATACCTAGTTTAGAGGTATGCATGCAATCGAAAATGAAAGTAATTTTGGATCTTTGTTGATTATGCACACAAATATTAATTAAAGTTCCCTTTTATTTACAAAATCATCCCTATTTTATTTAAGGTTAAAGCATTTCATTAAAAAATCATCCCTATTTTATTTACAATTTTACTTATCCATGATTTTTGTTTGTTCATTTCTCTTTTCCTAGAATTAGGCATTACAGACAATGAATGCCCCTTTATGGACATCGACATTGTAAGTAAAATGGAAACTTTTGTGGGTCGTATACAAATTTTAGGTTTTCTTGCAAAGGTTCCTTTTTTTTTTTTTTGTTAAACATAAAGGCTCTTTTTCAATTGTCCAAAACAAACCTACGTAAAGTTCCCATTTCTTTGCATACTCCGATTCTCAGATAATGCTATCAATGTTTAAAATGTTATGCTTTCATCTTTTTGACAACTACCGTGGACATTGTTTAAGGTTATTCTTTACAAATACTTGTCAGTTTAAATCTGTTCTCTATACAACCTAACAAGTACATTTCCTTGCAGGTGGTCTCTTTCTAAAGTCAAACAAGAATTTCATTAATGGCAATTCTTAAAATAGAAATAAGTTCTTTGGAATATAAAAGCAATTTTGTTTACATAGTTTAAAAGTTAAGTTCCCATTTTGGATATGGACTTCAATTCATGCATTGCATTCTCATGATTGAACATTGATACTACCTAATTTGCTAGTTCATTTTATTATTGTATTATAATTTTTTTAATTAGGGTATATTTCGAAATGATGGATAGGAGTACAACTGGTATCCCTGGTGAAAGGTAACTTTTTTTAATTTAACAACATTGAACAATTAAATATAGTTATATTAAAACCATGTGAGCTCTTTAAAGAAGTTGCATGTCTAACTTTTTTTATTAATGGTCCATGAAATCAAATATTATATTTAATTTTTGGTATTAATTACACTCAATTAAATGTTTAATTGATTTTTGTTTTTAACTTCACATACTTTCAAAGGTTATTAACTTTTGACTCCGACATATATATATTGTGCACAATAACTAATTCCATAACTTTTTTTATTAAATGTATTATGGCAAAAGTAATGAGACATAAGGAACTAAATGTTCCTCCAAATGTATCCCCAAAAATTTGCGGCAAAAGAAAGATGGTGCACACACTAAGTAATTATAACAACATAGAATTTGTATGCTTGAAAATACTTTGTTCTGAGTACAATACTCTCTGAACTTATGGAGGAACTCAAGCCAAAGTTTACTACAACAGAATTGATACCCATTCTCAGACAAACGGTAATGTATGAGGCAAAACAACTACATTTATATTTAGGTTTCTTGAGTCATGTATGTTCTTCATTTTCTGTGTGAACATGCACATCAGTGTAATTCTTATTTGTAAATATTATTTGTTAGCCAAAACAATGAAAAAACATTTTATGATACCAAATACTGGAAACATTTTTACATGGTTTTTTTCCTGTTTCCACCAAATAAATCTAGTTTTTTTTAATTATAGCATTAGAATTTTTTGTTTTATTGTTATTTCCAATGCATGTCATTCCAAATGGAATACAATTAACTTAGATAAGCATTTGAGCTTAAGTTGAATCTATGCTATCTTATTTTATATTTCATATATGTATAATAGAATGTATTGTTATTTGTAGAACATGTCATGCCCAACATAGAACCGTTAATTGAGATAAGCAATGGTAAACTGAAATTTATGTTTTTATTTTTAGTTTAAATTTCATATATCAGTGTACATTTTTTTACTTAATTTTCTAATTCATTCTCTTTAGTTTGTCATCCTGAAAATGCAACAAATGGAAGAACAACAAAATTATAACATCAAAATCAGAAAACAATATCCTTATCTGAGAGAAGCCATGGTAAAGTTAATTTTATCTATTTTTTTTAGTTCAAAATGTTGAAGCTGAAGGAAGCTTCTTCCCAACCTTGGCTTAAAGTGTGTTTGATGAAAAAAATTGCTTCGGTGCTTTATAGTTTTGTAATAGGTCTTAAGTGAATTTTGGTTTAGGCTTAGGATGTGAGGAGAAGTGATGAGGCACCGATCTGTCATCGGTCATTCGGGGGAAGTAATGAGGAACCAATCGGTCGTCGATCATTGGGGAAGTATGAGGAACCAATCGGTCGTCAGTCATTGGGGAAGTATGAGGAACCAATCGGTCATCGATCATTGGAGGAAGTGATGAGGAACCGATCAGTCATCGGTCATTGAGGAAATAATGTGGCACGATCGGTAATCGGTCACTGGGGGAAGTAATGAGGTACGATCGGTCGTCGGTCTTTTAGGAAGTAATGTTATCAGTCATCGGTCATTCTGTTCCAGTTGCCTAAGCAAGCTTAAACCAAGCACATGGAGTGTTTAAAGTTTTCAAAATGCTGTTTAAATTTTTCTCAAAAAAATCTGAATACTGGACAAAAATAAATCTGTTTCCTGGATAATAAATAGATTTATTTTTTGGTTCTGTTATTCTTAACTGTTTTTCAAACTGTTTTTTGAAAAGTGGTTAGAAACTGTTTTCTTTAAATATAGAAGACTTCTCTCACACAAAACAGAGAGTGCAATCACGTTTCGATCAGTTTCTGAGTGAGAAGAAGAATTCAAAGGCTTTTGTGAAAGGTTTTCAAAAGAAATTTCAAGTGTGCTTGTTCTAGGAAAACCTTGTGCTTTGTGAAGGTGCTGGTGCAGTTTTTGCAGCAGATTGAACTACTGATTTGAGTTCTTGCATCTTCTTTTCAGGTGTAATTTTTCCTTTCTCATTTGTTGTAAAGGTGTAAGTGTTAGTCACTCCTTGATAGGGTTTCTTGGAGTGCAAGGTGTGCTGAAATAGGTGTTTTTCAGCCTTGTATGTGAGTGTTCTTGTAGGTTTCAAGAACTGCTGTATATGCTGTAATTGTTGTATGTGTTTAGTGGATTCCACCTTGGTGTAAGGTGAACTGGATGTAACTCTTGATGAGTGAACCAGTATAAAAACTTGTGTGCAATCTTCTTTCCTTTCTTGCACTTATTTCTGGAATTTGAATTGATAACTGTCCAAAATAAATCTGTTCATTTGAAATTGAATCTGTTAATTCTGGGTTTAATAAGAACTGTTCTTCTCTTGGTTGAAACCTTCTTGCAAATATCTGAACAAGTGTGTTCTGCTGTTCCTTCTAATTGAGTAAAATCTTGTTTGATTAAGTTCTGATTGTACGAAGGTGATTTGGAAAAATAAATCTGTTTTGTTTGAAATCAATCTGTTCTTTTAATCTCTGTTAAACAGAAGTCAGTTCCTGTTGCAAAAATTTTAAAAGATCAATTCACCCCTCCCTTCTTGATCTTCAGACCCTGCTTAACTCTAACAATTGGTATCAAGAGCAAGGGCTTGTAGGTTACTCAAGTTGTGCAGATATGTCTGAATTCAAGATGCCTTTTGCTGAGGGAGCATCCATCAATAGGCCTCCTATGTTCGGTGGAGTCAACTATGCTTTCTGGAAAATCAGGATGAAGATTTTCATGGAGTCCATTGATATGGGCATCTGGGATGCTGTGGTGAGCGGACCTTTCATACCTATGAAGGAAGTTAAAGAAGAAACTGTGAAGAAGCCTTGGTCTGAATGGAGTGAAGCTGAAAGGAAGAAGGCTCAATATGATTCTCTGGCCAAGAACATCATCACATCTGCTCTGAATATGGACGAATTCTTTAGGGTATCTCAATGCAGCTCAGCCAAGGAGATGTGGGAGATACTGGAGGTAACTCATGAAGGCACAGAAGATGTTAAACGGGCTAGGAAGCACTCATTGATCCAGGAATATGAGTTGTTCAGAATGCAATCTGGTGAGAGCATTGCAGATGTACAGAAATGATTTACACACATTGTAAATCATCTCACGGGTCTTGGCAAGGTTTTTGATAAGGAAGAGCTCAACATAAAGGTATTGAAATGCCTTCATAGGAGTTGGCAGCCAAAGGTAACAGCAATTTCAGAATCAAGGGATCTTTCCAAGATGTCCACTGCAGCACTCTTTGGAAAGCTGATGGAACATGAATTGGAGCTGAAAAGATTGAAAGACCAAGAAACTGTGGAGAAGGAAGCCAAAGGAATTGCCTTAAAGACCACCATGGAGCATGACACAAGTGAAACAGAAGAAGAGAATCCTGAACAAGATGAAACCTTAAGTTTGCTTACTAGAAAATTCAGCAAATTTCTTAAAAGGAAGACTAGAGACAGAACACAACAAAGAAAAAGGTATTCAAAACAGAATGATTCTAATTCTTCTACTTACACCTGTTTTGGATGCGGCAAACCAGGTCATATAAAAGCTGATTGTCCAAACAATCCACATAAAGAAAAATCAGCAAGCAAGAAGAATGAAAAAGGCAAGGGAAAAAGGGCTTACATATCTTGGGAGGATAATGATGTATCTTCAACAAGTGAATCCTCAAAAGAGAGTGAAGAAGCAAATCTGTGCTTCATGGCAAATGATGAAGGTTCAACTTCAGACTCAGTAAGTAATTACTCAACTGATTCTGAAAATTATGATCAGCTTTTAATTGCATTTAAGGAAACTCATGATGAAGCCAATAGACTTGCTGTCATGTGTAATAAACTGACCAGAATTAATAAAGTTCTTGAACCTAAGGTAAAGGCTCTTGAAGAAGAACTAAACAAAGCTAAAAATGAGTTAATTAGTCTTGAATTAACCTGCCTGCATGCATCCATCAAAACATGTGAAAATTGTAAGAAATTGGAAAAACAGGTTGAATATCTTCTAAAGACTTTATCAAATTTCACAAAAGGAAGAGAAAATCTTGAAACATTGCTGGGTTCACAAAATGCTGTCTTTAATAAAAATGGTTTAGGATATAATCCTGGAATAAAGCAAAATGTTAAAAAGCTGTCCAGTTTTTTTGTTCCTACCAAAACAGGTTTTTCTTCTTTTAACAGATTAAATACAGTACATACTGCATCCTGTTTCTACTGCATGAAATCTGGTCATACATCAAGAACATGTAGGGCTAGAAAATATCTTGTTCCTAAAGGCTTAGCCAAATGGCTTCCTAAGGAAAGGTATTAATCATGCTGGACCCTATACTAAGAGGGGTACCATATGTGTAATTTGTTTTGCAGAAAAAAAGCAGGAAAAATAAGTGGTACCTTGATAGCGGCTGCTCAAAACATATGACTGGTGATTTGGCCCAGTTCATAAGTTTGAAACTCAAAGCTGAAGGTTATGTCACATATGGGGACAACAATAGAGGAAAAATTCTTGGAAGAGGAGATGTTGGCACTAAAGACTCAACTATAATTGAGAATGTCCTGTGTGTTGAAGGCTTAAAGCATAATCTTCTCAGTATTAGTCAGCTTTGTGATAAGGGATACATGGTTAATTTTGAAGCCAACACATGTACAATTTCAAATCAGAACTCTGGTAAGGTGCTGTTCACAGGGAAAAGGGTAAACAACATCTATCTCCTAGACATTGTTAATAACAATTCTGAAAATGAATGCTTGCTGTCAAAAAGTGATGAGTCTTGGCTATGGCACAGGAGGTTGGCTCATATCCATACAGATCACTTGAATAAATTGTTGTCTAAGGACCTTGTTTCTGGTCTACCAAAAATATGTTTTAAAAATAACAGGTTGTGTGATGCATGTGTAAAAGAAAAACATATTAGAACCTCTTTTAAATCTAAAGATATAGTTTCTACAAATAAAATTCTGGATGTATTGCATATGGATTTATTTGGACCATCTAGGACTGCTAGCCTTGCTGGAAATTATTATGCTTTGGTGATTGTTGATGACTTCTCTAAATATATATGTTCTTGCCGGTTGACCCGCCTGTCGGTTGACTCACGACACTCACACGCCTCCTTCCTCACGTTGATATGTGCTTGGTTCTCTCGAAGCAATCTGCACCTGCAAAAGAGAAAGGGGGCGCCCTAGAGGCCGTTTGCACTCCGACGCTCAAGTCAGTGTAGGGCAAGGAACACCAAGTGTATTAAGTTTCTCTCTGTGTGTTTAGGTCTAGAAACTGCGTACCTTTGTGAAGCATCTTACTGTCCCTTATATAGCCTAGGGTTTACTGCACCGCTAGCCCTAATTAGGGTTCACTGCGCTACCAGCCATATTTAGGGTTTACTGGAATACCCTTGCGCCGCTATCACCCAATCTTAGGGTAATCTAGCACATAAGGTTTCCTTCTCTGGAGTGCAAACTCTCACAGGGTGGCCACCTGGGTACCTCCTTGTGCACCTAGTCTCTGGGGCCACCTGTTCTGGGAGTGCCTTTTCTGTTTACGTGCCATGCATGTAGCTTCACTGGAAAAACCCTAGTTCTGGTGAGTACTTGTCCCCTCAGGACTCTACACCCAACTGTGCTCTCCCTGCTACCCGCATAGGCACTTCGTGATTCAGGCCTCTCCCTACCTCTGGGTATTTAACTGGTCATTGGTCCCCTCTGGGAACCAATCTTAACTGTTCTGTTTATGCTGTTCAAATCACCCAAGGCCGATGTCACCTCGCCACATACTGTCGCCGAGGACTCCTCGACCTGCTGAGTGACGACGACACCTCCGCCCATCCTGGTGATCTGACGACTACTCACCCGTCTCTATAGGCTGATGACTCGTCGCCCTTCTCTGTTCAATACCCCCTGCGGGATCCACTTCGCGTGGCTTTGGCCCATGCTATGGGACCCAGCTGACGTCCGAGGACTGGTCAGTACACTTGGACTCTATTCATTGCTTCTAAAAATGATACATACAAAGCTTTCAAGAAATTGGCAAAGGTTTTGAACAATGAAAATGAGAACTGCATAAAACAGATTCGTAGTGATCATGGGGGAGAATTTCAAAATGCAAAATTTGATAAGTTTTGTGAAAAGCATGGCATAACACATAACTATTATGCTCCTAGGACACCTCAACAAAACGGTGTGGTTGAAAGAAAGAATAGATCTTTAGAAGAATTAGCAAGAACTATGTTAAATGAATCAAATTTACCAAAGTATTTCTGGGCTGATGCTGTTTATACTGCTTGCTATGTGCTTAACAGAACATTAATAAAACCTATTCTTAAGAAAACCCCTTATGAACTGTACAAAGGAAGAAAGCCTAGCATTAGCCATCTTAGAGTATTTGGATGCAAATGTTTTATTCTAAATAATGGTAAAGATAATCTTGGGAAATTTGACCCTAAATCTGATGAAGGTATACACCTTGGTTATGCTATAAATGGACATGCTTATAGAGTCTATAACAAAAGATTGCTTGCTGTAGAAGAGTCTATGCATGTGGTGTTTGATGAAACAGATTGTTCTATACCGAAATCTGTTTTGGATGAATCTGGTGTGGATGATTTAAGAATAATTCTGCAGAAAAATCAATCCACTGAATTTGATACAACTAATCCAAATGTTGTCAAAGAGTCTGTTGTGAATGCAGGGTTGCCTAAGGAATGGAAGACTCCCAAGGATCTTACTCTTGACAATGTAATTGGAAAACTAGAGAAAGGAGTCTCAACCAGAAATTCTCTCAACATTTTCTGCAAAACAGTAGCTTTTGTGTCACAGATTGAGCCTAAAAGCCTGGAAGAAGCACTGCAAGACAGCAATTGGACAACAGCAATGCAAGAAGAACTGAACCAGTTTGAATACAATGAAGTGTGGACCTTGGTTCCAAGAAAGCATGAGATGAATATCATAGGAACCAAGTGGGTGTACAGGAACAAGCTGGATGAACATGGAGCTATCACTAGAAACAAAGCAAGGCTGGTTGCTAAAGGATACAACCAAGAAGAAGGTATTGATTTTGGTGAAACCTATGCACCAGTAGCACGTCTTGAAGCTGTCAGATTACTTCTAGCATTTTCCAGCATCAAAGGCTTTAAATTGTTTCAAATGGATGTTAAAAGTGCATTCCTAAATGGGTACATAAATGAGGAGGTGTTTGTTTCCCAGCCCCCAGGCTTTGAAGATTACAAAAATCCAGAACATGTGTACAAGCTTAAGAAGGCCTTGTATGGACTAAAACAAGCACCAAGGCAATGGTATGAAAGGTTAAGTGAATTTTTGCTTTCTTAAGGCTATAACCGTGGTAATTCTGACAAGACTCTATTCATTAAGAAGAAAAGGGAAGATATTATCCTGGTACAAGTGTATGTAGATGATATAATCTTTGGGTCAACCAATGAGGAAATGTGTGAAGCTTTTGTCAATACAATGATGAGAGAGTTTGAGATGTCAATGTTGGGGGAAATGAACTTCTTCCTTGGCCTGCAAGTGAAACAGCTCAAGGATGGAATCTTCATTAGTCAAGAAAAATACTGCAAAGAGCTACTGAAAAAGTTTGATATGGATCAATGTAAGGCAATCAGCACTCCTATTTCAACAAGCTGTCAACTAGACCAAGACTGTGCAGGAAAACCTGTTGACCAATCCAAGTTCAGAAGCTTAATTGGATCCCTGCTGTACTTAACTGCCAACAGACCTGATATTATGTTTGTTGTATGCCTATGTGCCAGATATCAATCTGATCCAAGGGAATCTCACTACAATGCAGTCAAGAGAATTCTGAAATACTTGCAAGGGACAAAATCTGTTGGACTATGGTATCCTAACCATGTTTCCTTATACTTAAACTGTTTTTCAGATTCTGATTTTGCAGGGTGCAAGGTTGACAAAAAGAGCACTAGTGGAACATGTCACATGCTAGGATCAAGCCTGATTTCTTGGCATTGCAAGAAACAAGCTTGTGTTGCCCTCTCTACAGCAGAAGCAGAATACATTGCTGCTGTGCTCAAACATTATGGCTAAGGCAACAGCTAAGTGACTATGGAATACTGTTAAACAAGATACCTATTAATTGTGATAATACCAGTGCCATAAACCTGTCTAAAAATCCTGTGTTACATTCAAGAACAAAGCACATAGAGATTAGACATCATTTCTTAAGAGAAAATATAGCTAATGGTATTTGTGATATTAAATTCATTAGTACTGAGTTTCAATTGGCTGATCTGTTTACAAAACCTCTGGCTAAAGATAGGTTTTATTTCTTGTTAAACGAATTGGGTATTATCAGCTTAAACTGTTCACTGCAGTGATATTTTAAATCTATAACATGTTATTTCTTTGTTTAATTTGTTTATTTCTGTGCCTGAAATATACATAACTAGGAAAGAGAAATTATACATGCACCTTGACTGCTTTATTGCTTTGACCAGCAGGTTTATGGCTGTTCTGTCTGGATATTCAAACTGGTTTGACTAACTGTGTGGAAAGCTATTTTTCATTAAAAGCTAAAACACTTTTTCAAAATGATTTTGCCTCTTTCCAAAAAAACTGAAACTGCTGCAGGAATAAAATCTGTACTGACTCTGTGTTTTTGATTTGTTTCTTCTTCACACTCCAACTCTGCTAAGCATTAATACAATCTGTTTAATTCTATAAATAATGGTATTCAAAATCTGTAGTTCTCACATTCAACTTCTGCTTGCAATCTCTCAGGTTATCCTATTCTTTTAAACATATTTTTTTTCAGTCCCTCAAATGGTCTGTCATACTAATAAAATGGTTTCCAGTTCAGTTTTCTTTTGATAAACAGGAACAGGTTTCAGAAATGGCATCATTGGTATACAAAAGGAAGAAATCCCGTGAGCAGAAGAATAACACTCAAGGTATTTTAGAGAAATGGTTCGATGGTGATGCTGAAGCCATGACCACTTACTTACATGAGATAAGTAGAAAACAGGTAAATGTGCCAAAGATCCTCGAGTTTTCATGGATGAAGAGTGAAAAGCTGAATGAACCCAAAGCACTTCTCAAGCATCAGAGATTGAAGCCATTTCTTGAAATGACTGGCAACATCTATCCAGATCTAATGAAGGTATTCTATACCAATCTGACCCTTGATGGGAAAAATTTAATTTCCCACGTAAAAGGTGTCCAAATAAAAATAACAAGTGAAGTTTGGAGCAACATCGCTGGAATCAAGTATTCAGGCCTCAAGGTGGGAAAGGGGAACATAACCATGATTCAAGAATTCAATAAGATTCAGTTCTACACAAGCTGCATGAGAGATAAGAATCAACACATAAACAGGTTTCATGCAGGTAATCTGAACCTAACTCCTAGGTTTCTAGCCTATGTTATTGCATGGCAACTGACACCTAGGGGAAGTAATCATGCTACATTACATGAGGAAGACCTCATTCTACTCTACTGTCTCATGCATCACATAAAAATAAATTGGGTTTGTGTAATGACAGAGCATATGCTCAAATCCAAGAGGCTATCTGATTACAGATTTCCCTATGCAATTTTCATTTCAAAATTAATCGATTGTTTTGAGATTGACACTGTTAATGAGAGAAACGAGCCAATCAAAGCAATTAGTGAAATCGACAACTCTACGCTCATGAAGATGGGATTCCTCAAGGAAGGTGAAGAGTGGATTTTTACAAGGACAACAGGTCCTAGAATGGAACATGGTACGTCCAACCATAACAACAATGATGATGAAGAAGCTGTTGTTCCTATGGAAGATGACAATGTTCATGCTGATCATCAACCGAATCATGATGACTTGGATGCTACAGAACACAATGCACTGGTTGCATATCATTCTCCCGAATTCAGAGGTGAACCTTTGTCTAGTTTTGAAAGGCAAGTACTGCATCGACTTGACACTCTTTCAGAAGACCAGAAAGCCTACTTTGAGATGACTCAAGCCAGGTTCCAGCATCTAGATTATCAACTCGAGGGAGTACAGGAACAACTGGCTGAGCTTTACTACAGGGAATAGTTTTCTTTCTTCCCAATATTGTCTTTTTATATCTGTTGAACATTATCCTTTTATTTCTATGTTTTGGTGCCTGTTTCTGGACATTATATTTTCATCTCTATTCTGAAATGTATTCCCCTCTTAAGGACTTTATGAACTATCATGTATGGCCATTATATGCTTCTGTTCTTATTTGCTCCCATGCTGTTTGATGAATCCAAAGGGGGAGAAAAATAGCTGATCTTATAAGCTGCAGTGGTATAGGGAGGTATATATATTCTCTACTCTTCTCTTGTTCAATATTCACTTTAAATCTGTGTATTGTGGAATCAAGCTTTGTACAGGTATTGATCTTTCTTCAAAGCAACCGAGCTATGGGGATTTGTCTCCATCAAACAGGGGGAGATTGTTGAAGCTGAAGGAAGCTTCTTCCCAACCTTGGCTTAAAGTGTGTTTGATGAAGAAAATTGCTTCGGTGCTTTATAGTTTTGTAATAGGTCTTAAGTGAATTTTGGTTTAGGCTTAGGATGTGAGGAGAAGTGATGAGGCACCGATCTGTCATCGGTCATTGGGGGGAAGTAATGAGGAACCAATCGGTCGTCGGTCATTGGGGAAGTATGAGGAACCAATCGGTTGTCGGTCATTGGGGAAGTATGAGGAACCAATCGGTCATCGATCATTGGAGGAAGTGATGAGGAACTGATCAGTCATCGGTCATTGAGGAAATAATGTGGCACGATCGGTAATCGGTCACTGGGGGAAGTAATGAGGTACGATCGGTCATCGGTCTTTTAGGAAGTAATGTGATCAGTCATCGGTCATTCTGTTCCAGTTGCCTAAGCAAGCTTAAACCAAGCACATGGAGTGTTTAAAGTTTTCAAAATGCTGTTTAAAGTTTTCTCAAAAAAATCTAAATACTGGACAAAAATAAATCTGTTTCCTGGATAATAAATAGATTTATTTTTTGGTTCTGTTATTCTTAACTGTTTTTCAAACTGTTTTTTGAAAAGTGGTTAGAAACTGTTTTCTTTAAATATAGAAGACTTCTCTCACACAAAACAGAGAGTGCAATCACGTTTCAATCAGTTTCTGAGTGAGAAGAAGAATTCAAAGGCTTTTGTGAAAGGTTTTCAAAAGAAATTTCAAGTGTGCTTGTTCTAGGAAAACCTTGTGCTTTGTGAAGGTGCTGGTGCAGTTTCTGCAGCAGATTGAACTACTGGTTTGAGTTCTGGCATCTTCTTTTCAGGTGTAATTTTTCCTTTCTCATTTGTTGTAAAGGTGTAAGTGTTAGTCACTCCTTGATAGGGTTTCTTGGAGTGCAAGGTGTGCTGAAATAGGTGTTTTTCAGCCTTGTATGTGAGTGTTCTTGTAGGTTTCAAGAACTGTTGTATATGCTGTAATTGTTGTATGTGTTTAGTGGATTCCACCTTGGTGTAAGGTGAACTGGATGTAGCTCTTGATGAGTGAACCAGTATAAAAACTTGTGTGCAATCTTCTTTCCTTTCTTGCACTTATTTCTGGAATTTGAATTGATAACTGTCCAAAATAAATCTGTTCATTTGAAATTGAATCTGTTAATTCTGGGTTTAATAAGAACTGTTCTTCTCTTGGTTGAAACCTTCTTGCAAATATCTGAACAAGTGTGTTCTGCTGTTCCTTCTAATTGAGTAAAATCTTGTTTGATTAAGTTCTGATTGTACGAAGGTGATTTGGAAAAATAAATCTGTTTTGTTTGAAATCAATCTGTTCTTTTAATCTCTGTTAAACAGAAGTCAATTCCTGTTGCAAAAATTTTAAAAGATCAATTCGCCCCTCCCCTCTTGATCTTCAGACCCTGCTTAACTCTAACACAAAATACCGTATCTTATCTATGTATTTTATTTTTCTAATTACTTTTGTTTTAGTTTTGGATCCTGATGATGTAAAATATGTCATAAGAAAAAGAAAAAATATATTGTCTGAATTGCGCAATACCAATATCAAAAGGCCAGGTACTTACTATACCTATCTTTATATTACAATTACAATTAAAATTAATGCTAAACTAAATTCAATTGTGTAAAAAAAAATTAAATTAAACCAGTCAATCAATTCGTTTCTAACAATGACATTTCATTTTGTTTAACTCTCAAAATGTATGTCATTGAATGTAATAACCTCTTAAGTTTGTTAATTATATTATGTTCTTACAATGAATTATGTACTAATTATAGTATTATAGTACTAAAGACAATTCCTACCACTGAATTGAAGGTCAAACTACTGCCAACTCAAGTCAGCGATTTTGTTCTCAATCATCGGGTATTATGGGCAGAGATTATCCAGTCTCTGAAAACTTGACACCTAACAATGAATTCAACACCATGCATTCAACTACAAAAGTAGTGTCATCAATGGGAACAATTACTAATTCACAAATTAGCCTTATAGAACAGCTTCATAGTGAGTTCATAACGCCTCATTCACTTAGTTTGATTACAATTGATATTGATAATACAGAGCTAAACATATACTAATATACAAACATGTTCTTTTGTTTGTATTAATCCAGATGTTGCAAAAGATACAGGAGGAAATAGCAAAAACTTAATTGCTAGATTGCACAAAAAATACCACACAGGAAGAGGTACTACAAATATAAATTTAAACAATGAATGATTTTCATACATTTATCCTTCAATCCAATAAATTCCAAGTTTTTAAATTAATATAAAAATGTGTTTTATTTAAGATGACAGAAAGTAAATGCAAATTGATATTGACTTTGTTACTTACAAAATGTTTTAATACTTACTTAATTGCACTTTTTAACATAGTTTGTACATGTAATTTCAATCGACGAAGTGTAGTTAATAACACAATAAGCTTAAATAACAAGTCTAGTACATATAGTGTTGAAATCCTGCAATCAGTGGCTAAGAGCTTGAATTTTGAAGAAGATGTGCAAAATGAAGCAAATAATGGTAATCATAAATTTTTAAATGTTAATTTTAATTTATTTAATTGCTTCAAAACCACATTTTTTTATTGTGTTTTGTTGTCAGATGAGAGCATAGAAGTTTACACTTCCCAATTGTATTCAAAAGCTGAAAATGAAGGTGCATGTCTCTAACTTTAACTTCTGTATGCAAATTAAATACATTTATGTCAAGGTAATATATAACCTTATTTATTTTTCCAAAATAGATATTGTTTCATTTGGACAACCTAATATTCAATGTGAATATTGTTTTGCCGATGTGTGGTATGAAGAAAGATCTCTGAAAGCAAAGACTTGCTTAAAGGTTGATTTTCTTATATGTTGCCAAAAAGGAAAAGTACAACTACCTTTCCTACAACAACCTCCTAAATTTATGCTAGATCTATTAAATGGTCAAGATACACGAAGCCAACACTATCTACAACATATTAGAAGTTATAATAGTATGTTTTCATTTACTTCAATTGGAGGAAAGGTTCACTCTTCAGTAAATGATGGATTTGGGCCTCCTCAATTTATTCTGCATGGATAAAACTATCATAGGATTGGAAGCTTACTCCCTGAGAGTGGATCAACGCCCAAGTTCGCACAACTTTACATATATGATACTTAAAATGAAGTCTCAAACAGAGTATCTCACTTTGAGTATGTGTTACATTAGGTTAGTTTATCTTCAGCAAATTCATTTATAAAATCCTTTTGAAATAAATATTTATTTAAATTGTATGTAAGTCCAATTTGAAAGAGTTGAAGTTTGATAAATCATTGATTCAAGATCTTACGAAGATGATTGATAAGAACAATGTTCTGGCAAAAAGTTTTAGAAGGGTCAGAGACTTTGTAAATACCGATGCACATTCAAATTTTGGATCGAGGTTATTTAGACATCGGTGCAAAGATCCAAGAGTGTACAATACCCCTACAACCAAAGAGATAGCAGCGTTAATTGTGGGTGATATGAGCAACATGGATGTAGGACGAGATATCATAGTGAAAAGAATTTGTGGACAATTGTTTAGACTGCATGAGACACATACAACTTTCATCCCATTACAATATCCTTTAATATTCCCCTTTGGAGAGGATGGGTATCAAAAAGATATTCCAATACGTAATTCTGGAAGTAATAGCAAAGAACGTAAAAGAAGTCGTATATCGTTAAGAGAATTCATTGCATTTAGAATTTAAGAAAGAATTGTTGAGTTCGGAAATATAGTCCATTCACGTCGATTGTTTCAACAATTCTTGGTTGATGCATATACTATGGTTGAAGCTCAAAGATTATCGTTCATAAGAGGAAACCAAAAAACAATTACGTTGTGATATTCTCCACAATGTACAAGAAGCAATGAATAGAGGAGAAACAAATTCTTCTGCAATTGGAAAGCGTATAGTTTTACCTGCATCATTTACAGAAGGAATGAGGTACATGTTCAACAATTTCCAAGATGCAATGGCCATTTGTAAAATGTTTGGATATCCTGATTTATTTATCACTATTACCTGCAATGTAAACTAGTCTGAAATACGTGAGTTTGTTACATCAAAAGGATTAACTGCTGCTTAGACATAGTTTGTAGAGTTTTCAAGATGAAATTAGATCAAATGATGGTTGACTTCAAAAAAGATGATTATTTTGGCAAAGTTAATGCAAGTAATGACATTAATCCATATTTTAAAATTACGTTGATGTTTTATGTATTATAATTCAAACAATTTCTATCTTATTATAGGTATGTACAATGTGGAATGTCAAAAAAAGGGGTTTGCCTCATGCCCACATATTATTGTGGTTGGATGGAGAGAAAAAGTTAAGAACTCCAACAGACATTGATGGAGTAATTTCAGCAGAATTATCGCATGCAGATTTATATCCTAAATTGTCAAAGGCAATTGCAACATACATGATACTTGGTCCATGCGAAGCCGGTTGGTTTACCTCACCTTGCATGACTAACAGTAGATGTCCAAAATTTTACCCCAAGAAATTTAAATTGTTGACTACTATTGATGATGATGGATATCCATGTTACAGATGTCGAGATAATGGAATATTCATTCTTAAAAATGGAATTAAGTTAGACAATAAAAATGTTGTGCCATATAGCCCATTGCTACTACTGAGGTACCAGGTCCATGTTAACACGGAATATTGCAACAAATCCAATTTAATCAAGTATTTGTTTAAATATGTCAACAAAGGTCCATATAGAGCAAATTTGAAAATTACTAATCCTTAAAAAGACTCTACTGAGACACCAATTATAGATGAAATTAAAAAATATTATGATTGTAGATATATATCTCCGTGTGAAGCTGTGTGGAGAATATTTGCCTTTGACATTCATCATAGATGGCCTCCGGTTCAAAGGTTGAATTTTCATCTATTATACCAGCAACCCATTCTATTTAAAGACAATGAAGAAATTGATGAAATATTTTATACAAATGAACATAAAAGAACAATGTTTTTAGCTTGGTTTGAGGCTAATAAAATTTATCCAGAGGGGAAAATTTTGACTTATTCTGAATATCCTAGCCATTTTGTGTGGATGGCAAAACAAAAAGAATGGAAATCGAGGAAGAGGGGTGTTAGTATTGGAAGGCTTACATATATTCCTCCTGGCTCAGGGGAATTATATTATCTCAGGTTATTGTTGAATTTTAAAAAGGGCTGTTGTAATTATGGTAACATCAGGACTATTAATGGTGTAATTTACAAAACGTATAAAGAGGCTTGCTATGCAATGGGGCTATTGGTAGAGGATAAAGAATTTACTGATGCCATTATAAAGGCTAGCAACCTTTCTTCAGGAACTCAGTTGAGAAGATTGTTTGTTACACTGCTACTCATGAATACTATGTCTAGACCTGAGGAAGTTTGGAACAAAACTTGGAAATTGTTATCAGATGACATTGTATACCAAAAAAGAAAAGAGTTTAACCTACCAAGTATAACTTTCTGTTTTCCTCAAAGTTTATAACATATTATTTTCCTCAAGGTATGACATATTGTTTTTTTGCTAGGTCTTACAATTGAAGATGGTCAGATACAAAACCTTTGTCTTTTACAAGTAGAAGACTTATTAATTTCTAATGGTAAATCTTTAAAGACTTTAACAGTCTACCACAACCTATTCATTCAGATTCTTTTATTTATGAGAATAGATTCATTATTGATGAATTAAATTATGACAAAATACAAATGTTTGAAATGCATTCTTCTCTTTTTCAATCTCTAAATGCGGAGCAACTGGATGTGTGTGAGAATATAATGACAGTAGTACTGTCACAAGTTGGCGATTTTTTTTTCTTATACGGCTATAGTGGCACAGGAAAAACGTTTATGTGGAAAACTTTGTCTACTGCAATTAGATCAAAAGGGTTGATTGTGTTGAATGTAGCTTCTAACAATATAACTTCTTTGTTACTACTTGGAGGAAAAATAGCTCATTCTAGGTTTTGCATTCTTTTGTTAATAAATGAACATTCAACCTGCAACATACCTCAAGGAAGTTTTCATGCTAGATTGTTGATTGAAACTAAATTAATTATATGGGATGAAGCTCCAATGATCAATAGGTTTTGTTTTGAAGCTCTTGATAGAACTCTAAGGGATGTCATGAGGGCTATAAGTGAAGAAAACTCTCTTAAACCTTTTGGTGGCAAAGTCATTGTATTGGGAGGTGATTTTAGGCAGATATTGCCTATTGTAAAAAATGGAACAAGATATGACATTGTGAAGGCAACAGTAAACTTCTCAGAATTATAGAAACAATGCAAAGTCTTCAAACTTACAGAAAATATGAGATTAAATAGTGAAAAATCAAAGCAAACAGCATCAGAAATAAAAGAGATTGCAGATTGGATACTTCAAATTGGAGATGGAGATATGGACTTAAATGAGTTGGGACAAGCAACTATTGAAATACCATAAGACATTCTAATTCTAAATGTTGAACAACCTTTATTGCACTTGGTTGAATTTGTTTATCCAGGCTACATGCAGAATCTTACCTCTGATGGATTTTTTGATGATGGTGCAATACTGTGTCCTACTACAGAATGTGTGGATCAAGTGAATGAGTTCATTTTATCCTTAATCCCCAGAGAAGAAGTTACTTATTTAAGTTTAGACACCCCTTGTCAATTTGATGAACAAGAAAATGCTCAAGCTGAGTGGTTTACAACTGAACTTTTGAATGATATCAAATGCTCCGAAATTCCTAATCATTGTGTTAAATTAAAAGTTGGAGTTCCAATAATGCTTCTAAGGAATATTGATCAAGCCAATGGACTTTGCAATGGAACGGGATTACAAACAATTCACTTGGGGAAGAATGTTATTGGTGCCAAAGTTATTACTAGAAAAAATATTGGTGATAACATATTTATTCCTAAAATGAACTTGGCTCCTTCATAATCAAGCCTGCCTTTTAAGTTTCAAAAAAGACAATTCCCAATATATTTGTACTTTGCTATGACAATAAACAAAAGCCAAGATCAAACGCTTAATAAAGTTGGTCTATATCTACCACGTCAAGTTGGTCTATATCTACCACGTCCAGTGTTTACACATGGACAGTTATATGTTATTGTTTCTAGAGTAAAATCCAAGAAAAGGTAGAAAATATTGATTTTGGATGATAATGGAAATACCAGTAATTCAACTACAAATGAGGTTTACAGAGAAATATTTGAAAATGTTTGAAACATATTGTTACAACCATACATATCAGGTATGAAAATTCTTTAATCCAAAACTATTTATATTTCTCATGTCTTTCTTCTAATATATCAACAGGAAACCAACAATTTATATACGTCATTTTTTTTTTTGTAATGACAGGTTTCTTCTAATTTTCCATTGTAAATCTTTCAACATGACTATAATGGATTACAAAGAAAGGTATTCATCTATAACTTCTTAATAAATTTCATAATTTAAATTGTCTATAATTTTGGTTTGATAAATTTGTTTCTTTTGGATGCTTTTAATACAGGAACTTCATTGTACTTAGTAAGAAAGAAGGGGATATTCTGCACAGAAAATAGGAAGTTATTATACTTTACACAGGTTGTGTATTATAATATTTTACACATGTGTTGTTACATAATGCTTCCTAAATAAAGTGATCAGACTTCAAATGTGTCTATTTCATTGCATGCGAAGATTCTTTCGATATACAGTATATATTACTTAAAATATTAAAACATTAAATTAATTATTAAAAAATTATTTAAAATAAAATAACTAATTGTTTTAGTGCATTTAGACAAGTATATGGTTCTTTGTTTACAAAAACAAGCAGCACAGTCACAGAAAATTAATAGAACTTTGGTTAATTAAATTTATTGTATCATATTATTCTATTTTATTTGTTCTATAACTATTAACTTCAACTATATATTTTTTTAAACTATAGAGACAAAAGCTATGACAGATACTCAATCATTCTTCATAATTTTTGAATATTTCCATGATTTTATTAATTGTCCACGGTTATATTGAGATTTCTCTTTTATTTTTTACTTTCTGCAATAATGCAATTAACGTGTTGTGCGAATTGAGATGTGTTGACATTAAATACAATATTGATCAACACTCATATTATGGCACCCAAAGAAAAACAGCTATATAGTCCATTTTGTATTGTTTTTTAGTATGTTCTGTTCTTTAACTGAGTATTTCTTCTGTTATAAAGCTTTAAATTTAACAATACATGTTACTTCTTTTGTTCTGGAATTTATTTTACATTTCCCATGAAATTGTTGCAAAATTGTTGTATGGATTGAGCTTTAAATAAACTTGGTAAAATGTAACGAAGTTGCTGCATTATTCTATAACTGGCTTGCTGTTTTTGGAACAATGTGTTTACCATTTTCTATGTGGTTAACATGTATAAAGCACCTACATGAATACATGATTTTTTAAATTACTTTCTTCATTAGTACCTAATGGATATTGTATCTAAAAGATTCCTATGCTTTATTTTTGCAGCTATGAAACACCCCTTGCCAATTTTATGAACAAGAAAATGTTCGACCTGAGTGGTTTATGACAAAATATTTGAATGATATCAAATGCTAGGGAATTCCAAATCATTGTGTTAAATTAAAAGTTGGAGTTCCAATAATGCTTATAAGGAATATTGATGAAGCCAATGAACTTTGCAATGAAACAAGATTACAAGTAATTCACTTGGAAAAGAATGTTATTGGTGCCAAAATTATTACCCAAAAAAATATTGGTGATCAAAAATATTTATTCCTAAAATGAATTTGACTCCTTCTAAATTTTTTAAGTTTCAGAAGAGCCAATTCCCAATATCTTTGGACTTTGTTATGACAATAAGTATAAATCAAGATCAAACACTTATTTTTAATTTGAATCATAATATTTTTATTTTAAGTCTATTTGATGTATTCTTATATTATTTACTAATAATTGATATAATTATAATTGACTCTACCATCATTTTTGATTGATTTAATTTAATTTTAATACATGTTAAAAAAATTAATTTAATATATGTAATTTATTTATTATTTATTATTATAATATTATCATTTAAATATGAAATATTTACAATATTCCCGTGCGTTCCACGGGTCAAGATATTAGTAGTATCCTCAACACAAATTGCTTCTGGATGCTTCTTCCTAGTCTGACCTGTAATACTGTGGAAATATCTGTTTCTGGCCAATGAGATTCAACCGGCATCAACATTAAAGTTAACAAATATTGATATTTTATTTTCAAGATTGTGTTATCCAATTCCTTGGTTCAGCAACTTGCATTGTTTTTCTAAACGTGTTATGTGTACTTGTTTTAATGTCCGGTCTGAAATAATAATATTGGAAAAAATATTTGCACGTTATAATAAAATAAATATCAATAATAAAAGTCAATTCACATCACAATAAATAATTAAACATGTGTTTATTGCTGTTGTTATAATAGAGTCGATCTGAAGATAAAAAAAAATCAATTCAATTCAATTCACATTACAATAAATCATTGAACATGGGTGTTTATTGCTGTTGTTATGTTAATACAATATTGAATGAAATTAAACAAAATATAACGTGTAATTATTGAAATTAAAATTTTATAAATATTCAATGATCCAAAATTTGAATATTTGTAATTAAATTTTTATTAAAAAATTTTATCTATTAAGTATTAAAAAAATTATATTTTTAAGTTGAGTTTTATCATTTTTTTTCTATTTAGATAACTATCTTATCTATTCATCTTCCTTATTTGTCTTCAGATATTAAAAAAATATAGATTTTTTTAATTAATATAAAATAAATGAAGATCGGAAAATAAAAGATGATCATCATCACCTGCATCAAAGTATTTCAATTAATATACATTAATTTTTAATAACAATTTATTATTTATAATAAATAATAATCTTATTAATAATAAAATTTTAAATTAATAATAAATTATCCAAAAATGTCATTTAAGTAGCATAAAAATTTACTAATTTATAAAATTTAGCATTGCATTAAAATTCTTAATATTAATTTATATTATTAAATCAATATTTACATTTATTAAAATTTATGTAAATATTAATTTAAATTAATTGTAATAATTAATTATAGCAATGTAATCAATGTGAGAAAGATTCTTAACCCAAAAAAAAAGTCAGAGTGCATAACGATGGGATCAAAAACTTTTTAAAAAAAGTTTGGATGATATTGAACTATTTAAAATCTATGAGATGAAATTGATTTTTGAAAGGATTAAAAGGATAATCAAAACCTTTGTAATTTTAGAAAAGTATTTTGAAGTAAATTTCTTAACTGATTCTTCATATGTGTAAAATATAAAACAAGTATTTTCAGTTGAGTTAATTAAGCTTTAAATAACTCACAAATTTGAGTATTTTTAATTAAGTTTTTATTGTTTAATATTTTCCATTAATTAGATAACATTATTGTTATCTTATCTTGGCAATTTAGTTATTTGTCTTTATTTATTAAGAAATGTAATGTTTTAAGATTAATATAATAATATGATAATGTGGTTAATGTAAAATGATAATTAACTTTTATTCTTTTGATTGAAAAGATATTGCATAATAAGAAATAATCATCGTTATTTGCATCAAAGTAGGAAAGATGATTATCTATAAGTACTAGACGATTATCTATTTTAATAATATATTGAAATAAATTATTTTATTTGATATTAAAATTTAAATTAATAAATTTTATTATTCATTATTATTTTAAAATAAAGATTTTTATATATTAAAATTTATAATAATTTTATATTTTAATTTGAAATTTATTTTAATTATTTACATTTTTGAAAAATATTTTTACATTAAATTATTTTTTTAAAATTTATTTTTAAAATTATTTTCTAAATATGTTAATACATAATTAAATTTTTTCTTTCACATGAATCAAATCTACTGCATATTTTTCACTTACTTTCTTCTTTTATTCTCAATCAAACCATCTTATTTTTTATTTTTTTCTCCTCTTTTCTTCTCATTTTCGCACCCACACTTCCATCCGAAACAAAGCCTTAGAAAGCAATGATGGTGGTCGTCGTTGTGTACATCAATATTCCTTAATGAATTGAGAAACATATTGACTTTATTATCGAACTCTTTTTAATGAAATAATAAAAGTCATTTAAGTCATTCCGTTGAAAACAAAATTAAAAAACACCTACTCAACTTTAAAATATACAAAATTTAAATTTAAGTACTGAATATAATAAAAAATTCATTAAAAGTTCAACTAATATTTTTAATTTAGTACCTAAGAAGGATGGAAAGATAGATGAAGGACAAAATTGTTCCTTAGACGATAAGGAACTGATCGAAACCGGTAAAAGAAAAAAGAAACATAATGAATGCTAAGTATGACGTGGATTGAATAGGGTCACCACGCGTAGATTTAGATATTTGTATGAAAAATGAACTTTTTTGACAGATTTCTACATCCTGTAACAACCCTGTATGTACGAAAATTAAATTACTAAATATAAAAAATGTTATGTAATAACCGTGTATGTACGAACATTAAATTATTAAATATAAAAATAAATAAAATAAGAAATCTTGATCCTATGTTGTGTAACTTTTCTTTTTCATATTTAACAACCAACAATTCTTCTACTTTAATAATTTCTTATATTATTTAATTACAAATCAATTTATTTTTATATTATTTTTTTAA
Organism: Phaseolus lunatus; assembly: GCA_013389735.1. Taxonomy (NCBI): domain Eukaryota; kingdom Viridiplantae; phylum Streptophyta; class Magnoliopsida; order Fabales; family Fabaceae; genus Phaseolus; species Phaseolus lunatus. The sequence goes on along the minus strand of CM023863.1, from coordinate 14,857,318 downwards.
GTGATGATGCATCGAAAATCATGTACTCAATTACACTTAGAAAGAAAAATAACTTTTGTTTAAATAGAAAAATTTTAAAATTGTATCGCGAGATCACGGGTACTTTTTGATGTGCAGTTGTTTCTTTTAAACGTGTAAATAGACTTGTAGAATGAAAGTGATAAAAAAATAAGAATTTAAAATAAATTGAATATAAATATAGATGAGTGTGCTGTGAGGAGTGCGAACAGAAATGGAGTTTGAGGGTTTACCAGAAGGCTGTATCGCTGACATTCTCTCCCGCACCACACCCATGGATGCGTGCCGGCTCTCTCTGGTTTCCAAGCTTTTCCATTCCGCCGCAGATTCCGACGCTGTGTGGGAACGTTTTCTTCCTTCCGATTACCATTCCATCATTTCCCAATCTTTGCTTCCCAACTATCCCTCCAAGAAGGCCCTTTACCTCGCCCTGTCAGATCACCCTGTCATTCTTGACGAGGGTAAAATGGTAAATCCCCTGCATCTTTCGCATCTCTTCAAACCTGCTCTCTTCCTTTGGTTTATCAGTTAACTGTCCAACCTGTGGAATGCAGAGCTTTCAATTGGAGAAAAAGAGTGGGAAGAAGTGTTACATGCTTGCTGCCAGAGCTCTCACCATCATTTGGGGAAGCACTGACCAGTATTGGAACTGGTTAACGCACCCCGATTCCAGGTCAACTCTTTCGCTTTTTGAATCAAGTTGTTGTTAGATCGTAGTTAGTGTATCTGCATTTTTATGAGTACTGTATCTATGCTGATCTTCAACTTTTGAGTGCTTGGACTCAAAACGACAATGTTTTGATTGGGGAAATTGAATTTTGTCTCTAATGAGATCACCGCAACAGTATCATCTTACCAATAATATTTGGCTAGTCATCAAAGAACTATTCTGGTGTGTCATTTCGATGATGCTGAAGCATAAGCTTATAAAGAAAATAAAGAGGGTGGGGGAAATTAATCATCTCTACTACAGCGGTGAGAGAAGTTGGTTTACCACCTTCAATTCGTAGTGTTATATAATTAGTTGTGATCTCACTTCAGAATCAAGGGATTTTGGGAGCCTTCATTATTTTCGTAGTTACCAGTAATTGGAGTAATAACATAACAGAGATGATTGTCACTATACATGTTTTAATTAATGTGAAAAATTGCTGAAAGAAAGATAAGTTCTGGACAATTTGTGATGCTACCCACTCTGTAATCCACCACTTTGGACCGTCTCACTTTAACTTTAGTAGCTCCTGGTCTCGTTTGGAGCCGTTTAACTCATTGTTGGTATGAGTAAAACAAAAACATGAGATTTTTTTGTGATACTATTACCCTCGTCAGATAAGAATTGTTCCTGTAACCTTAGTGGACTAAAATCTGAAATTCAATAACAGTGAATGTGTTCAAGTGTATAATAATTCTTTTCGAATATGGTTGATTATTATCATACTTGACAATTTCTAGACCCGAAATCAGTTATACTATCAATACTCACTTAGATGCAGATGCAGTTCATCATTGTGTGCTCAGATATTTTAAAGGTACTTCTGGCTAGGATCTCCTATTTTCTGCCACTTCGTGCTTACACTTGCAGGTCTAAGCAGTTGCTGAATAGTCCACACATGTGGACACCTGCAGAACGTAAAAAGTTTACTGTGTTTTCTCTTGACTTTCAAGTCTTTAAGTCTCTTGGGTAAACGAGGATCCTAATCCTAGGCAACCTAGTCAGTTAGTTTCTCTTCATTTTCATAGGAATTGACTTGTCTCTTGGAAAACAAAGAAGCAATCTAATGTCAGCTGTCATCAATTCATCTGCATAGGCTAATTATAGGTCCTTGGCAGCTGTGGAAAGTAAATTAAGTTGGTCATTTTATTTCCAGCATAATTTATTCATTTCTTCCAACTCTATCCCTTAGTTATTGTAATAATAAGAGCTATCCAAATGCATCTAAACCCTCTGATAAGATGATAATAGGCATTACCTGACATTTTGAGGTAAATGTATGGTCTCATATTGGTTCATGTTTATAGCCACCATTAGTTTGCTAACTTAGCATATGTATGGATAAAAGTTCGGAAAGTGCTTTTGAGAATTCAAATGCTCATTCCTGAATTCCTATACAAAATGAAGAAGGAAGATTTAGTGTTTTCTAAGGTCACAGTAATGTCTCTACACCTGTATAATTTTGAATCAACAACATTTTTAAGTTTCTTGTTTCAATGGCTACTGTACTGAGTATGGATGCTTTCTTTTGTTCTGACACTTCATTGTCGCTAATTATTCCTATCCTTATAATTTCTTCGTACACTATTGAACAGGTTCCCGGAAGTTGCTACACTCAGAGACGTGTGTTGGCTTGAAATTCGTGGGGTGTTAAAAACCCTTACCTTGTCCCCGGATACTCAGTATGCTGCTTATTTTGTTTTCAAGATGATCAATGCCCGTGGTTTTGAAAACGTCTGTGTGGAGTTATCAGTTAATTTCGATGGTGACCATGGTAGTAGCAAAAATGTGTGTTTGGATCCAAGAGAAAGATCACGAAACGATAGAGGAGTTGCAGGGTTGCAGCGTCCCAGTGCAAGAAGTGATGGGTGGTTGGAGATTGAGATGGGAGAATTTTTCAATATTGGCATAGAAGATGAAGTCCAGATGAGTGTGATGGCGGTAAAGGATGGTAGATGGAAGTCTGGCCTCTTGGTTGAAGGAATAGAGGTTAGGCCAAAGTATGAGAATTAAGCAACCGGAATTTACTTTATAATATATGCATAGGTCTTGCTTCGGGGATGCAGAATGTTGCTTGCATATTTTAAGCATCAACCTTTGAACTATGGTATATTTTTGTACCAAACATGTACTTCCAACTTAAACAATTCAGTTCCTCTTACAGGAACAAAATAAAAATATATTACATTATCATGTTCCTGCATCAACTTATTCATGCGGAGTTTTCTCATTTATCATGTCATTTGTTGCTTCATGTCCACATACAACACAAAGGACAAACACATTCAAAAATTTCATAATGCACAATAATAACCAGATATACAAACACATGTTAACCAACATAACCAATTCAATCCATCACATGGCTCATATCATCTAAAAAGTATCTATGGATTTTTTTTTCATTTATATTTTTTTTAATTCCAAATAAATCATTTAACAAATTTATTTAAAATATAGACTGGGATAAAAATTAATTTTGAAGTATAATTAAATAAATTTGTATAATAAAATATCAGTAAACCAAATTGGAATAAGTTAACAACTTCAATTTTATAGTTTAAATAATATATAAAATTAAATTTTAAATATTTTTTTAATGATTAATATTTCTTTTATCAATAACTTTATTATGATTTATTTTATCTTTTTAAATATATCCAAATAAATTTTACTAATAATTATTAATAGGTAAATACGAGTTGGATACTATGATATTTATAGGCATCTCATCAAGAATAGGTAATTAAAATACATGTATCAATGTACCAATTATTAACTCATTTATTAGAGATACCTATTTAGTATTTGATATGGATTTTATTAATAGATGTCCATGAGTATATTTTTGTTTTTGTCTAATTACCTTTGTCGTTCTTACATTTAGAGTCAATATTCAATTTAATATAGTGGTTTTCAAAAAAAAAAATTTGGTCCCAAAGTTTTTAAAAAAGGTTAAATTTGGTCATTTCCATAAAATTTCTACCAATGCCGTTAACGATTGATGATGTGGCGCGCACAATCATATTAGTCTACACACGTGGCACATAAGACGTTAGACTACAGTCTTCCACCATTCAACCTTCCACCGTTTAACCTAGTGTTAGTCACCAAGGAGGAGTATGCTGCGATACGATCTCGGCGTCGCTGATACGGCCATCACGATCCAAATCGGTGCATCGAAAATAAGCATTGAAGAGATCAACATTAGGTTTTGCAGATGCCATTACAGAATTCAATAGCACCGCCTGATTTGAATTGATTGCACACTTTTATAGTTTGGCTTTGTAGATCACACCATCTAACTTACAAAGAATTAACCTCTGATTCACTCACCAGACCATCTTCACAACAGAATTCATTAATCGCTTCTCTTCGCCTTCAATCCAATCCAATCCCCACACTCACCCAACAACAAAATTACAGATCATCCCTCTTTCCTCATTTCTCCCTCAACGGGCAAATATACCCCTCCCCTCTCCATTTTATTTATATAATTCATTCATATTAAAACAATAACATACATCTATATCTACACTTGATAATCAGAATTATCTTATAATAATTAGAAATGTTAGACAAATCTCTATAACATTTCTAATCCAAAACATCATGATAATTACTAATAAATCATAAAAACTATATATAAAAGAAAATTTATTCTATAATTAAATCTGGAACCAAACTCCTAGTTAAAATTTAAAAGAAAATTAACAAATTTCACATTTGTTGTTTAAATTTATTTTAAAAAGATATTTATGTGAGTGAAATAATAATGCATATTTATATTTTAACTTGAAAAGTCAAATTTAATAAACTGGAGTTATGGCATGGGCAATCTAGTAATTGTAGTTGAGTCTAGAATTCCCCAGGAGTTGGTCACAATGGGCTATTTGTCGGCAATGCTTTCTCTTCATCATCTTCCTCTGCACATTACAGGTTTATCCTATTTCTTTATTATTCTCAACCCCACCTTTCTCTCTCCTCACTTTTTCTCTCTAACATCTTCTCCATTTATGCTTACACCCTCTTCATACTCTTCCACCACACAACCACACAATGGAACAACTCACCAAAATATCTAAGCTTTTCTTCATACTCTTCCACCACATCACTTGACACGTCTCTCACAATACCACTCCCCAACCTCAATGGGCCTCCTTGTAGGCTGACATTGAAGCCTACCTCAAACAAACCATTCCCATCAAAGAGCTACTCGAGGTCTACAAGCCCATGCATCACCTCATCTTCGCCGCTCCCGAACCGCTACGACAACCTTGTTACTGAACCTGTCTAATGCGCACGCGCATGAGGAGATTGGTCAAGGTGAGGGGTCCAACATAACACTAGTGTGCAAAAGATAGGGACAGAAATTGCAACAACTTTGAATAATATGGATGTTAGCAGTGAGTATGTTTTGAAGCTAAAAAGGAAAAGGGTGGAGGTGATGCACAGAGTAGGAAGGTGGAAGGTGGAGGGTGAAGGAGAGAGAGAAAAAGGAAAAGGGTGGTATAATGTAGGACACTCAAAATGACGTGTCAACTCCTTCACAATCCACATAAGCACCCCTTAACGTCGTTTGTTGTGCCTTAACAAAAAGGATCATTTTGGATACATTTTTAAAAATATAGGGACCAAATTGATTTTTTTTTAAAAAACCACTATACTTAATTGAATATTGGCCCTAAATGTTGGGACCAATAAGGTAATTAAACCTTTTTTTTTTCATTCCTAATTAATTACACTTAAAAAGTTATAAGTATCCTTTGCCACATCATACTCTGGTCTCTTCTAGCCCATCATAATATACACTTACCAATATCTAGAAGACACACATGTGTGTTGAAATTATATATTAGAGATTATGTACCTATCACATTATTGTTCTCTTTGACACTAGCTAGAGACATGAAACATTATCCCCTCATTTGTTAGGGTAAATTCCTATGACTTATAAGAGGTTTTTTTTTTTTTTTTTTTCACAGTGCAAACTAAGTCATAAAAACATCTCTCAACTTTGATCACTTTTTGTCTTAGTCTATGTGAATGCAGTAAATAGTAGAGTCACATTACATAGTGTTATCTCTTTGGTAAACAATTTATCCACATTACATCGTCAACCACACATCACAACAATTTTACACTTCCCACACCCACACACAAACACACACGTGCACACACGTGCGCACATAATACAAGTGTGAGGACGGATGACTACGAGTTTACTTTGGTGGATCTAAACAAGATGGATTATACAAACAAATAATTTATTCAAATACATCAACTAACACAAATATTTTATGTTAGTGATCCATCTAATGACAAGTGATCAATGGTCCTGAAGGGAAAAATCATGCACATAACTCATGATGACAACTCTTTTGATATGCATGAGACATTGTGTTTCTCATCAAGAACATTTTTTGTCGATGTGGACAACGAAGTAGACCACATGAATGCTATTACGAGTGATCATGTTGAAGGGATATAGGAAAACATAACTTCCTAATAGGTGTGTGTATTACTAGTTTTCATACTTTTATTATTGTGAAATAACTTATGCTTTGTTTGGATTGGGAAATAGAAAGTTGAGGGTGTGGAAGAGTGGAAATGTGAAGATTTGAGAAGAAAGTGTGAAGAAAGTTGAGTGTGTTTGGATTGTAGTATGCTATAGTGGACGTGTGAAGAATGTTTATTGAAATACGTTAGTGATGTGATAGTTGTAAGAGTATTTTAAATTATTTTTAATGTTATAAATTGTAAGATTACAAATTTACCCTTGTATATAAAAAATAGAAAAATGAAATATTAATTAATTTAAAACACATTTTAGTTAATTAAAATAATTTGTATTATATTATTTAATTTGTATTATATTATGTTATATATATATATCAAATATATAATTTTATTCATATAAAAATATTAATATTAATGATGATTGTCATGATTATTATTATTATTATTATTATTATAGAAAAGTTAATATATTTTAAAAAGTAAATGAGTATTTAAAATTTGGGTAAGAAAATTTTTGTATATGTTTAAAATTTAACAATATTATGATATATGAAAGGAATATTAAATAATAATCAATAACATGAAAATCTGAATATTAAATAATAATTTTAATAATGTTCAACATAAAAAATGACCTAGTATAAAAAATGAAATGTTCATGATAATAAATATTTATAATTTTTAAATTTGAATCATTAAAATGGATTCTTATTAATAAAATATTCATAAGAAGTAATTACATAAATATTTTTAATTTAAATCACATCTCAATTCAATAGGGTAATATAAAAAAATATAATTATTCTAAATTTTCAATATTAAAATGAGTACTCATTAATAAAACAAAAAATTAATAATTACATTAATAAAATAATTATATTATTTTTATTTATAGAATTTAAATATTCAAATTCTCATTAATAAAATCTAATCTGAATTACTATAATATATCAATTGAATTTTATTATTTATATTTTTAAAATTTAAATGGATTTTGTATTCTCATTAATAAATCAAAATCTAGATTATTATAATATATAATTGAATTCTATTATTTATATTTTTAGAATTTAAATATTTAAATGAATTTTCCATTATCATTAATAAATCAAAATTTAGATTACTATAATATATAATTATAATTGAATTCTGAATAACATAATATAAATAAAATTACTAAACTAATAGCCTATAATTTCAAATAATGTATTTTATTAATTCTGATTAATAAGATTTTTTTTAATATTTCTAAAAATAAATACAAACAAAATACTAAATTAGAAAGAAAAACACAAAAAAAACATCTAAAAATTAAAAGGAAAAATAAAATAAAAAAATTGAAAAATTTGTAAAAAACAAATGAATATAACTGATTATGCTTTGCCTTAAAAAAACAACATAATCAATTATCCACTGTTTTTAGGAGTCTAATGGATTATGTCTTTCCTTAAAAAAAGAACCTAATCGATTATGTTAAATATCTGAATAGCATAATCGATAATGTATATTTTAACACACACCACATAATCGATTATCTTCCTAAAAATATAAGTTAATCGATTATGTTGTATGCTTAATTGATTATCAACTATTTTTTATGACATAATCGATTAAGTCCTATGTGTTTTTTCATGCATAATCGATTAGAAACTATAAAAACTATTAAAATTATTATTTATAATTTTATTATAATTTTATAAATTAATCTGAAATATTATTATTATTTTAATATTTATATTATTAATATTAATAATATTTTTTTTATTATAAATATATAAATATATTTATGTTTTTAGGTATATAGGTATTTTTTATTTTATTAAAAATAGTATTATTAATAAAATTATTAATATTTAGTATAAATAAAATTAAAATAATTAATAATAATAATATTATTATTTACTAAAATTATTTTATTTACATTTATTATCATTATTTTAAAAATTTGTTTTAGTTAATATTATTATTTATAATTTTATTATTATTTTATAAATTAATTTTAAATATTATTATTTTAATATTTATATTATTAGTATTAGTAATACTTTATATTATTATTATTTATTTGGGTATCTACAGTTTATTTGAAATAAAATTAAAAAAATTAAATGATTTTTATTATCTTTTATATGTTGAGGGTAAAAATGTAAGTGTGTAAGACTCCATGTGGCTTTTTCTTCTCCCGTTGAACCAATGAGAGGCACACAAAATCACCCAACTTCCCATCTCTTCACCAATGAGAGGCACAAAAAATCACCCAACTTCCCATTTCTGCACCCTTTCTCCCTCATCCATATGTTGAAACAAACATGGGGTGCACTCTCACATCAGTCTGCATGAACAGTGCACCCTTAATCCAAACACACGGTTAGTAAATTTGTTACTTTTTAGGATTATGATGAATTCTAGATCTAGAAGGGGAAAAGGCAAACCATGTATTATTGACTCTTGGATAGAGATAATGTAACGCCTCTCAAAATTTTATTCATTTTTATATAATAAAATAAAAGTAAAACAATAATATCCAAATTTACATAGATATATATATAATAAAATTCATCTATTCCATACATTGTATCTCAAAATAACATCTCTCCTCGCAGGGAGTTTAATATATATATATATATATATATATATCAAAAGTTTTCAAAATAAAACAAGATACAACATTCAGGACAGACGATCCATTCCTCCAAGGTGCTCACTGAGGAGCTCTACTACCTGCAACATCATCGGCTCCCGTGTAAATTATACAGGATCATCACAGTTTTAAAGAAAACAACCACAAAACAAACCAAAGGGGGTAAGCTAGATATTTTTAAAACTTTAAATATGAAACTTTGCATCAATGTAAACCATCAAATATTCACACATTTCACAATTCCTTCAAGTGTCTATCATTTCACATAACCATTAAGTGTCTACCAATAATTTCAATATTCCTCTTTCTCACGTCAGACTTCCACTGACTCATCACCCATAGACACTTGACACTACTTCCGGAAGACTCGTGCACTGACTAGACTCAGAGATCTGCACCTGTCATACTACACCACTGTGAAATCCACACAGGGTCGCTGTGAAATCCACACAGCTATGCGCATAAAAATAATCTCAATCTCAATATCATCACTCTCCTAGTATGACACGGTTAATCCATACAACAGGTCAAGTTAGTTATCTTTCAAACAACTTACCCATACATATGAACCTCCTTCGACTCTCAACGCCTGAATAACTTCATCTATATGATTCTATTATATCAGGAGAGTCAGGATATCTCCTTCTAGAAAAATCACCGGTCAATGCACACTCTACACGATCTTACACGGTATTTTCTTTCCTGAAAATACTATGCCTTGATCCCACTTTTCACATTACTCCATATATCATACAACACACAATTTGAACCAGTCAATCATACATATTTTTACACCGTTTCTAAACAATCCAAATCATACTAAAGTTCAAGATTTAGAAGGTCATATGCATTTCACAGCATCTACCATATTTAAAGTATCACGTTTTCAAGCTCAAACAAATTCTGATTCACACATAAAACAGAGCATCGTGCAAGAAAGTTTGAAACCGACGACCACGTCATCCCAACATCAGAATCTTCTAGCTTAAGGTTTATTGAAAATAAATCTAGCTTCCCTTACCTGGACTTGCATAAAAACTCACTAAGAGCTCCAAACCCACCGAAACTTAAAGATGTCCTAACCTGCACCATGGAGCCTTAATCACAAAACTGACTATACTACTCATTTTCTACGTTAACAGAGACGATTTCTGAAGCTAAGAGAGTCGCATGCAACGCCTATGCAGAGGCAACCCTCTCAAGTTCAGAATCGACTCGAAAAACAGAGTAAAACGACTTACTCTATTTTAGCGTCCTGATCGGAAAACATGCAGAGAAAAACGCCACAGTCCAGTGGCAGTTGCCTTCGTCAAACTGGTGAGGGAGGCGTCCGTGACGTTGAGAGAAGGAGGAGAAAGGAGAAGGGGAACGAAATGAGCTTATTCCCTCAGCTATTATGGTCGAACGACTCTGTAGCCTTCACGGCCATCACCCACTCTCTGAGCAACCTTGCGTGTGGGTTTCCTCTAACAGGATGGCCACGTGGGTCTCTGCGCACACTAACTCTGGGTCACTTTCCATACCAACTCTCTGGTGCCAACTGTTCTGAAGCACTCTTACTGACTATGTGTCGCGCATGCAGAACGCTCATGCTGGGAGCCTAGGCCCCACCTTATCTGTGTGAAACACGACATCGCGCGATGACCGTTACGTTTATCCTCCCAACTGATGACTGATGACCGATGCCTCATCCTGGCAGACGACCGATGCCTCATCCTGGCCGACGACCGATGCCTCATCCTGGTGGACGACCGATGCCTCATCCTGGTGGACGACCGATGCCTCATCCTGGTGGACGACCGATGCCTCATCCTGGCGGACGACCGATGCCTCATCCTGGAAGACGACCGATGACAGGTTGGTACCAACTCCTCGCGCGCCAATGCATGCAACACTAAGGTCAATCTCTTATGCTCCAGCATAGAGTTTCGCATGCATAGCGTACCTAAGGTTCAAATCACACCTGGGTACATGTGATTTCCTGGAACCCACTATGGCCCAACCGACTGACCTCTACCCTAACGCCCTCAGACCTTGGGCGACGTCTGAGGTCTGACTACTATGAATTTTCTATTACAAGCTCTTTTCATTTTAAATAATAACATATTCATAAATCATTTAAAATATATCACTTCTATTCCAAATAAATTTCTAGATCCTTACAGATAACATATCTAAACATAGAATTATTTCTGTTTTATTTCTATGATCACAACATAATTACATGAGTGAAATGTTTTAGGTATTTAATGATCCGTTTTTATTGTCCAAGGATGACATCCAAAAGTTAGAGAACAATGAACTGCTTTCTTTCTCCAATGTAGACAATTTAGTTTTCTTTTGTAATTGATAAAATTTGTAGGTTAGAAAAGATTATTTTATATAGTTTTTAGTTAAAATATTTAACTATTATTATTGAAATTTTTGGTATTTCATATTTTTGTTTGAAGTCAAAACTAATATTTATTTTTTTTCCAAAAAAGTCAAAATTTTATGTCCAATTATCTTTGGTCCTATGTAAAATTTAGACATTTTTAATTTATTTTTAAATACAAATTTATATCAGATTATATTTTGGTTCAACATAAAATAGAAATTTTCACTTTGAAGGTTCGAGATAAAATTACCTCATTCACATCCATATTGAACTATTATCAAACATAAAAAATTCTAAATAATAGGTATAAAAAACCTCTTTTACACTGTTGTTTTATAACGATTTAATTTTTTCACAACCTATCTCAATCTATTAGAATGCTAAATACCTCTTTTACACTAGTCTTTATAATGATTTAAATTTTTAACAACCAACTCAATCTATTGGTAGGTTAAATAAGTTGATTCCTTAAATTTTACAAACATAAAAATTATATATTTTAAATGATTTTATATTTGAGATGATAACTTTTAATATTTAACAACTAATATAAACTTAAATGTTAAATATATTAAATAAAACTCTTAAAACAAATTAAATATTTAATCTGTTCAAAAGATTAAGAATTCAAGAATAAAACATTACTTAATTTATATTTTCCAAAAATCTAAAAGGTTTAGTTGTAACTGCTTAACCTATGAAATAAGTTAAATTTGATTTAGTACATAATTAATCAATTTTATTTTTTAATATAAATCAGCTCAAATTTATAATGAGTCAAAATAATTTAAAGGTTAAAACTATTCTGATAGTACCTAGAAAAATACAAATATCCCATAACATTATGTGTTAAATTATATGTTGTAACATAACAAATATAAATATTTGTAATTAATGTTATATATAATTTTCTATTATTTAAAAGTTAATTCGTAATTGCAAATTGTATGCAACATTTGCACCTTTGTGTGGGATAGAGTATAATATAGTTAAAGAAAAAGTAATTATTTACTAATTGGGCTGTGGAAAGACTATTTTATATATAATAAAATATTATATATCCAATAAAGTTAAAAGTTCAATAATCGTGTGGCTGAGAGATATATATGTGTCACCCCATTCTCTTAACTGCTAAGCTCCCTCTTCTCAGAACCTGTATATAATAATAACATAATAACAAGATGCGCATTATAAGTGTATTTATATTTTTATTACATTAAAAAATATATAATTTTATTATTTTCATAAACAATTAATTAAAAGAACAATATATTTAATATATATATATATATATATATATATATAATATAATTTTCTAAAATTATGAGCTTAAAAAGTTATATACAACTTTAAAGATGTTAAAGTATAAATTTTCTAAAATAAGTTATAAAGGTGTTAAAGATAACCTTTCTATAATAAGTTCGTTGAGTGGGAGTAAAAAATTTGTGGTGTGTCAAAAAATGATGATCCTATTTATATATGTTACGTCAGACATCAAACCGTTGTTGTAAACACGTGAAATCTTGAGATCTGTGTTATGAGAAGTGCGAACAGAAATGGAATTTGAAGGTTTACCAGAAGGCTCCATCGCTGACATTCTCTCTCGCACCACACCCATCGATGCGTGCCGGCTCTCTCTAGTTTCCAAGCTTTTCCGTTCCGCCGCAGATTCCGACGCTGTGTGGGAACGTTTTCTTCCTTCCGATTACCATTCCATCATTTCCCAATCTTTGCTTCCCAACTATCCCTCCAAGAAGGCCCTTTACCTCGCCCTATCAGATCACCCTGTCTTCCTTGACCAGGGTAAGAAGGTAAATTCCCTGCATCTTTCGCATCTCTTCAAACCTTCTCTCTTACTTTGGTTTATCAGTTAACTGTCCAACCTGTGGAATGCAGAGCTTTCAAATGGAGAAAAAAAGTGGGAAGAAGTGTTACATGCTTGCTGCCAGAGCTCTCTCCATTGTTTGGGGAGACACTAACGAGTATTGGAACTGGTTAAGGCACCCCAATTCCAGGTCAACTCTTTCGCTTTACGATTCTACTTGTTGTTAGATCGTAGTTAGTGTATCTGCATTTTTATGAATACTGTATCTATGCTGATCTTTAACTTTTGACTGCTTGGACTCAAAACGACAATGTTTTGATTGGGGAATTTGAATTTTTTCTCTAATGAGCTCACCGCAACGAGTATCTTACCAATGATATTTGGCTAGTCATCAAGGCTATTCTGGTGGTGTGTCATTTCGATGATGCTGAAGCATAAGCTTATATAGAGAATAAAGAGGGTGGGGAAAATTAATAATCTCTACTACAGCGGTGAGATAAGTTGGTTTATCACCTTCAATTTGTAGTGTTTACATAATTAATTGTGATCTCACTTCAGAATCAAGGGATTTTGGGCGCCTTCATTATTTTCATAGTTACCAGTAAGTGGAGTAATAACAGAGATCATAGTCACTATACATGTATTAATTAATGAGAAAAATTGCTGAAAGAAAGATAAGTTCTGGACAATTTGTGATGCTACCCACTGTGTAATCCACCACTTTTGACTGTCTCACTTTAACTTTAGTAGCACCTGGTTTCGTTTGGAGCTGTTTAACTCATTGTTGGTATGAGTAAAACAAAATCATGAGATTTTTTTGTGCTACTATTTCCCTCGTCAGATAAGAATTGTTCCTGTTACCTTAATGGACTAAAATCTAAAATTCAATAACAGTGAAGGTGTTCAACTGTGTAATAATTCTTTTCAAATATGGTTGATTATTATCATACTTGACAATTTCTAGACCCGAATTTAAAGGTACTTCTGGATAGGATCTCCTATTTTCTGTCACTTCGTGCTTACACTTGGAGGTCTAAGCAGTTGCTGAATAGTCCACACGTGTGTGGACACCTGCAGAACCTAAACAGTTTACTGTTTTTGTCTTGACTTTAAAGGCTTTAAGTCTCTTGGGTAAACAGGGATCCTAATCCTAGGCAAGTTAGTCAGTTAGTATCTCTTCATTTTCCTAGGAATTGACTTCTCTCTTGGAAAACAAAGAAGAAATCTAATGTCAGCTGTCATCAATTCATCTGCATAGGCTAATTATAGGTCCTTGGCAGCTGTGGAAAGTAAATTAAGTTGGTCATTTTATTTCCAGCATAATTTATTCATTTCTTCAACTCCATCCCTTAGTTATTGTAATAATAAGAGCTATCCAAATGCTTCTAAACCCTCTGATAAGATGATAATAGGCATTATTACCTGACATTTTGAGGGAAATGTATGTATGGTCTCGTATTGGTCCATGTTTGTAGCCACCATCGGTTTGCTCACTTAGCATATGTCTGGATAAAAGTTCGGAAAGTGCTTTTGGGAATTCTAATGCTCATTCCTGAATTCCTATACAAAATGAAGAAGGAAGATTTAGTGTTTTTTAGGGTCACAGTAATGTATCTACACCTGTATAATTATTTATGAATCAATGAAAAACATTTTTAAGTTTCTTTTTTCAATGGCTTCTGTACTGATTATGGATGCTTTCTTTTGTTCTGACTTCATTGTCGCTAATTATTCCGATCCTTATATTTTCTTCGTAAACTATTGAACAGGTTCCCGGAAGTTGCTATACTCATAGAGGTGTGTTGGCTTGAAATTCGTGGGGTGTTAAAAACCCTTACCTTGTCCCCGGATACTAAGTATGCTGCTTATTTTGTTTTCAAGATGATCAATACCCATGATTTTGAAGACATCTTTGTGGAGTTATCAGTTAATTTCGATGGTGACCATGGTAGTAGCAAAAATGTGTGTTTGGATCCATTCGACGATGACGACGACGAGAGAGGAGCTGCAGGGTTGCAGCGTCCCAGTGTAAGAAGTGATGGGTGGTTGGAGATTGAGATGGGAGAATTTTTCAATATTGGCATAGAAAATGAAGTGCAGATGAGTGTGATGGAGGTAAAGGAAGGTACATGGAAGTCTGGCCTCGTTGTTGAAGGAATAGAGGTTAGGCCAAAGTATGAGAATTAAGCAACCGGAATTTACTGTGTAATCTAAACGGGAATTATATAATATATGCATAGGTCTTGCTTCGGGGATGCAGAATGCTGCTTGCATATTTTAAGCATCAACCTTTGAACTATGATGTATTTTCGTACCAAACATGTACTTCCAACTTAAACAATTCAGTTCCTCTTACAGGAACAAAATAAAAATATATTACACTATACATGTTCCTGCATCAACTTATTCATGCGGAGTTTTCTCATTTATCATGTCATTTGTTGCTTCATGTCCACATACAACACAAAGGATAAACACATTCAAAAATTTCATAATACACAATAATAACAGGATATACAAACACATGTTAACCAACATAAACAATTCAAGTTTTTATCAATCACGTGTCTCGTATCATCTAAAAAGTATATACGGATTCTTTTTTTCTTTTTTCTTTTTTTAATTCAAAATAAATTATTTGAAAAAATTTATTTAAAATATAGACTCAGATAAAAATTAATTTTGAAGTATTATTAAATAAATTTGTATAATAAAATATTAGTAAACCCAAATTTTATAATATATATTATAAAATATATAAAATTAAATCTTAAATTATTTTTTAATGGTTAATATTTCTTTCAACAATAACTTTATTATGATTTATTTGATCTTTTAAAATATATCCAAATAAAATTCACGAATAATGATTAATAGGTAAATGCGAGTTGGATACTATGATTTTTATTCGTATCCCATTAAGAAATAGGTAATTAAAGTAGATGTATCAATGTATCAATTACTAACACATATTTATTAGAGATATCTATTTAATATTTGTTATGGATTTTATTCATAAATATTCATGAGTATATTTCTTTTGTAATTCCTAATTAATTAAACCTAAAAGGTTATAGGTATCATTTGTCACATCACACTCAAACCTCTTCTAGCCCATTATATAATAGAGATTATGTACCTATCACATTATTGTTCTCTTTGACACTAGCTAGAAACATGGAACATTATCCCCTCATTTGTTAAGGTAAATTTCTAGAATTTTTTTTCACTGTACAAACTAAGTCATAAAAACATTTCTCAACTTTGATCACTCTGTCTTAGTCTATATGAATGCAGTAAATAGTAGAGTCACATTACATAATGTTATCTCTTTTGTAAACACTTTATCCATGTTACATTGTCAACACCACACATGACAACAACTTTTACACTTCACACACGCAAATACACACGTGCCCACATAATACAAGTGTGAGGACGGATGACTGACTTTACTTTGATGGATCTAAACAAGATGAGTTATACAAACAAATAATTTATTCTGATACATCAACCAACACAAACATTTTATGTCAATGATCCATCTAATGACAAGTGATCAATGGTCATTGTATTTCCAGCATAATTTATTCATTTCTTCAACTCTATCCCCTATTTAGTTATTGTAATTTGTAATAATAACAACCATCTAATTGCTTCTAAACCCTCTAATAAGATGATGAAGAATAGACATTATCTGACATGTTTTGAGGGAAATGTATATGGTCTCATGTTTGTAGCAACCATCAACTTGCTAACATAGCATATGCTGTATGTATAAAAGTTTGGAAAGTGCATTTAGGAACTCTAATGCTCATTCCTGAATTCCTATACAAAATGAAGAAGGAAGATTTAGTGTTTTTAAGGTCACAGTAATGTATCTACACCTATATAGTTATGAATCAATGAATAACATTTTTTAGTTTCTAGTTTCAATGGCTATCTTGGATTTTTGAAAGTTATTCATGTCTCTTCTTGTGGAAGACAATGAGCGATGTCGTGGCAGGGGATAAGAATAGAGTTGTGAACGGTGGTAAGGTGTAGAGAGAAAGAAGATAGGCACAGAAATTAATCAGAGGAAAAAAAAACTTTATTGAAGATTGAACTATTTTAATAAGAAAGGGGTAAATGTTAAATACACCCTAAAGATACAATTGGGCTTGGCCCATACAAAACAGAAAAAGGCCCAGAAAGATAAACCCCCCCTCAAGCTGGTGGGTGAATGTTTTGCACACCAAGCTTGCTAAGAAGTCTATGAAAAACTTCATTGTGTAGCGGTTTTGTGAGAAGATTTGCTGGCTGGTTTTCGATGCTTATAGGAAGTAAGTCAAATAAACCTTGTTGCAATTTCTCCCTCACCACATGACAGTCGATATCTAGGTGTTTAGTCCTCTCATGAAAACTACTATTATGTGCAATGTGCCTTGCAAATTGACTATCATAGTAGAGGCTTGCTGTTTTGTTGGTATTGATATCCAGGTCTTCAAGCAAGTATTTAAGCCATTGAATTTCACAGCACATAGACACAAGTGCTCGATATTCAGCTTCGGAGGAAGACCTTGATATAGTGCTCTGCTTCTTTTTTTTCCATGATACAAAAGATTCTCCAAGAAAGATGCAATATCCAGTAGTTGACCGTCGAGTAGAACACAAGATGCCCAGTCAGAATCACTAAAAGCTTGAATTTGAATGTTTGTATCTTTGGGATAGAATATACCTTGTGTTGGTGATGATTTCAAATATCTTAGAATTCTCTGAGCAGCTAGATGATGTAGCTTTGTTAGTGCTTGAACAAATTGACTGAGGAACTGCACAGAGAAATTGATGTCTGGTCCAGTGTCACCAAATACAGCAACCTTCCGATAATTCTTCGATATGCAGTAATGTCATGCACAAAGGATTTCTATTCGAAAAGCTTTTCATTCTTTTTAACCATAGGAGTTGTTGTTGGCTTAGCATTTAGCATACCTACATCTGCCAAAATCTTAAGAGCATACTTCCTTTGACATATATGGATACCTTTCTTAGTTCTAGCTACTTCTAATCCTAAGAAGAACTTAAGATTATCGAGTTCTTTGATTTCAAAAGTAGCATTTAAAGAACTTTTCACTTTATTGATCTCATTCATATCATTTCCAGCAATAAGAATATCATCAACATATATGAGGAGAGGCATAACGGAGGTTTCAATTTTCTTTTACAAACATTGAACTATCAGCTTTTGAATGAACAAAATTAATGGTAAGAAGAAAGGAAGTGAGTTTATTGTACCACGGTTTACTAGCTTGTTTTAAGCCATATAAAGACTTGGTTAGCCGACAAACTTGATGAGATTTCTTAGTGATGACTCTAGGAGGTAATTCCATGTATACTTCTTCTTGTAGATCACCATGTAAGAAGGCATTGTTTACGTCCAACTGTTCTAGATGCCAATTCATGATAGATGCAATAGCCAGAATACTTCGTATGGTAGTAAGTCTAGCTACAGGTGAGTACGTTTCCATGTAATCAATACCTTCACGCTACGTATATCCTTTCGCTACAAGCCTTGCCTTGTATCTCTCGATGTCTCCATTAGCTCTTCGTTCGATTTTATATACCCATTTGCAACCGATGGGCATTTTATTAGGAGGAAGATCCATGATTTCGCAGGTCTTGTTGACTTCTAGTGCCTTAATTTCCATCTCCATAGCTTTCACCCATTCAAGGAATTCTTTAGCTTTTTCATAGCATCGTGGCTCAGTTTGTGTTGAAATAGATAAAGTATACTTTAGTTTCCTTTCTGACAGTTTTTTATAAGAAATAACAGAACTTAGTGGGTAGAGTACGTTATCATTGTTTCTGAGAGTCTTATTACATGGTGTTGCCATGATTTGATGATGATAATCTTCTAGATATGCAGGTCTTTTTCTTTCTCTCGTAGATCGTCTCAGAATTTCATGTTCAGCTTGTTCTTGGCTTTGTCTCTGTTCTTCTTGTTCTGTTAAGTTCTTCTCAATTGCAATCTGCTCAAGATCATCACAGTGATACCTCATTGGATCACTGGTCTCTCCTTCAATCACCTGTTCATCCCTTTCTTTTAAATCATAAAAGTAAGTCTCATAAAAAAATCACATTTATGGATATAAAGGTTTCCCAGGAATGTAAATCCATGACAATATAACCTTTTGTTCCTTGTTTGTAACCGAGAAAGATGCACTTTCGTGCTTTAGGATCAAGTTTGCTTCTATTTTGTTTAAGAGTTTAAGCAAAACACAAACCACCAAACACTTTAATATCAGAAAGATCAGGCACACAATTATACAAAAGCTTGTAAGGACAATTATTTTGAATAACAGGTGAGGGTAAATAGTTTATTAAATGGACATCATGCACAACAGCAAAAGACCAAAAAGCTCTAGGCAAATTAGATTGGAACATTATGCAACGAGTAACGTTAAGAACATGCTGGTGTTTTCTTTCAACAATAGAGTTTTGTTGTGGCGTTTCATTACATAAAGTTTGGTGCATTATGCCATGCTTATCATAAAAATCCTTCCAGCAAAATTCTTTTCCGTTATTAGTCCTAATAGTTTTAATATTTTTATTAAATTGATTCTTAGCATAAGTGACAAAACATTGCAAATGCTCTCTAGTTTCACTTTTACTTTTCATTAGGTGTATCCACGTATATCTGCTAAAATTATCTACTGTAGTTAAGAAGTACCTATGTTGGTGTATGGAGGAAACACCTAGAGGATCCTATATGTCCATGTGCACAAGAGGGAAAGGAAGCTTACGTTGTTTTGCAAGATGACAAGGAGTACAAAGAGTTATGTCATTAGCATGTATACTAACATGATTCTTGGCTAAATTTTCTAAAACTTTATTTGATGGATGACCCATTCTACAACTTTAAAAGTGTTATCATTCTGAAAGAAAAAAACAAGATTGTCTTCCTTATTTGTATATAGCTGATAGAGACCATTCTTGATCTCAACTCGACCAATCATCTTCAAGGTAGTCTTCTCCTGTATCTGACAAGCATTTTGTGAGAAAACAAAGTTGGCATCCTAAAGAGTTTGTCAATTGCTGAACAGAGATAATACATAAAATCTGGTATATATAAAACGTTATATAAAATAATGTTTTTAGCCAATATAACAGTTCCAACACATGCAACAGTGACACTTTGATTATTTGGAAGCTTAACTTTTACAGGTTTAATTTTGTAATAGCTTATGAAAGAAGAGAGGGAGCAGGCTATGTGATCTGTAGCCCCAGTGCCAAAAATCCAAGAGTGCATACCTCTCTTACATGTGTTGTTTTTTCATGGCAAATGAATCTCCTATGGTTTTGTTTATCACCTTATCTTTGTTCTTTGAATCTTGAATCATGTTTATCAGTTTTTGGAGTTGCTCTGGTCCAAAAGCTTTAAGAATTTGCTCATTGAGAGTTTCATTGTGTGCTGGTTTTTCAGTCTTAGTCACCAAATCACCTTCCTTCTCAAGAGCATTTGCAGTGTAATTCATCTTTTGCTTCATCCAAGGTGGAAACCCGTGTTTTGAATAACATTTGTCAGCAGTGTGATTCAACTTGTGGTAGTAAGAATACTGCTTTCTATAATTTTTTCCTCTTCCTCTTTCATAACTACGCCCACCTTGATTGGTGTTGTTGGTCTTGTTGATTTTTTTATTGGCATTGTTGATCATTATCTTTGTATCCATCCCCATGCCTTCATTCAAGTGACGTTCTTGTTGAAGAACTAAAGAGAAGACTCGGTTCATTCCTGGTAGAGGTTTTGTCAAAAGAATATGCGTTTTAACAACATTATACATTTCTCCCAATCCTTTCAAGAAGCACATTACCCGCTCAGAGTCCTTGTAAGTGGACATGGTCTTCATCATGTTACAACTGCACTTGACTTTATAGATACAAATAGGTAAGGGGCGCAACGCGTCAAGCTCTTCCCACAGCGACTTAGAGTCAGTATAATATTCCCTAAAGCTTCTCTCCCCTTGTTTAATGGAATTTATTTATTGTAGAAGGTCCGAAACACGAAAAATGGTTGCTTCTAAAAAACCTTTCTTTGAGATCTTCCCACAACTCTTTCACATTGTCTATATACACCATGCTTTGTGTGATTTGCATCGTGATGCTCCGCGTGATCCAAGAGATGCCCATGACGTTGCATCTCTCCTATGCTTCATATTGATTGTCGCTATGAGATGGCTCTAGTGGGTCTCCATTGACGAACTTGAATTTATTCTTGGAGAGCAAAGTCCTCTTCATTCCTCTGCTCTAGGAATGGTAGTTTGAACCATCCAATTGTGGCGTGACCAAAACCATCCCAGGTTTTTCTCCCAGGTGTAGATAATATGCACTAGTGGGATTTTGTTGTTCATTCTTGTAAGAATTTTCCTGGCAGTGGAGAGCTGCTCTGATACCATCTTGGATTTTGAAGGTTATTCATGTCTCTTCTTGTGGAAGACAATGAGCGATGCGGTGCCAGGCAAGGGATAAAAATAGAGTTATGAATGGTGGTATGGTGCAGAGAGAAAGAAGATAGGCACAAAAATTAGTCAGAGGAAAAAAAACTTTATTGAAAATTGAACTATTTTACATAAGCTCCTCATGTCAAAGACCAATTAAAAAAGGATCCTACAAAAGATTATAAGCAACTCTTCAAAAATTTAGCAAAATTTAAGCTAAAAAGATTATTTTCATTTTATTTTGTAGAAATCCTAATTTCTTATGGAAAATACAAATATAAATTAAGAACAAAAAATAAGAACCAAAGAAACCTCTTGGTGATGCAACTTGTCTAGAAAAATATGATACCTGCCAAATTAATGAAAAACGGGCATTAAATGAACATAACAAGACCTTCTTAGTTTGTTTTAAGAAAAAGGTTTACAATGAACTTAATGTTTCAGATACACTATTGAGACTTTCCCGTTGGCCTAATAATGTTGTCATTACATATGGTGGGTATTACATTAACAAGTTTTGCTTATATTCCAAGATAAAAGATGAAAACAACATAGTTCAAAATATTGGGGTTATCATTCAAGCTAAGATTGTGCACCTTGTTAGTTCTAAAGACAAAAATCTCATTACAACATTTATAAGTTACTCCGGAATCATACATGACATATAGGAAATTGATTATGTGACATTTAGAGTTCTTTGTTCAAGTGTTAATGGGTAGATGACAATACGAGTGTGAGGACAAATGATTAGGGGTTTACTTTGGTGGATCTAAACAAAATGGGTTGTACAAACGAACCATTTATTCTGGCACATCAAGAAAGACAAATATTTTATGTCAATGATCCATCTCATGACAAGTAGTTAGTGGTCCTAAAGGGAAGAAGCATTCACGAAACTTACAATGGCAACTTTCTAAATATGCATAAGACACGATTTTTCTCATTAAGAACACTTCCTATCGATGTGGACAACAAAGTGGATGGCATGAATGCTATTAGGAGTGATCATGATGAAGAGGTATGGGAAAACATAACTTCCTAAGAGGTGTGTGTGTATTACTAGTTTTCATACTTTTATTATTGTGAAATATGTTATGAAATGACTTAATGAGATTGTTACTTTTTCAGGATTATAGTGAACTCCGTATTTGGAAGTGGAAAGAGCATATAGGGTATCATTAACTCCTGAACAAAGATAATATATTTAAATATGAGATGATTTCTAGTTTACCTTTGTGATCATGACATAATCACATGAGTGAAATGTTTCAAGTCTTTAATGATTAATTTTTGATGTCTGAGGATGACATTCAAAAGTTGAGAGAATAATGAACTACTTTCCTTCTCCAATATAGATAGTTTAGTTTTATTTTGTTGTTGACAAATTTTTTAGAATAGAAACATTATTTTGTACAAATTTTTTAGTTGAAATATTTATTGTTATTGGAAATTTTTTTAACCAAAACCAACATTATCTGAAAAAAAAAAGTAAAAACTTTACATTAGACTATGCATGTTCCAACGTAAATGTTGGACCTTTTAAACATATTTTTTAATATAGATTTATTGATGCAAAACTAGCTTGTTTTGGCTTCTTTTTTTGTTGTAGTTTTGTATGATGGGGAAGAATGGACTTGAAAATGATATCAATGGCTGAATTGAAGTGTGAAGAAGATGAAATGAAGAGGGGAAGTAGAAGCTTAGAAGAGGTGTGGCCAACTTCTAAGAAGATTCAAGCAAAACAGTCATAGAAGTGCAAACTTGAGAGTGAGAATTTGAAGACAAATTAGCTAGCAACTTGGGCAACATTTCATTATCAATTCAAATCTAATTTACCAAGGGGCTAGCACTTGTATTTATAGTGCCATGGGCAGCCAAGGTGCAAAATTTAACCCTAAAAACTCTCCACTCATAGAAGGACAAGTGTCTCTCTCTAATTGGAGCAAATCCTCTTAAATTAGAGGTTGACAAGTGTCCTCCTCTAATGGAGAGAATCCTCTCCATTCCCATGAAGACAAATGTCCTTTTGGCATTGGTGGGAATCCTCTCCATTAAGAAGATGACATGTGGACCTTCATGCCTTCCTTGCCACTCCATGCTTTCTATTTGCACTCTAGTAATTTATTTGTGCACCCTAGATGGTCTAGAGTTGCATTGGGTCCAAGAAGGCCCAATTGTAACTCTAGCTAGACTCTTTCTTTTTCTATTTACACCCTACTCTAATTGGCCCATGAAAATTGGTCCAAAACATGGCTTAAGACAATGGCCAAAATACAAGCCCAAAATAAAGCCTATACTACTTTCTACAATTTTATAAGACTAGGAAATTTGGAAGAAAAGTTAAAAATTAATTCTCCATAAAAAAAGAGCTTTTTCAACTCCTTCTTTTACTTCTTCCATTCTTCTAGCCATGACCCTAGTTAAAGGTCCAATATGTGTCCTTTTGGATGGTCCTCCATCATTTACATCATATTATATTCTAGAAACTTTACGTTGGAGATTTGGTTCGACATAAAATTACATCACTCACATCCATGTCAGATTATTAATATATGTACTTGTATAGACAAAATGGGCCTAAATAGTACCTGAGATAGGCAGTAACAATTGCTGGTGTCGGTTGCTCTTCTAGTAATCCCTCCCTTGCGTTTGTTCGTTCCTCTTTCGTGTTAGAATTTACGACCTAAACAAGAGGGGGTAAATTGTTTACGCAAGATTTTCGCAAAGATTGGAAGTAGAGTGAAAAGATTTGTAAAATTAATCAATTGATTTATCTATTCAACTGGATTATTTAACAAATTAACAGTTCTTTAAGAAAAATCAACCAATTTTTTTGGTCGAAACAACTGACTGTTTAATGCAGTAGAATATAAAGAACATAACTTAAAGCAATATATCAGAGTAAGGAAAGAGAGATACACACAGAGAGATTTATATTAGTTTGCTCTTAACCAAAAGCTACATTCATTCCTCAACTAACCACCGAGAATTCACTATGCAATCAAAACTAGATTACAAACCACACCAAGAATGTTGATCTTGAACCCTCAAGAACACATAACACTTCTTAGCAACACCATAAAAATAAAGTACACCTGGCCTTTACAAAGCAGTAGAACAATTGAATAGAAAACTTAGTTCCTACTTCACACACAAGCAATAATCCAAAAGCACATTGATCTTCTCTTGAAAATGTTTTTGATAAAACTTTCTTCTTCTTCTCTTTAAATGATAAAAAAATTAGACTTTATATAGACTTTAAAAAGTGTTTAAAATTGTTTGATTATTAATTGAAACAGTTAAAAACATTTAAAAACAGTTTGAAAATCTATAACAAAATTTTGTTAAAAACACTTGATTGTTTTTAAAACAAACTAATTGACTCCACATAAAACAACTAGTTCATTTGTCAAAATAATCTACTGTTTTTGCCTCACAGAAAAGACAAGAGAAAACAAAGCTTTTTCAAATCCTTTGAAAAACACTAAGTGCAATTCAATCGGTTGTCACAATAAATCAACTGGTTGAAAAACTTGTTGTAGTCACCAAAATTTGAACAGAAGTTTTTTCAACGGATAGAAAGCACGAAACAACTGACTAAAATTAACATAAATATTAGAAAACAAATCTTTCAAAAAAGATTTAAAATGAAATGAACTTGAATCAATACTTGGTCTAAATTAACAACTCAAAATCTACTAAATAACACACACATAACAACAAATTCTTCAAGTCTTCAAAGCAAATTTGGAAACATCAAAGTACCTTGTTCAACATTTTGTACTTCAACTACTTGGTGCTTCAACTCCTTAGTGCTCGGTTGAGATTAAACATGCTAAAGGTTCTCCGACGATTAAGTAAGTACTTTGTACTTAGATTGTATGATGTAAAACTGATAAAAGCATGCGTAACTCCTTTGTAGAAAGCTTATTTATAATGTTTGGTAATGGACTATTTGATTAATGGGTTATATCTGACACATATCTTCAATAAATCACTGTTAACTGATTTCTCGGAATATAACCCGAATTTATAGGGAGGTTATCCTGATTTGTACGATGTTACCATACTTGTCATTTATCTTCAAACTTTTTAATGTAATTGATCATCCGGTCGGTCCATCAATGATATCGAATAATGTGGCTCATCAGCTCTGATCGATACAATATACATAAAAAAAAAATCTTAAATAGCATATATATAAAAAACTTCTTTTACTCCTATCTTTATAACAAGTTAAATTTTTTACATTTTTTACAACCGTACTCAATAATTGGTAGGTTAAATGAATTGATTTCTTAAATTTTAAAAACATAAAAATTTGTATATTTTAAATAATTTTAAATTTGAGATGATAACTTTTAATAATTAACAACTAATATAAACCTAAATGTTAAATATATTAAATAAAACACTTAAAATAAATGAAGTATTTAATCTCTTTCAAAGATTAAGAATTCAAGAATAAAACATTACTTAATTTATATATATTTTTTTAAAATCTAAAAGGTTTGGTTGTTGTAGCGGTTTAACTTATGAGATCAGTTAAATTTGATTTAGGGCATAATTAATCAATTTTATTTTTTTTAATATAAATCAGCTCAAATTTATAATGAGTCAAAATAATTTAAAGGTAAAAACTATTTTGATAGTACCTAGAAAAATACAAATATTCCATAACATTATGTGTTAAATTATATGTTGTAACATAATAAATATAAATATTTTTAATTAATATTACATATAACTTTCTATTATTTAAAAGTTAATTCGTAATTATAAATTGAACCAAAAAAAAAAAATGCAACATTTGTACCTTTGTTAGGATAGAGTATAATTCACTCTAGTTTAAGAAAAAATAATTATTTACTAATCGAGCTGTCAAAAGACTATTTTATATATAATAAAATATTATATATCCAATGAAGTTAAAAGTAATCCCTTTTCATTATCTTGCTTTTTTTTCAACAATCGTGTGGCTGACAGATATATATGCGTCACCACCATTCTCTTAACGGCTAAGCTTCCCTTTTCTCACAACCCTATATATAATAATAATAATATAATAACAACATGCTCATTATATTTTTATTAGATTAAAATATATATAAATTTATTTTTATAAACAATTAAATAAAAGAATAATATAATTTAAAATATATATATATAATTTTGTAAAACAAAGATAACAAAATTACATGTTTTTTTTTAAAAAATATTTATTTATTTCTGAAATAAAAATTATTAAATTATTTATTTTATTAAATAAATAAAGAAATTATTTTGTGTTTATTAACAGATAAAATTATTTTAAAAAAATTACTAAATGACATATTGTTTTTATATATAATGGAATAGATATCTGTACAGAACTTCATCATCTCATTCTCATTCTTGCTGATACAATGGCCAAAGACTTCAACAACCTTCCAGAAGGTTGCATTGCCATTATTCTCTCCTTCATATCTCCTAGAGATGTCTGCAGGCTCTCTCTCGTTTCATCCACTTTCCGATCCGCCGCTGAATCGGACGCCGTCTGGGAAAGGTTTTTGCCTTCCGATCTCCACATCCTCCTTTCCCAATCTTCCTCCTCATCTTTCCCTTCTAAGAAACATCTCTATCTCCATCTCTGCCACAACCCCCTCCTCATTGACGATGGAAAAATGGTATCTTCTTTATCTTTCATTTCATTTTATGAATTGCAATTGCATGCGTCTGATTTGCATGTGTCTCTACGGTCTTAATTTGTTCTGATTCAGAAGAGTTTGTGATGATTGTTTTGTGTGTGTGTGATGTTGTATTAATGTGGGAAATCGAATTGTACAGAGCCTTCAACTGGATAAAGTGTACGGAAAGAAATGCTACATGTTATCAGCCAGGACTCTATTCATTGTATGGGGAGATACTCCCAGGTTCTGGAGGTGGATTTCGCATCCAGAGGCCAGGTAATCAATTCAACCACATTACAGTGAGTTTCCTGTGTAGTTAGGAATCTTCTCGGTAAGATATATCATCAATGAGATGAAGTTTCAATTCGTCCAGGAGAACAACATCAAGGCCACATCATCCTTAAATTATTTGATTAGATATGGTGTATGAAGTATGATACTTTAAACTGTTTCAACTAGTTGTATCTTGTATGATTGTAGATTTGATTTTGGAATAGACATGTGTGTATAAATTTTCCTACAAACACTTTCTAAACAATGAATGAACTTCTTTGTTTAGCTTATGTACCAGCAAGTTTGCAGTACTTTTTGTAGAAGTTTTTTCATTATAGCTTCTCTCTTTAACTTGTTCATATTTGGGCACCTTGTTCATATTTGTGCACTGTAGATTGTAGTTAAATATGATTGGAATTGCAGGTTTTCTGAGGTGGCTGAGCTTGTGAGTGTGTGTTGGTTGGAAATCCGGGGCTGGATAAACACTGGCATGCTGTCCCCTGAGACACTGTATGGGGCATACCTTGTGTTCAAGCCAAGCCCTGCAGGAATCTACGGGTTCGATTACCAGTCAGTTGAAGTGTCTATTGGAATTGCTGGAGGTGAAGCTTCTAAGCGAACCGTTTTCTTGGATGCTGAAAGAGGACGGAGGCTAAGGTACCAGATTGTTCCTCGCCAAGCTGGCATATTCAACCGGGCACGATTTCTTGGTTCTGTTGAGACACCTTCAGCACAACATAACAATAATAATAGCAGTAACAGTATTGATCTTAAGTACCCAAAGGAGAGACGAGATGGGTGGTTAGAGGTGGAATTGGGAGATTTCTTCAACAATGGAGAAGATGACAAGGAAGTGGAAATGGGTGTTTATGAGATCAAGAGTGGTGATTGGAAGGGTGGCCTTTTTCTTCAAGGAATCGAAATAAGGTCTAAAACAGTACCCCATTAATTTATTCTCTGTTCATGTTTTGCTTGTTGTACGCATGTTCTCTTCAGTGGTGTTCAATTTTGAAGCTTCCGTGAGTAAATCAAATTGTTGTCATATGCGCTTGTCCTTGTATCCTCAAAGATGTGCTGCAAAGAGATTGGACCGCTGATTTATGTTTATCACGTAAAACAGTTTATACTTCATTTTTTAATAATATCAAGTAAGAATTCACTTGAATAAGAGATGATAAACATCAGTTGCAGATGAGATAACATTGCAAAATAAACCCTACTCCAGGTCTAGAAAGGTCTCTAAAAAAATCATATAGTTTTTCGCCCTTTTGGACCCTTTGTTATTAAAGAAGTCCAAGGAAAGTGTAGTATGGACATTGCATTCTACACCTATGTTTTTAAACCTACATCCTATTACAGGATGAAATGATAAATATGTTGTTAAAAAAATATATTCTCAGTTGTATATTCTGTATATGGTGCTGGATTTGAAAAATACTTTTGTATTATATAATTATAATATATTTTAAAAATTATATTTAGAATATATTAATATATTTTGAAATAATATATTTAGAATATATTAATATATTTTGAAATAATATATTTTAAAATTTATTATTGAAAGTGTTCCGGAATCTATTAATATGTTTTGAATACATATTTTCAGATTAAAAAATATATTTTAGAGTGTATATTTTAAAATAACCCATTGAAAGAAATATAATTCAAATATGTATTTTCATATTAAAAAATATATTTTAGAATGTATGTTTTAAAATAACCAATTGGAAGAAATCTAATTCAAATATTTCCGTGTCAGAGTGAATCTTCTTAAATGATCCTTTTGATATTTACTATTTTACTTACATTCATTTAATAATTATCTTTTATAATAAACTATTGTATTAAAATAATAATATTAAATATAAATAAATGTTATTTGTAAAATAATAATTTATAAAGTTATAACTTTAATATAAGAGAAAAATAATAATGTGAAACTATCATCAGTTATGACTAATTTAATAGGAATATTATAAATATATATTTTTTAAAATGAAATAAAAAATTGTTTAGAAAAGAGTGATAGATACATTAACCGTAAGATTAGTGGTAAACAATCACCATAAATTTTAGTAATAAAAGAATTTATAGGTAAAATATTTAAATTTATATATAAAAATAAAAAATCACAAATTTTAAATAAAACAACCCTTTATTCAGGTCTTGCTCATTATTTATATGTCTGCCGATATTTCAAAAGCCCTGATAAAAATGAATTAGTGGCGAGCAGAAGTCAAATTTTTTTTGGATTGGTCTAATTAACCTAATTAACTTTTAAAATTAAATTAGAATAATTATACATTTTTTTTCCTTAGAAACATTTTTTTCTTTTAAAAAAGTCCGAGAAAAAAATTATCTTGAATAAGCTAATTCAAACACACTAATCTTACAATTAGGTACAACACTTTTTCTTAAGTTTAATTTTGATACGTGTAAAAGGAAATCCATCAGCTTTAGGTTTACAGTAAGAGTCAACCAGTTCCACATAAAAGTTTTTGCAATGATTAATTACGAAAATGATTCTTTTACATTCTTCAAAATTTACACTTCCATTTAACAATTATTTTTATTAATTTTTTATTTACTAATTTAATTTATATTTTAATTAAATAATTTAATTTAATATTTTATTGTTATATATAGTTGTTAAATAAGGGTGCCAAATTTTTTTTTTCCATATCTTAACTCTTAAGAAAAAGAAAAAACATGAATCATAACGTAAACTACAGGTGGAGGAAAAATGTTTCATGGGATGTTTCTGTATTGTCTAATTTTTTGCTGGCTGCAACTAATTGCAGTTTAAGATAATTCATCAACTTTATAACTTCTAGGTTTTTTTAACGTTTACTCACCTTCATCTTTTTCATAATTTATCAATCAATTTTCTGCAACATCTCCTAACTCCTCTGCCTGTTTGAAAGGAGTGAAAGAAGTAGAATCAAAGAATAAGGATAGATTTTATGAGTTTGGTTCAGTTGAATTGAGTTTATTTAAGAAGAAATGGAGGTGATTTTCATTCTTATTCTCACTATATACATTAAACAAATAAAACTAGAATAAGAGGAAATTTCTAAGATATACATTAAAATTAGTCACTGATTGTCTTGAATCAAAGTAGGTGTTTCAATTATTATTATAAAAAGTTTTTAAATGAACAAAAGTGTTAGAAGAGAAAAATAAATCAACACTAGGAGCTCCTTTAATATATCTTTATGAGAATTCTAATTGTTGTATTTTAACGAGCAATTGTAGATTTAGCAAGAAATTGAGAAAGTTGTTACACATAAAATATTATTCAGGTTGAATATTAGTGAGACCCACAAGGCTTCCAATTAATCTTTTGTAGGCTTTATCTGTGAAAAGAACATTTTCAGTAGAAGATAATTTTGCATGATTATCAATTGGAGTAAATACAGGTTTGCAGGCTAAAAGACCTACATCTATTAACAATTGTAGTGCATATTTCCTTTGATTCACCATTATTTCAAGACCAAGAAAATATTTTAAATCTCCAAGATCCTTAATACTGAATGTCTGATTGATTTGCTCAATTTATCATTTCTTGTCAATATTATATCATCCACATACATCAATAATGTTGTAAAAGATCATTCAGAAAAATTAATAAACAAGGAATGATCATTCATAGATTGAGTATATTCCACATAAAACAAAAAGGATGACAGTTTGGAAAACCACTCCCTGTTGACTTGCTTAAGGCCATATAAAGCCTTTTTTAATTTACAAATTTGTCCTGGTTGAATAAAAGTCAATGTAGGAGGAGCACCCATGTA
This sequence comes from Phaseolus lunatus, assembly GCA_013389735.1. Taxonomy (NCBI): domain Eukaryota; kingdom Viridiplantae; phylum Streptophyta; class Magnoliopsida; order Fabales; family Fabaceae; genus Phaseolus; species Phaseolus lunatus. The sequence goes on along the minus strand of CM023863.1, from coordinate 14,826,012 downwards.
TACATTTTTCAACTCTCCATGTAAAAAAGCATTGTTTATGTCTGATTGTTTCAATTCTAAATTATAGATAGAAGCTAGAGAAAGAAACAACCTTATGGTGGTCGTCTTTGCTACTAGAGAGAAAGTAGCAAGGTAGTCAATGCCTTTTGTATCCCTTTGCTACTAGCCTTGCTTTACACCTTTCAATTGTCTCATTAGCCTTATATTTTATATTTGAATATCCATTTGTAACCTATGACCATTTTGTCCTTAGGCATAAGAGCAATTTCCCATGTTTGATTTGACTCCTAAGCAAATATCTCACATTGTATAACTTTTCTCCAACAGTCATGTTTCACAACTTCAGAATAAGTGTTTGGCTCACCATGTGAAGAAAGAGATATAACAAAAGATGTGTAAGAAGGTGATAAATTGTTATAAAAAAAATAATTCAAAGGATATTTAACTCTTGAAGATGTATTGGAAACATTAAGATTACATGATAATCCTTTAGATACTCAAGTGATCTTTTTATTCTGGTACTCATTTGGACAAACTGATCTGATTCAGAATTTTGTTTGTGTCATGATATTCATTGAGGTTTTGGTCTACTTGGGAACAAACTTCTTCTGGAACCTCAATGTTTGATTCATAGTTATTATTACTACAATTTTCAACATTATCACTGGGTGTAAGAATGACTTCTGATGGCCGACTCAAAATAGGTTGATCATCAATAAAAATATTTGATCATGAATGTTAGGATGGTTAGTTTCATTGCTAGTATCTTGAACCCTTTCATGAGGAGAAGTATGGTTGAAAATAGGTGTTGGAAGCATGTTTATAATATGTGTAACATGTATAAAAGAATATGACCAATAATTTTTGGGTAAAAGAGATTATATCATGAGATCTTTTGCTACATTTAATATGTGACCATGTATCCTTTAAACTATGCTATTTTTATTGTGGTCTTAAATTGTGTTTGAACAAAAATAACAAAATTTTCCAAACTCTTCACAACTTCAAATTTTTGTTTTAAAAGAACCTATGTGTATCTCGAATAGTCATCAACTATGGTCAAGGAATATTTATGACTATGAATTGATGGTATTGAGTATGGTCTCCTCAAAACATTTTTTTAGATTTAGATGTACTAATAGGAAAACAAAGTATTTTTTTGTTTTGCATAATGACAAACATCACAAACAAAAGATTTGTTATATTTAACAAAAGGAAATTTAGTCTCGATAACATCAATACATGTTTTGAAACATGCCCTAATCGAAAATGCCAAAGGGTTTCTAGATCATTAGCACTAACATTAACAATATTGATGGTATGTGCATATTTGGTGGGTTTGATATGAAGTTTCTGATAGGATGTGATCCTAAGTATATAAAACCTATCTTGCATCTTAGCTTAACCAATTATTTTCAAAGAGTCCTTGTACTAAATGTGACAACCATTAGAGTCAAAGGTAAGAACACAAGATAAATTACCAATCAATTTTGCTACTAAAAGAATATTAAAAATGAAACAATGAATATACAAAGCATGATTTTGATTGAAAAAAACACTTCCAAAATAATTAACAATGACTTGATTTTCATTTGATATTTTGACATAAAGAGGATTAATTTGACGATATGAAGTGAAATGAGTTAAGGATGAACAAATGTGGTCAATAACACCACTATCAAGAATCCAAGAACTAAAGAAAGAAAGAAATTTATTACTAGTTTGTGTTTTCATGTTGGAAGAAATAACAGAAACTTGATTAGAAACATTGTCACTAGATTTGGACTGTTGTAAAAGAGAGCTAACAAATCTTGATACTGCTCGGGGTAAAACGAATTTACTGAGATTGCATTTTTGACTTTGAACCTTCATAATTTTACTCATCATTATTAGAATCTTGTTTGAAAGAAGAAACCATCTCTTGACGATCAAAAATACGAATCATGTCTCCTTGTGAGAACCTCTCATTTAAATCATTTCATATGTCAAAGACGTTGTCCATACAGATGATGCTATGTACAATGAATGGAGAAACAACCTTGAGTATCCAAGAAACAACCAATAAGCTGGTATGAGTGGGAGCTTCTATGGTTCCATCAATGAAACCTATATTGTTCTTTGAAATGAGACTCATTTGAAACAAATGAGATCAATGATGATAGTTAAGAAAAGAAGGATTATCAAATGAACTAACATGGTAAGGTGAACAAAAATTTTGTGAGGGATCAACAACTTTACCCATAGATAAATGTAGCAATCAGAGCTCTGATACCGTATTATAAAAAAAAACTAAGATGAGCAAAAGAGAAAAATGAAGACAAAGAATATGAGAAGGAATATTTCTTCTATTTCTTTCCTTACCTAAATAAAAGAAGAGGGTCTGAATATATACAAGCAGTACACTCCTTTTTGGTCTAGCTAAAGAGATAGGATATAAAACAAATAGCCAATAAAGGCTAGAATAAGAAAAGACAAAATAAAGACTAAACACATATACAAAGAGAAACAACAAAGAATTAAAAAAGAAAAAATTAGCATTGTATCCATATCCTTTGTTATATTAGGTATGGTCTATATGTTCTAAGTGGGCAGGTGATAGAACAATATGATCTCTACTACCTATTCTATGATTAACTAAGACTATGCCTACAAAATACTAAGACTATTAAACTAGGGTTACTAAAAACTTTTCTTCTTCTCTAATATTTCCAGAATATCTCACTTATATATGTGAATTTTAGGTTAAAATAGATTGAGCCTGTATGCTATTAGGCCTATCCTAAGAGCACGGGTCCAGGTTGCCTTTAACAATGATCTTATACATCACCTCCAACAATTTTTCTTATTTCAGTTTAATTCTAAGAAGAACTATGTGTGGAAGGGTGTTTGGGTAATTGTACTTTGGAGTATTTAGAGTCATAAGAATACAATTATTTTTAAAGAGGTGATGGTAGATGTTGAAGAGATGTTTCATTTAGCAGAATTCCAGGCATAATCTTGGATGAAGCGGAAAAATTCAAATGTTAGATTCTCATATTCGGATTGGGATCTCTATCTATAAATTGTTTGGAATCTTTGAGGTAGCTTAATGTATAGCCTAAAAAGGTTCTGCTTGTCTTCGGTCTTGTCAGTGTAGCTCTTGGTTTGTTCAGTCTGAATCTATGCAGGTTTCTGACCAACATTTTGGTGCTGAAAACGGCATCTGCAGAAGTGTTGGTTCCTATGCTGCACGAGACACTGCTAGAATCTAAGATTAGCAGGTTTAGGTGTGATAACCTGCATTTTCATTCTTTCCCTGTTTTGCTTTCTTTCTGTGTCGGTGCGCTATGCTGCCCCTTTCATTACTCTGTATTCACAATTGTGGTTGGGAAAGGGGTTTTTGCTGGCCTGCAGGTTCAGGTTTCCTTGAGGGAGAAAGGGACTTTCTGATCGTAAGCATAAATGAAAAGTTACTGGTCTAGTGTTGGTGGTTCCTGAAGAGAAAATGGTGCAGTGATTTCCATGTTGAGGCTACACCTGTGGAGTTTTGCTACTGCATATGCTGTCTTATGGAAGCCAAAAAATGCATAGCTTTGGCTAGAGCGTAGTATGGATGTATGCTTTTAGGACCCAAACGTCTACTTGTTTTTTTGCTTTCCTAGTTTACGTTTGTGTTCCATTGTCATGATGTTGAACTGGGTTTTGTTTGTTTGGGTAGCTGATTAGTTTTGTTGTACATGCCAATTCAAGCATATAAACATTTCTCAAATATTTCATTTTATTTAATTTATTATTTACAGATAAAAAATAAAATAAAACAATAACACATAATTACTCTAGTAGTATGAGCCAACATGTGATCTTCAACTTTTTGTTCCCTAATGAATGATTTAGAAGATGATAGATTAAACTATTACAGGTGGTACATAGATGGTATTAACAATGCAAAAAACATTTATTTTTATTTGGGTTGGATTTGGAAATGCGTGAAGACAAGATTCAAATTCGAGGTCAACGATATACAATACATGCCCATGAATTCTACGGAGAAAATAAAGTGTAAAGTGGCAGCTTCTACATTAATTTAGTCTTCAAAAAATGAATCACACAGTTTAGTTTAGTTCGTCTTTTCACCCTTTCCCTATCAACATGTTGGACATCCATGGATACCTGTGATCTTATTCGCCCTGCATATATACTTTAACATGAAAAGTTGCCGTTTCATACCATTCTGCATTTAACATCTTCAATTTTGCGTTTCTCTTTATTTATCCTGACCTTAAGAATAATGCATATTGGTTGTAAAAATATTATTATTTTTTTAGATTTGGAAGTTGACATTTACGAAGCTGTTAATCCGGCACAAATGCCAGTTAATAGGCCTTTAATATGATACACCTTTTATTTTATTTACCATAAACGGTTCTTTTGGTTAATCTATATATTCAAAAATTGATATTAAGAAATAAACTTTAAGGACGATTTTAGATTTTCAGTAGATTCTTTCATCAGACCCTTTAATATGTACAAGAACTATATATTGATGAATAATTTTATAGTGATCGATAATAGATGACCTGATAAGTCCAACAAATTTTCTTTGAAGAAGGAGGAAAATGGTGCTTCTTGTGTTTGTTTCAGTGGTTTTAAGAGTAAGAAAGTGGAAGAGGAAGAGGGTGAGAATATTTTTGGATTATTCACACAAATGAAGAAATTGACGGTGGTTTCATGTAAGATTATTGGATTTTATCCAAATAACCTTGTGCATCAATTTTCAGAACATAATTATATATATATATATATATATATATATATATATACAAAATACAAAATTAAATATTAGATAAATTTCTTTAATAATTTTAAAAATATCTAATTATATTATTAATAACAACATATAATTATAAATAATGGAAATAATAAAATAAAATTATAATATTAACATAACATATAGTTTTATAAAATAAAAAATGTATATAATAATAAATATTATTTCCATAAATTTTAATATATTTAATAAATTTATTTCAATTTAATACAAAATTATTTTTCTATTATATTTTTTAATTCTTTATTAAAAATACAATAAATTATGAATATTATATATTACAAAAATTTAATTAACTCAAAGATAAACAAAAAAATTATTATAATTCATTATTTAAATATTGATTAATAACGAGGGTAAATTTGTAAACTTACATTTTACACATTTAAAATAATTTCTAAATTCCTTTCCAACTATCACATCACTCATAAATTTCAATAAATCATTCTCACAAATTCACTCTATCATCCCTCAATTTAAACAACCTCATACATCCTTACAAATTCATTCTCTCTGTTCTTGCCGGTTGACCCGCCTGTCGGTTGACTCACGACACTCACACGCCTCCTTACTCACGTTGATATGTGCTTGGTTCTCTCGAAGCAATCTGCACCTGCAAAAGAGAAAGGGGGCGCCCTAGAGGCCGTTTGCACTCCGACGCTCAAGTCAGTGTAGGGCAAGGAACACCAAGTGTATTGAGTTTCTCTCTGTGTTTAGGTCTAGAAACTGCGTCGCTAGCCCTAATTAGGGTTTACTGGAATACCCTTGCGCCGCTATCACCCAATCTTAGGGTAATCTAGCACATAAGGTTTCCTTCTCTGGAGTGCAAACTTTAACAGGGTGACCACCTGAATGCCTCCTTGTGCACCTAGTCTCTGTGGCCACCTGTTCTGGGAGTGCCTTCACTGTTCACGTGCCATGCATATAGCTTCACTGGGAAAACCCTAGCTCTGGTGAGTACTAGTCCCCTCAGGACTCTACACCCAACTGTGCTCTCCCTGCTACCCGCATAGGCACTTCGTGATCCAGGCCTCTCCTTACCTCTGGGCATGTTTACTGATAACTGGTCTTCCCCCAAGGCCAATGTCACCTCGTCTCCACCCAAGGCCGATGTCACCTCGCCATATTCTGTTGCCGAGGACTCCTCGACCTGCTGAGTGACGATGACACCTCAGCCCATCCTGGTGGTCTGACGACTACTCACCCTTCCCTGCGGGAAAATGCTGATGACTAATCACCCTTCTCTGAGGGAACACACCGACGACTGATCACCCTACTCTGAGGGGAATGACTGATCACCCTTCTCTAAGGGAACACACCGATGACTGATCACCCTACTCTGAGGGAACACACCGATGACTGATCACCCTACTCTGAGGGAACACACCGATGACTGATCACCCTACTCTGAGGGAACACACCGATGACTGATCAACCTCTAACGGGGGTCCATTCCTCACGTGGCTTTGGCCCATGCTGTGGGACCCATCTGACGTGGTTCGCCCTTTACTACCTGTTCTCGGTGTCCGAGGACTGGTCGGTACACAAGCCCCCCAGTCTCAAGCTGTTAACTTGTTTCAGCGAAGAGACTAAGTCATTGGCCCGGGCGACCTACGTGGCTCTGCGCGTAAGGACATGAGTAGCGCGCTGAAGGGACATCTCACGACCTTGTCATCGCCCACATCTCTTACCCTCTGAGGACTTCATTGGTGAGCTCTCTGCTCGAATTGAGGACTTCTTTCTCGACAAAGAGGTGTTAATCACCCTTCTTCCTGATGACCTTGCACCGATAACCGATCGGTGCTTCATTACTTCTCGCGCTATGCTGTCAGGCGCTCATCTAGGCACTGATCTGCTGGTGGTGGTCACTTTAGCAACTGACCACCGATCACCGTTCTGAGTGATCTCCCCTCTGATTCACCTGCTATCTTCTACCACGTGTCACCCTGTGAATGGTCCACGTGGTCATCTGCTGCTGACATCATCGACTAGCTGACCGACCGGATCACAAGCCCCCCAGTCTCGAGCTGTGAACTCGTTCTCAGCGAAGAGACTAAGTGGTCGATGGCAAGATCATTCCTCCTCCTTGAGCTTCTCCCTTTGCAACTTCTTCTTTTCTGTGTAATTTCTTTTTCTGCTTCATAACTTGTATAAACCTTTTAGCTGTAAAGGCTCACTGCATTGACTTCAATATGAATGAAATCTTTGCTCCAGCTGCATATCCCTTTCCATTTTTAACTCTCTGCATGTGACTCAGCATTGTCTTTAACAGCTTTTATGCATAACTTCATGCTAGACGACTGACTTGAAGGGCCTAAATGCTTCGGCTTCTCGCAGCAGAACTTGCTTCTACCACCGACCACCGACTAGCATGTTGGTGCACCACCGATTAGTCATTGCGCTTCAGGCTCTGCTTTACTTCTCTGTTACTCTAGCGCTAAGCACATAGAGGGCCTGAATGCCAAAGATGATGCTTGTGTTTTGGGGAAGAAAAGTGCTTCTCGATGACCTTTCTTGCCTCAGCCTCGCTGTAAGAAGTCGAGGTGAAGTCTGTCTCCTCTCGCCTCAACCTCGCTGTACAAAGTCGAGGTGAGGTCTTTCTGCTCTCGCCTCAGCCTCGCTGTACAAAGTCGAGGGTGAGGTCTTTCTTATCTCGCCTCAGCCTCGCTGTACAAAGTCGAGGTGAGGACTTTCTTATCTCGCCTCAGCCTCGCTGTACAAAGTCGAGGGTGAGGACTTTCTTATCTCGCCCCAGCCTCGCTGTACAAAGTCGAGGGTGAGGACTTTCTTATCTCGCCCCAGCCTCGCTGTACAAAGTCGAGGTGAGGACTTTCTTATCTGGTGAACCTTGCTGTTCACGTTGGGTGTTCTCACTCGAAGGGGAGGTGTTCTCGACGAACCTACCTTCCCGCTTACGAGACCTCTAATCCCCAAGTGACAGGTTCAATCTTGCCTCGCATCGCTCACAGGCGAGGGAGGACTTAACTGGTGGACCTGGCTGTTCACGTTGGGCGTTCTCACTCGAAGGGGAGGTGTTCTCGACGAACCTACCTTCCCGCTTACGAGACCTCTAATCCCCAAGTGACAGGTTCGATCTTGCCTCGCATCGCTCACAGGCGAGGGAGGACTTAACTGACCTCACATCGCTCATAGGTGAGGAGGATTTATCTGGGCGAACCCTTCTGTTCACGTTGGAAGTTCTCACTCAGAATGGAGGTGTTCTCTACGAACCTACCTCTTCACTTACGAGACCTCTAACCCCAAGTGACAGGTTCTAACTGACCTCACATCGCTCACAGGCGAGGAGTATTTCTCTGGACGAACCCTTCTTTCACATTGGAAGTTCTCACTCGAAGTGGAGGTGTTCTCTACGAACCTACCTCTCCACTCACGAGACCTCTAACTCCAAGTGATAGGTTCTATCTCGCCTCAGCCTCGCTGTAAGAGTCGAGGGAAGAGGACTTTTCTCTCGCCTCAACCTTGCTGTAAGAAGCAGAGGAAAAGGACTTATCTCTTGCCTCAACCGTACTGTAAGAAGCAGAGGAAGAGGACTTTTCTCTCACCTCAACCTTGCTGTAAGAAGCAGAGGAAGAGGACTTTTCTCTCGCCTCAACCTTGCTGTAAGAAGCAGAGGAAGAGGACTTTTCCTCAACGTTCTCTGAGTGGGTGCATGCGCCCAGGAGAGCACCTGGCGTGGCTGGTCTGAGCGCACTCGCCAGGCGCATCCTGCCTGCATGGCCTCATCACACTGTTTCATGCACGTTCCCACCGGCGAGGAGCTCTTCTTCTGGAATCATGCGAGGTGCATGCGTAACGCTCTCGCTGGGAGCTTGGGTCCCAGCTTAACACGTGTTGGCAAGACCCCGATGACCATGCGCCGATGAGTGATCGTGCTCTGTACGTGGAGGCAACAGATAGCGTCCTCATGCGGCGATGTCTGATCGTGCTTGCACAGGGCGATGAGTGATCGTGCGATAAATGACCACCGATGACTTCTTGCACTCTGCTCCCAAGCGCTGATCTGTAGGTGGTGGTCACTTGGTACTGACCACTTATCACCTGCACTTGCGCTTGGGGCAAGGGGAACTTTAAACTGGAAAACACACACTTACTTTATGTACTAAAGTCTTTTTTTTTTATTGGGTGGCCTCGTCAAAAACCCTCCTTAGGGAAAAGAGTGCCCCCTCGTGTATTCAACTGTTTACAGTGTATAGCGCGAGAACGCATCTACTTTACAACTTAACTAGGTGTATATATGATGGGTCTCCTTTCATTGGCGATGACCGACCTCATGAGTAGCGATCATGCCCTCTGCTTCAGCTTCCCCCCGAGCTACCTGGGAGCCCCCATAGCGTAGCTCCCTCCATCACCTGATTTCCCCGTGCACAGGGATCTCGTGCTGCTGGTCACCTGCTTGGGACCCCGAAGCGCGATCACCTTGCGGCTCCCTCAGGTAATCGGTTAGGAAACCTGTTTTCACCAACTCAGCAAGTTGATGCCCCAGCGCCAGGCAGGTGTAGAGTGTGTGTCCATAAGCCTGATGAAATTCACACCAGTCATCCTTCCTACTTCCAAGCACCTTGCCAATTTTCTCTGGTACTCGGAGTCTTGCAGCTACAGCGGGAATTGCAATCAGCTCCGCCAACTCTATCATGAAATCATACCTGGGGGGTGCATTGTTCTCCCTTGCACGCCCCCTGGCCTGATCCTTCCTGGGTGTGTAGGGGCGAGACCTGTCCTGCGCTTTCTTCCCTTCTCTGGCCTCATGCACCCATGCGTGTCGCTGCTGCTTCCCCTGTCCTTTGCGCGGCTTGGGCGGTGCAACACTGCTTTTCTTCTCCGAGACCTGTGTCTCTGCTACAATATGCGCCACCGCGCGTCGCCGAATCTCAGCGAAGGTGACAGGGTGGTCTCTGATGAGCGATTCACTGAAAAGACCTGGCAGCACACCTTTCTTGAATGCATGCACCAGCATGTCCTCGTCTTTGCTGGGCAACCTTACTACTTGCGCACCAAAACGGTTGAGGTAGTCCTTCAACGACTCCCCCTGGTACTGGCGCACGTCGAAGAGGTCGTAGGACACCATCGGTGGCGCTCTGTTGACGATGTACTGCTCTGTGAACAGTTTCGAAAACTGCTGGAAGGAGGTGACGTGGCCCTCTGGCAGGCTCATGAACCACTCCATAGCTACTTCACTCAGCGTACTCATAAACACCTTGCAGTACACAGCGTCTGAGCCTCCAGACAACATCATCTGGGTGTGGAAGGCTATCAGATGCGCTTCTGGATCTTCCTTCCCCGTGAACGACGCCTTCACTCCCACCAGGTTGGGAGGCACCACTGTATTCATGATCTCAGGGGAGAAAGGCATAGGGAAGGCCCTTGGGGGCGTCAATGGAGCCTGATCCTCTCCCACGCGACCCCCAGCTTGTTGCATGTGGTGCAGACTCGAGCGCATCTCCTCATTTGCCTTGCGCAACTCCTCATTCCTGGCCTGAGAGGCGGCCAGGTCCTCCTGCATCCGCGCCTGTTGCGCCCTGGACTCTACCACCGTCTCTTGGAGGGCGCGCATCGTTTCCATGATTTGTTGCATGGTAACGCCGTCGGCTCCATTCGGCGGAACAGATCCATGTCTGGTATTCCTCATTCTCTGCGATTTCTACTCTCGTTCTTGTGTATGGGACCTTCGTTTTACTCGGGCCCCACGGTGGGCGCCAAATGTTCTTGCCGGTTGACCCGCCTGTCGGTTGACTCACGACACTTACACGCCTCCTTCCTCACGTTGATATGTGCTTGGTTCTCTCGAAGCAATCTGCACCTGCAAAAGAGAAAGGGGGCGCCCTAGAGGCCGTTTGCACTCCGACGCTCAAGTCAGTGTAGGGCAAGGAACACCAAGTGTATTGAGTTTCTCTCTGTGTTTAGGTCTAGAAACTGTGTCGCTAGCCCTAATTAGGGTTTACTGGAATACCCTTGCGCCGCTATCACCCAATCTTAGGGTAATCTAGCACATAAGTTTTCCTTCTCTGCAGTGCAAACTTTAACAGGGTGACCACCTGAAGGCCTCCTTGTGCACCTAGTCTCTGGGGCCACCTGTTCTGGGAGTGCCTTCACTGTTCACATGCCATGCATATAGCTTCACTGGGAAAACCCTAGCTCTGGTGAGTACTAGTCCCCTCAGGACTCTACACCCAACTGTGCTCTCCCTGCTACCCGCATAGGCACTTCGTGATCCAGGCCTCTCCTTACCTCTGGGCATGTTTACTGATAACTGGTCTTCCCCCAAGGCCGATGTCACCTCGTCTCCACCCAAGGCCGATGTCACCTCGCCATATTCGGTTGCCGAGGACTCCTCGACCTGCTAAGTGACGATGACACCTCAGCCCATCCTGGTGGTCTAACGACTACTCACCCTTCCCTGCGGGAAAATGCTGATGACTAATCACCCTTCTCTGAGGGAACACACCGACGACTGATCACCCTACTCTGAGGGGAATGACTGATCACCCTTCTCTAAGGGAACACACCGATGACTGATCACCCTACTCTGAGGGAACACACCGATGACTGATCACCCTACTCTGAGGGAACACACCGATGACTGATCAACCTCTAACGAGGGTCTATTCCTCACGTGGCTTTGGCCCATGCTGTGGGACCCATCTGACGTGGTTCGCCCTTTACTACTTGTTCTCGGTGTCCGAGGACTGGTCGGTACACTCTCCCTCTCCACAAATCCCTTATTTAATTTTAACTAAATCTCATAAAACTGACTCATACAAGTGAGATTTACACTTATTTATATATTTTAAAATGTAATTGTGTCTAGTTGATGTGAGATCTTCAACAAATAAAATTGTTTCAATTAATAAAAATTAACAACATTATAATTAGTTACTACAAAATGAATTCAACATAGCTTTCAAGTTTTTAATAAAATTAACTGGCCGGATGCATTCTAATTAAGTTTTATCCTTTTGATGATCTTATAAATAATAACTCAACTATTTTATTATTTTTAAATTTTTTTGGTAAGGCTGATTATTCCAATTAATTAAATTTAAAAATGGAAGATTAATTTATTTCTAAGCACACGGTTGTGAACATAAAATATTTCAATAAGAAACTCTACTGCTTACTGTTTCGAACTAAAGTAAGAAAATCAAATTTTAATTAACACAACTAATTAAACTCTATAAATACACTGATTTGTTTCTGAATGTATTCATGTCAACAAATTGATGATACAGCAACTGCATAAATAATATTTTAGTAATTTTTATAATTTGAAGTCATTACCAATGTAGCCTTACATAGAGATGAGAAGCCTATATAAGTTGCTTGTTTAAAGCCAAAGATGTCATTGTTCTCTTGCTGCTTAAATCTTAGAAATAATTAATGGAGCCTCACTTTGTGGTTCCCCTTCCATTGATGTTTCTAATCACTCTTTGGCTTTTACTGGCTCATCATGCCAGCGCTGAAAGTTCCACCTATGTAGTTCACATGGACAAGACCCTCATGCCTCAAGTCTTTGCAACCCATCATGATTGGTATCAATCCATCATCCATTCCATAGACTTGGAAACAGCTGATGATCCATCAAAGCAACAAGTGCTGAAATTAGTGTACACTTATGATGATGCCATGCATGGATTCAGTGCAGTGTTATCATCAGAGGAGTTGGAGACCGTAAAGAAAGTTGATGGTTTTGTCACAGCTTATCCTGACAGATCTGCCACCATAGACACCACACACACCTTTGAGTTTCTCTCATTGGACACCCCCAATGGCCTATGGAATGCTTCAAATTTTGGGGAGGGTGTCATTGTGGGTCTTATAGATACTGGAATATGGCCTGAAAGTGACAGTTTCAAAGATGATGGGATGAGCAGGAATATTCCATCCAAATGGAAAGGAACCTGCGAGCCAGGACAAGACTTTAATGCCTCTATGTGTAACTTCAAATTGATCGGAGCCAGGTACTTCAACAAGGGTGTGAAAGCAGCGAATCCAAAAGTCACAATCAGCATGAACTCAGCGAGAGACACTCAGGGTCATGGAAGCCACACATCATCTACTGTTGCTGGAAATTATGTGAATGGTGCATCTTTCTTTGGCTACGCCAAAGGGGTAGCCAGAGGCGTTGCACCTCGAGCTAGGCTTGCCATGTATAAGGTCCTTTGGGACGAAGGGCGTCAAGCCTCTGATGTTCTTGCAGGAATGGACCAAGCCATTGCTGATGGGGTTGATGTCATTTCCATCTCTTTGGGTTTTGATAGTGTTCCGCTTTATGAGGATCCTGTAGCAATAGCTGCTTTTGCAGCAATGGAAAAAGGGGTGTTGGTTTCATCTTCAGCGGGCAATGAAGGTCCCCAACTTGGTACTCTGCATAATGGAATCCCCTGGGTCCTAACAGTGGCAGCAGGCACCATAGATCGCACATTTGGCAGTTTGGTCCTAGGCAATGGTAAAACCATTTTGGGTTGGACCTTGTTTGCTGCAAACTCCATAGTGGAGAATTTTCCACTTATTTACAGCAAAAATGTATCAGCGTGCAACTCGGTTAAACATTTATCCGAAGTAGCCACAAGAGGGATCATTATATGTGATGCATTGGACTCCGTTTCTGTGTTTGAGCAAATAGATTCGATAACTGCAGCCAGTGTGGTAGGGGCTGTGTTTATCTCCGAGGATCCACAGCTAATTGAAACAGGACGTTTGTTCTCTCCAAGCATCGTGATCAGCCCAAGTGATGCAGCATCCGTGATCAAGTACGCAAAAAGTGTTGAGAGGCCCTTTGCCAGCATCAAATTTCAACAAACATTTATAGGAATAAAGCCAGCACCAGCTGCTGCATATTACACTTCAAGAGGTCCTTCACCAAGCTACCCGGGGATCTTAAAGCCTGATGTAATGGCACCTGGCTCAAATGTTCTGGCTGCTTTTATTCCAAATGCACCTTCAGCTAGAATTGGCACAAATGTGTTTCTTTCTAGTGACTACAATTTTTTGTCTGGAACATCCATGGCATGTCCTCATGCGTCTGGTGTTGCTGCTCTTTTAAAAGCAGCACACCCTGATTGGAGTGCTGCTGCTATAAGATCTGCACTGGTCACCACTGCCACTCCTTTTGATAACACCCAAAGTCCAATTATGGATAATGGCAACCCATTGCAATATGCTTCTCCTCTTGCCATGGGAGCTGGTGAGATTGATCCTAACAAAGCACTTGATCCAGGTTTCATATATGATGCCACCCCTCAGGACTATGTTAACCTCCTTTGCGCTTTGGGCTACACACAGAACCAGATCCTCACTATCACAAGATCAAAGTCCTACAAATGTGCTGATAACCCATCATCTGATCTTAACTACCCTTCCTTTATAGTTTTGTACAGTAACAAAACAAGTTCAACAGTCAAAAAGTTCAGGAGGACCGTGACAAATGTTGGAGATGGTGCTGCTACGTATAGAGTCAAAGTGAAACAACCTAAGGGTGCTGTAGTTAAGGTGTCACCGGAGACATTGACATTTGGCTATAGGAATGAAAAGCAAAACTACTCAGTTACTATAAAGTACAGGAGAAACAAGAAGGAAAACATCCCATTTGGGGACATTGTTTGGGTTGAAGATGGCGGTGCACGCAAGGTGAGGAGCCCCATTGTTGTGGCACCTAGTGAAATTGCATGAGTTGAAGTTTGATTACTTCTTAGTGGTCATCACATCCTCTCTCTGGGACCCCCATAACAAATAAAATTACCAGATTCTAATTTCTTACCTCTCCAATAGTGTAGTTTTGTCTGGCTAGGCTAATCACAAAGGACATATAGACCATCATATAATATATAGCTGGTGTTTAATTCTTTGAAAAGGATTTGGAGAAAGACATGGAATAAGGACAACAACTCTGGTATCGATGAATAAATTTGGTTGGTTTTAGGCATCAAACATGTGTTTTGCCGATGCGTCTTGTTGCCTTCGCTTATTTAAAAGCAATTATCCAAGTAGCTGTCGCATCTTGTATCAGCAGCATCATTATTTATGTGTCTGCATATATATAACATAATCTTATTACACAATGAACAGTGACACCGGATGTGTTTTACCAAAAATAATCTTATGCATTGTCGTTATCATTATTTTAAAAGGAAAAGGAAAGTATATGAATTAACATCTACTTTTATCAATATCTTCATGTTTATACCATAGTTAATTGCTTTTTCAGCAAACTGGTGCGATTAGCTTTTAAAATCATTAAAATGAAAAATAATATATATATATATATTATTATTATTATTATTATTATTCTTGAGAGTTTTCAAATTGAATCGAAATCCATTTGAAATCGCGGTTCTCTGATTCCAAAATCTGTTGCCCAAATTTTCCAATCTCTCGTTCCGAAATAGCAACATAAATCCCTAATTTGTCTTTCAAAATCTACACCGAAATTCTCAATTTTTTGTTTCAATTTGTGAAATTCGAAAACCCTGATTTGTCGTTTGAAAATAAAATTTCAGCTCTCCAATCTCGAGTTCGAAAATGGGAACTGAAATACCCAATTGTGAGCTCTGCCTATCCTAACTGTGATTGAAGCCCCATTCTTGTCGACTGTGACTTGTCGGTCACGAATATTGGATGAATAGCTCACGAATAGCTTGAACCAGTGGTGAGTTGAAGGAGACATTTGAAGGCTTCATTGATGAAGTACTGACAAATCTATTGTGATTCTTTCTCTTTGATTTGTTGTTGCTTTTTGCAGTGGCTGGTTTTCCATTTTCCCTATTTTTGGTCAAAATTTGAGTTCAATGGTAAGATTTGTTTCCTTAGAACTTATATGAACTAAAAAGAGAAAAAAATATGCATAGATAGCAACGAGAATGAAAAGGCAGTCAAGTACTGTACAACCAGAGTCATATATAATGCAATAGATAGGTGTGACAGTGCAGTGTATATGTTCATAAGTCTCTTTGATAGGGATGATATACAATGCGACCATTATAGTTCAATAGATAGATAGGAATTGTAATCTTGATCAATGTGTTCTTTTTGTTCTTTGTCTGTCATTTAAATATTTTTGTTCTCTGTCTATTAGTGTATCATTTCCTTTTATTTTTGGGCATTGTTGTTTTACCATATAAAAGGGAGATTAGAGAATGTATTATACACGATGAATATATAGTTTCTTTTCTTTGAACAAAAGTTTTGGTTATCAAAAAAAATAGCTCGGATACTTTTGGGGCCTTAGTATATTTAAACCATTTTGTAACTTTCACAATTTGATGAGTTAAGAGCAGTTATGACCTATGTGAGTTATTTGTAGAAAATTAGTTATATATTAGAAATCTTGATGGAGTATCATTCTTGCTATAGTGACCATCTTTTTCAGCTAAGAGCAGAGGATCAACATTAGAAAATACAAAAGAAAATATTTATCTTAGTTTGTATAAATATGTAAATAGTAGAATAATATTATTCTGAATTTGTACTGAGCTAGCTTTAGAATATGAATATTTTTCTCATCAAACAAGACATTCTTTTAGGTGCCTCCTCTTTGCATGGAGTGACTCTTTAAGCTCTTCTCGAGAGTCCAAGCTAGGCGCCTCTTCTAGGACTCTCCAATCCTCTTGTGTCATGTGTCAACTCATGAGTGGAGAGTTTCTTACATTTAGGATTGCCACATGACATGCTAGGAGTGAAGAGTATTTTAGAACTCAAATAGTTATCATAGGAGCCTATAAATAAGAGGCTTCTCTCTTGTAATACTTTAGACTTTAATGATATATTTAATTTGTGTTTCTAAAACTCTCAGTACATTTCTCTCAAGTCTCTCTCTATGATGCTCTCTTGCATTCTAGAACTCAAGGAAGTAGGCCTAACCTCTTCCTTGACCCTTTGCACCTAGAAAACCGCTCATTCACTCTCCAAAACCCATACAATTATGGTGCTTCCTCCACAACTCTACAAGTCTTCCGCTGTTGATGACTTTTACGGTAAATGCACCGCATTGTCAAAAGTAATAATGTGTCCCTAAGGACAGATATCGAACCCATAAAAAACAGTTGAATATTCTAGTAAAAGATTTGCTAAATATAAAATAGAATGATAAAAGTTTGTTGAGAGTTGTTATGATGGCAAGAATTAACAAGAAAACAAGTCAAAGAGTTTGTTGCTTCAAATGGAAAAATAGGGATTGAGTTTTATCTTTCTCACTCTTTTGTATTTTGATTAGCATGACAATATTGTACCCTTTGATTGATATTGATGCCCGTATAAAAATTATTTATATTGATTCCTCGCATATAAAATTATTAAAATGTTTCCCAAATATCGATTCCTCGCATATAAAATTATTAAATTGCTTCCTAAATATCGATTCCTCGCATATTTATAAAAACAACTTATCATTAAGATTAGACATTGATAGAAATTAACATTTCAAATATATTCCTAGCATTCAAATATGTTAAGCATTATCGTTTAGGTCAGAACCTTAGAAGTACTTTCCAATCAAATCTAAAATTCTAGATCAAGGTAAATCAAGTATTATAAACAAAACAATAATACCAATCATCAATCAAACACAAAATATTGTATTTAGATATCACCTCAATACATAAGAGTTTGAATAGATTACTCCCAATCCCAAAGGATAGAATTAGCCACACATGGTGATTATTACAAGCAGGGAGAGCAAGAAAAGAAGATTCAGGATGTTTCTCCTTAACGACTGCCTCCTCTAATGTTTCTCATACCTTCTCTTCTCCCAATTGGGTTACAAGTCACTCAATGGTGTTTCCCTCTCAATCCTGCACACTAGGGTTGTGCCTCAAGCCCCCTATTTAACCTAATTTGAGCGAGTAAAGTGTCGAATTTTTCCAATGCTGCTGGAGCATTCTCGCTCAAGTGAGATGCTTTGATGTTGAGTTGGACTTTTTGTGTATTTAGGCCACTTTGCTGAGTGTTGGTGCATTCCAAATTTCTCTTTTAGCTTTGTATATTTTCCTCTTGTCCAATCATCTCCATTCTCTCCTAAAATCTTGAAATTAGCATCAAATTTGGGAATAAATCGTTCTTATTCAAATAAAATCACAAAATATATAAAAATGTATAAATTCATAAATTAAGGATTATCTTATACTTATTTTAGCAATTAATAGTCATAAGTACTTATATTTTAATATGAAATATCACTGAAATTTGGCACTTATCAGTTGTCTCCATTATATCCATGGCTCAACTCAAGGCACCATTGCATCAAAACTATAATTGCTTTTGAAAATAGTTTTGTATTTGCAAAACAATAGTATGTGATGAAAATAATTGTGAGTAGTTATGCATGTATATATGATAGTAATAGTATGTTTTGTAATTAGGTATTATGAAGTTATTTGTGGGTAGAGGATAATCTCTCTAAGAGACTTTTGACTTTAGGACAGTAAATAGGTGTGTTATGTGATTTCAATATTCAATACTATATTTTATTACTTTTATCAATTAGTGTTTTATCACAATTCAATATGATTTTTAATTTCCTTCATCTTAATTCTCTTTATTGGTTAGAATTCTTTTTAATTTTTTTCTTTTTACCCATTTCTCTGAGTTTTTGGTATATGACAATTTCTTTTTTGATCAAATATGCATTGTTAGAACTCAGGAATATTAAAACGCTGGTGAAAGAAATTAAAAAAATTAGATAAGCTTAAATGATTAAATGAAAAAGAACGGAAGGAATGCTCTTGAAAACATTGTATTTTATTGTTTTGGTTTATCTAATTTCATTAAGGCTTCACATAGTCACTACTTAGCTTTATGCACCGCGCTTTCTCAGGTCACACTTTTTCTTGAACAATTTTTGGACATCTGGAGTAGGAAAACTAGACTTTGAATGTGATGGAATGATGTGTTTACATGTAGGAAATGAAATGATGAAGAGACATTAGAGTTCATAACATTGGAACTCTCGAATGTTGGAGAATTTAATGATAATCGTTAGGTATTTTTAGGAGAACCTCAATTCATTTGTCTCTATTTTCTCTCTTATAAGTGTTTACGCAGAAGTTTGTTTATTCAAATAAATTCTAAGAGTAATTAGAATTTGTGTTTTACTTTGGTAGTCCATGTAATAAAAGTTCGCAATAAAGAGAATAGGTTACTCTGGTGTCACACCAAATATGATAGTTTGTTTGGGAAGTGAATAAAATCAACATGTTATGAGTAAGGCAATGTTTCACAACTATTACACTATGGTGCAAACATACTTTAAATTGGAGGGAGAATTAATAATTTTCAATTATCATCTATCGTATGCTCAATTATGAGGATATACAAACTAAAGATTAAATAAGGATAATAAATACATTATAAGTACTCCCTCTACAAAGGAATCCAAGTAATACAATTTAAAAGTAGTAATCAAAAGTTTAAAAAGAAAACAATAAGTCCTAGAAATATAATTTGTAGAAAAGGAATTTATGAGAGAAAAACAAGTAAACACAAAATAGAGAAAATAAAGAACCATAGAGGATCACAAGTGTTCGTATTGTAACCCATGCACACACTACCATCCTTTTACTTCCCAACTGTTCACGTGCCAAAACATGACAAAGCTTGACATGTCATGCCACTTAGTTTAACACAGGTTGTTACACATGAAGGTTTAGTGGAGACAAGAGCATGAGAATCAAATCAAGAAAAATTCAACTCTAAAGCATCATTACAATTTTTTTTTTAATGGGGTTATATTTGGCATTATCAGTGGTTTTAACTTCCATTAAGTGTGTTACCCGCAGTTTGCTTTCTTCCTGGAAGATCCAGCGTCGCTAATTGATTACCAGCGATTTGAAAATCCCCGTTATTCTCAACGGTTTGAAAACCCCTATTACTTTTAAGAGGTGCATATATAAAAATGGTGACAAATAGTAAAAATGGAAAACTAAAATAGCCCAACAGTTTTCCTCTACGAGTCATGCTGTTAAATAAACTTGTTATGTACACTTAGATAATGTCATTGTAATAAGGAAGTCGTAATACTTATCCTATTATTTAGATAATATTTCCTAAAATGTAGAAATTATTTAATGGGCTAATTTAAATTTTCATTTAATAATGACAATAGTGCTAGAAAGAAGGTATTAGAAGGTTTTAAATATATATTACTAACATTTTAAAGGAGACCATGCTTACTCACCAATTTAAGAATAGGCATAAATTATTGACCATAAAGTTACCAAAAAAGGATGACTGAAATAATTAGGTAACTCGCCACCCATTTCCTATAATTCGACAAACAATCATGTCCTCCTCCAACATTTCACCATGCTTGCTAATATTTTTCACTGTGTTATATTGTTCCCTTTTGATTTAATATAATATTTTATATGGAATGGAAAAGACCTCGCCAACCACGCAGAAACAACACTCGTTTCGGGACAAAAGGCAAACTTTTTCCATTGTTTAAAAAAAAAGGAAAAGACAAATTAGCACTAAAAGCATAACAGTCATTGACTTCGTTGTACCCTTCAAAGTTAAAAACAGAGAAACATACACGAATTTTAGGGGGAAGCACAAAGAAAGAAAATTGAGGCTTTTGTCCCATTTTTCTCTCAAGTGACTCTGCAAAATGGAAGAGAAAGTAAAGTAGCCATTTTTCTCTTCCTTGTTAACCTTCTTTGTGTACCATACAAACAAAACAATGCTCATAAATAACTAAAACCTATGAAATTTTAGAAAGTGAATAATAAAACAGTTCCTACTAAATAACATTCTTTGGCTATGATTCTTGATGTTGATCATTTGTTTCATCATTAGGAACACTTCCTTGATCGGATGCCTAATATATAAAAATAGTTATAATAAGTAGCATTCCAATTATAATATAAAATATATTAATTTATTAAAGATTACCAGTGATGCATGAAACGTAGAAAAATCATAAGGCAACTCTCCTAAATAGTTTTGCGCAAAAAAAGTCATCATTGTCTTCATTTCATTGACTTGTGATGTTAATATAGAAACCTAGTTTAGAACACAAAATGAATGAAATTAATCACTTGCCATCAGAATACTGTTGCCAAATCAAATCAGTCAACACCATAGTAAAAATTAAAATATGATAATGTAGAATTGAGAACAAGAAAAGTAAATAATTGATTAATAAAGGCTAATATATCCAGGTTAGGAACAAAAACAAAGGAAGCAATAATAATATAGGTTAGCAACAAAAATTTAATAATTTATTTCGGTCTTTGTCTTATATAGTAGCATCTAGTTTAATTTCATGAAATATGAAAATTAGGAATGATATATTCGGAAAAGAAGTTAATAAACTAATTGTTTTAGCAAAAAAAATAACTCCAACAAAATATTAAGTTTTTTTATAAATAGAGGATTCCTAGCTAAATTGTTATCTCTCCTTCAATCACACATTCTTTCTTTTATACTAAATCTTTCTTCTACCATATTTTATTCTCTGATCTTATTTCCAGTCTTTTTTCGAGTACTAAACACTTTTTCATCATTTAGGTCAATATCCAAAATCATCATTTCCTAAAAAAATAGAACTTACCATTAATAGGCTTTATTTCATGATTGTATCTAGTCTACTTATGTCACGCCATAACACCACACTAATTAATACCCAATAAATAAATATTAAAATAAAATTGTTAATTATCTTATTAAGCCACGCTTTGAACATGATAATGGTGGTAGTACCTACTTTACTTTGTTTATCAAGCCAAGATCATTTGCTTTTCTTTGTTATAAAGGAAAATAAATCTATCTCAAGCATTTATAAATTTATGATACGAATTGATGAACTTGTCCCAATATTAACTAGGTGCCACATGTTAACCTGTATTCTTACATCAATTTGATTTAATTGAAGTTCTTGCAAATTTTCTTTATTTTTCTTTTTAGTGGGTTAAATAACAAGTTCTTATATAAACATGTAGTCAATTGTCACATACCTTCAATGTCCCACCCGCTTGAACCCTTTAACTTATTTTTTGCACAAATGGGCCAAACCCACAACAGATATTCAATCACCTCTCTTCTCTTTTAGATTATTGACCTTCTTTTCATTGTTATTTTATTGTTATTTAATCGTTCTTTTAGAATAGGTACCTAGATGGCTTATCTTGGTGTTTGATTAGTTTTTTTATTTGGTGAGTTTCAGCATATCAGGAGGAGTAGTTGCTCTCTTACTCTATTATGAATACCATTCTTGTTGTAATTGAACACTCACAGATCTAGTGTTGTTTTCACTAAACAGTAATTAACATTAAATTGAGTACTGTAAAATTAAAAGGAATGAATAAGATATACTCCATGTGTGGCCAAGTTCACAAAGTTGTTAACCTAATTCTTTCTTTTTAGCAGGTCAATCACTACGACAATGCTTCCATCCGCTATTAATACTACATTCATTAGTGAGGCCAATAATACTTTCTTTTCTCAATATCAAAACTTTTAGTTTTCCCTAATTTCTACTTGTAAGGACCTAGAAAATTTTATTGGAATGAAAGTGATATATTTTAAGTGAATTCTAAGTATGTTTTTATTTAAAATATAAAGGAAGGAAAGTGTAGCTTAGAAGTCTACGAGATCGCCGTTGTTGAAGACGGAGGCAATCTCCGACTTCTCTGGTACATAATCGTCTGTCGCCTACAGTACACATGATCACCAATCGCCTATGGTGTACATGATTGCTGAAAGTGCACTTAGCATGTGGTCAAGATGCTGGATCAACCATAGTGAGTTCCAAAAACCACACGTATCAAGGTGTGGGTTGAGCCTTAGATACGCTGTGCATGCGAAGCTCTATGCTGGAGCATAAGAAATCGTCCTTAGTGTTGCATGCATGGGCGCACGAGGAGTAGTGCTGATCTATTCTTGGAAATGTGAAACTACCGACGTCACCAAGCCATGTGGAGGTGGTACCTTGGACATAACATAATGGGAGGATGAACCTTCAGCAAGGTGTGACGAGGTGACATCGATGACCAGAGTAAGGCGATGTGTTCTCGTCACACACAAGGGCGATAAGAGATCGCCAACAGGATGAGAGGAACATCGGTCATCAACTAGGATGGGAGACACATCGGTGGTCTGCCAGGGTGAGACATCGGTGGTCTGCCAGGGTGAGACATCGGTTGTCTGCTAGGGTGAGACATCGGTGGTCTGCCAGGGTGAGACATCGGTTGTCTGCCAGGGTGGGACATTGGTGGTCCTCCAGGGTGAGACATCAGTCGTCCGTCAGGAAGAGGAATCAGTCATCGCCAGTATGAGAGGCATCGGTCATCGCCGGTATGAGGGGCATGGTCATCGCGCGAGCAGTCATTGGTGGATGGTTATCGCGCGATGTCGTGTTTCACACAGATAAGGTGGGACCCAGGCTCCCAGCATGAACGTTCTGCATGCGCGACACGTAGACAGAAAGGGTGTTTCAGAATAGTTAGCATCAGAGAGTTGGTATGCACAGAAACCCACGTGGTCATACTGTTCAAGGAAGTGTGCACGCAAGCTTTCCTGCAGAGTGGGTGGTGGCAGCGGCATTTCTGGGCAAGTTGGTTTAGATTCAAAACTCACTCCTGAGAGGCAGGGGACGTTGCTGTGGTTCGAGAGTGATTGAGTGAGTTATCATTGGTTCCCTGTTCCTTTCCTCTCCTTCTCCCTGCGTTCAGACGTCCTAGCGAACCAGTTGAAGATCGACGACTGCCCCTGGATTCCTGCCGTTGTTCTCTGCAAGTGTTCTGATCAAAGCCGTGAAACAGAGTTAAGGCATCCTTAAGTCGGTGGGTTAGAGCTCGTAGTGAGATTCTACGCAAGTCCAGGTAAGGGAAGCTAGCATTTTCGTTTATAAAAACTTTAGGCGAGTAGGTTCTGAAGTGAGGGCGACGTGGTCGCCGGTTTCATATTCTATTTCACGATGCTCTGTTTTTATGTGTGGGGCGACGTGATCGCCGATTTTAATGTTGATTTCGAACTCCCCTGTTTTAGTGTCGTTTTGAAACTGTTTGAGATTGAAATGTGAAATGCACGTGATATTCGAAAATCTGAACCTTGGAATGATTGTTGTTGTGATTGGAATCGTTCATTTAAGTGTTATATGATGTGTTGAATGTTGTGAATGTGGAATCAAGGCATAGTATTTTCAGGAAAGAAAATACCGTGTAAGATTTTGTAGAATGTGCATTGATCGGTGATTTCTATAATGAGATATCCTGACTCTCCTGATATAATGGAATCATATAGATGAAGTTATTCAGGCGTTGAGAGTCGATGGAGGTTCATATGTATGGGTAAGTGGTTTGAAAGATAACTACTTGACCTGTTGTATGGATTAACCCTGTCATACTAGGAGAGTGATGAGATTGAGATTGAGATTATGTTTATGCGCATAGCTGTGGGAACTTTACAGCAATGTAGTATGACAGGTGCAGATCTCTGAGTCTAGTCAATGCACGAGTCTTCCAGAAGTAGAGTCATGTGTCTATATGTTATGAGTCAGTGGAAAGTCTGACGTGTGAACCATGAGTATTGAATGTATTGAATAGACACTTGACGAGTTTGTGGAATATGGGGATGTTGATGGTTGAAATTGATATAGATTATGAATGGTGTGAAGATTTATGCTTTCTATTGATATAAAGTTTCATATTTAAAGTTTTTAAAAATATGTAGCTTACCCTTTTGTTTTGTATCGTGGTTGTTTTTCTTAAACCTGTGATGATCGTGTATATTTGTACGGGAGCAGATGAGGTTGCAGGTAGTAGAGCTCCTCAGTGAGCATTTTCTGGAGGAGGAGATCGCCGGTTTTGAATGTGGTTGTTTTGTTTTATTTTGAAAACTCCTGTATGGAGATGTATTAAAACTTCCTCAAAAAGGGATATTATTTTGAGGCACGTTTGTATTAATGGATGAATTATATTATGTATATATCTATGTTAAGTGTTTGATATTACTGTTTCACATTTATTTTATTATATAAAAATGAACAAAAATTCTGAGGGGCGTTACACTACTCACCAATTCTATCCCTATGGTCAACTCTAAAAACCGTAGAAGTCTTTAATATGACTCAAATACAAGTCTCTAATATGATATTTCAATCAAGGTTCCCCATCTTTTAGAACAGGTTAGTGCCTAGCTTAATATTAAGAATAATATTAAGAATGAAGATGAGGGAACTAGTGTGCAAATATACAAGAGAAAAAAAATTGATAAGATAACAGTCAACCTACTTTCACTCTATCGAACATGTTGCCACATTGCCATTGCTGAACTTCACATCCCAAATAAAAAAATATAATTAAAAGTAATAAATAATGAACTTGATTTTGTAAATATGTATGGGAAGATGTCCCACTATACGAATGAGCATTGTAGCCAAACACTTTAGATGGGCAAGGACCCAAACCTAAACCCCTAACACGTCCACAATGCTCTCGGCTTCCGAAAACATAAGCTAAGGAATTAGTTGTTGATATTTCTTTAGATATGAATGATGATGAGGTTAATTCATATGCTTGAATTTTTTCCTATAAAGAACACAAAAGAAATAAATTAAACTTACATTAAGTGTGATTGAAAATTATAGACTTTATTAGAGTTAAACTTACACCAATTTCCTTCGCTTCATCACTCACAAATGCTCCATTAGCATGCTTATATGTATCTATCCATATATCTCCTCCACTAACCTTATGGCCACACTCTTTTTCCTATTAAAATGAAGAAAAATTATATGACATGTTGTAAGAGAGATTAAAACATAAATTTGACATGAACATATGTAGTATTGTCACCATTTCATCTCTTGTCCTTGCAATGGTCATAGATCCATCCATGTGAGCAATGGTTTGCTTTGTCCTATTCTCTTTATTTTCTAGAGCATTTTCCTAATCATCAACATATAAAAATTATAAATCTAAATGTAAATGCCTAAAGAATATTTTAGTTAGACCTTCATTTTTTAATTTAGATGGTAATCCACAAACGAAACCCAATGATCTATATTTATTCCTTCTGGAGCCATTGCAATCAATTCATCTCTAGTACGTGTTCCATCATTCCTTTGTTGCCACAATTTTTGTCGGTGGTCTCTCCATTTTGTTTTAAGGACATGATTTATATGAACATCATAATGGATATCAAATTTAGCCTTCAAATCAGTCAACAAATAAAATTAACAATAATTATAACATATTTAAATTAAAAAATTTTAATTATAATATAACTTTAGACATGATTTACCTGAATAGTTTTTTTAAGTATATCTTCTTTATAAACTTTAGGAATCTTCCTCCAACTAGAATAACTAATATGAAATGCACTATGGTTTCTTGCAATACTACCTAAGAACCTATTCAATAATGCTCCACCATCTGCAGTAGGTTGACCCTCATTATTCCATTTCTCAAGAATCCTTTCCTTAGGAGGTAGATGCCAAACATCATTGGTTCTTAGCTGTTTTGTGTTTCTCTTTTCTTGCTCATCTATGAAATATTAAAAACATTTGTGTTTAAGGGATATAAAACTAAACGGAAAAATAATACTACATAACTATATATAACATTGTATGATTTTAAGTGACTTACCAATGATATCAACGAGCCATGCTCTTTTGCGGGCTTTAGGCCTTTGTTGATGTGCTTGCATCTCAGCTTCCTCGTTTTCTTCCTCTTCATTTTCTGAATATACATATGATATACCAGGTGTTGTTGGTACAGGTACATGTACATATTGATGTGGTGGCTGAGAATCAGATTGAGGTGCTATTGGCGGTTAAATAATGAATGTAGGAGCAGAGTTGGTCTGACTTTTTGTACATATCCTAACTTTCAAGGTTCCTGAAAATAAATCAACTCAATTGAAAAAAAAAAACAATTATGTCTAATGATGTGATTATTAATAAATTTGAAAAAAAAGTGAATACAAATTACTTGGCTGAGATGCAGTTGAAGGTGGAAGGGGAGCACGTTTAATACTTGGTTGAGGTGTCGTTGGAGGTGCAGGGTGAGCATGTTTAGTACCTTCTTGAGGTGTAGATGGAGGTGGATGGGGAAATGGAGATGGAATACCTTTAGGATTACTTGTTTCAAGTCCTGCATCAATCACAAAATTACAAGTGAATTACAAATGAATCGATATATTGAAGAATGCAATTTATAGATGACAAATAAATTGTATGAAAGTTCAGACATCTAACTAGGTTTATAAGGGTGAGTACTAGGCCTTGAAGGATTACTACTCACTTGAGTTTCTGACTTAGACTTACTTGAGTTTGCAAATTTCATCTTTAAGATTCCTAACAATCATTAAAACTCTTGAAGATGTAACATTGCATATTAATAAAAATTAAAACTCAAAATTTTAAATTGAACATATTACCTGGATGAGATGGAGGATAAATTGCAGATGAACTATTTTTGTTGGTTGGTATTTTCTTCATCTTCAGGTGGTCTACAAACAATAAGATAAACATATAAATTTATGCAATTTATGCATCACAAGGATAATAAACACATCTGGAAAGGTAATATTGTTTCATATGCATAACAAGGATAATAATTACATAAATCCAAAGTTGTAGGATAATAAATTAAAGGTTTAATTATCTTATTCATCCCTACATTTGGTGTCAATAGTCAATTTAGTATAGTAGTTTTTAAAAAAATCAATTTGATCCCTATATTTTATAAAATATATTCAAATTGGTCCTTTTCGTTAAATTTCAGCTGACGACGTCAGCGGTTGTTGATGTGCCAGAGAGAGAATGCTTATGTGGTAGAAAAAGTGTTTATATGGTAGAGAGAGAGTGTTTATGTGGAAGAAAGAGAATATTTATGGAAAGAGAGAGATAAGATTAAGAGTTATTATTATTATTACTACTATTATTATTATTAATATTATTATTACTATTATTTTTATTATTATTATTAGTACTACTATTATTATTATTATTATATTTACTGTTATAATATTATTAATAATAATAAAACAAAAATAATAATCATAACAAAATAATAATAATAATAATAATAGATATAATAAGAATAATAATAATATTAACAATAACAATAAAAATAATAAAATAATAATACTAATACTAATAACAGTAATAATAATAAAATTATTAATAATAATAAAAAATAATAATAATAATAATAACAATAATAATAACAATAAGAATAATAACAATAATAATAAGAAGAATAATAAAATAATATTAATAAATTATAATAATAATTTTATTATTATTGTTAATAATAACAATAACAATAATAACAATATTAATAAGAGTAATAATAAAAATATTATTATTATTATTGTTATTATTATTATTATTTATTACTATATTATTATTATTATTTTTATTATTAATATGTTTAATGACCTTATTATTATTCATAATATTATTATTATTACTAATAACAATAATAATAAAAATAATATTATTGTTATTGTTATTATTATTATTATTATTATTTTTTATTATTAGTAGGTTTAATTACCTTATTATTATTTATTATTATTATTCTTATTATTATTATTATTATTATTATTATTATTATTATTATTATATTTACTGGTATAATAATAATAATAATAATAATTACAAAAATAATAATATTAATAATAATAATAAATAAAAATAAAAAATTTATTATTGTGATTATTATTGTTATTATTATTTATTATTGTTATTATTACTATCATTATTATTATTCTTATTATTAATATTATTATTATTATTCCTATTATTATTACTGTTATTATTATTATTATTAATATTATTATTATTATTATTATTATTAATATTATTATTTTTATTATTATTAATTTTATTGTTAATATTATTATTATAATTGTTTTTATTATCAATCTCTCTGAAATAAATCTTTCAATGTTTTCTCAAAGCTTTGTTCATGTAAGTTTTCATTACTTTGCACAATTTATTATTTATCATTTTCTATTTATCATTTTCTATCGATCCTGCAACATTTGGTATCAGAGCCAGTAAGGCTCAATATTTATCGCATAAACTATTTTATGTTTTGATATAACCGCTTTTATATTTGGTTTTTCTCTGGGGGGTATAGATCATAAAGAACCCAATGCCTTTTGGAATAACCAGTGACTTTTACATATATTGGAAGAACCCACAAACTGGCAATATTACCATGCTAAGGCTTAGAAGAAGAAACCCCAATCCATTACAAAATGCTATACTGCATTATAGAAAATTTAATCTCAAATTAGCAAGATATAGAAACTCTGAAGAAAAGATTACCGATCCCCTTAGATATCATTGCAAGAAACAATATTACAAACGTGTTATTAACATAATTAAAAGAGTGATAAAGGGAAGATTACGCAACTTTACTGCGTAAGTAATAGTTAGTATTTGTGAGTCTTTGAGTCTTAAAACTATATCACCAAGGTAATAAGAACCTTTGTTGTTCTTATTTCTTTCAAAGAGTCTCTAGGGTAGCTCTGAGAGGTGTTTATACGTTGGTCAGCTGTGGTCCCGGTGGTAAGACCTGAGAGAGGCAATAAATCCGTTGGTCAGCAGTGGTCCCGTAGCATGGAGACTAGAGAAAGAGTAAGAATGCCAAAAATTCTTAGAACCCTAAGTGATTTAGGATTAAGAAACAAAGATAAACAAATAGTGATTAGAACTCCGCAGCAAGAAGCCTCATCTTCCTCTAACTCTGAAAACAATAGAGAGAAAGAGTTACAGATAGCTGAAATAGAAAATTCATTACATAATTGGTCAATACCAGTAGTTAAAAAATGTGAAGTATATAAACAACATAAATTTTGGTCAACTAATCAAGATGAAATACATATAGTGGAATATAGTTATCCAGGAACTAAAAATAATAAAACCATTAATCTATTGGAACAATCACTATTAGATCAACATATAAAAAATGGATATAATTTTATACATCTAGGATTAATACAAGTAGCAGCAAAACCAAATTACAGATTAGGAATAAATAGTCCAATCTTAATAATGCTAAGAGATATTAGACTTAAAAAATTTAACGATTCAATAATTGCAATATTAGAAAGTAATTTACATGACGGCCCAACCTTCTTTAATTGTTATCCAAATTTTTCAATGAACATAAAAAACGAAAAAACCAGTAATGCCTTAAAATTATATATTAACACTCCAGATAAGATAGTTGATGAAACCGCAGGCCCAATACAGATAATATATAGAATTTATTATAAAGTTACAAAGATAGATTATAATTATAAAGCATTAAGATCCTCACCAAGAGATGAAACCATATTGGTAGAAGCAAATCTTAGAAAATCATCAATACAAACCCCTAAAAGATTAACCCACGAACAGGTAATCAGAAACATCCCCGAAGAGTGGATATTAGAAGATATAATAGAAGAACCAAAGATTTATAATACTGAGATAAGAGAAATAATTCAAGATGGTACTGATATTAGGTTAAGAATGAATAGAACAGGTTCACTTAGAATAAGAGAACCACAAATAATTCATAAACAACAACCATCCAGACACTCTGTAGATAACTCAACGATAAATCTAGACTTAAAAGGATTAAATAATATTACTCCTATAGTTAGTAAACCAGTATACTCGGAATCAAGAAAATCAGAATCTCCTCAATATTCTCCTACGGCATCACAAATATTAAATACCATAACTAAAGAAGATCCCTTTGAAATAGATAAAAAGTGGATCAGGGAAGATTTTAATGCTAGTTATAACCAAGATAAAAGAGATTGGTACTTCAAGACATATACTACGGAACAAACAGAAGACTTCAGATCAGAATTTTATAATTATATAAAGAAAATTAAGATAAATGTTTACTTCTTTGATTGGTTTAGATTATATAGTCAAGAACATGATTTAGAATACCCATTTAGTAATAAAGAGATATATCCATTACAGAAGATAACCAATACTTGGAAAACAATAAGTAATGAAATTATCGAATCAGAGTATCCTCCTATACAAGGAATAAAAATACAACCATCAAAAGAATTTGAAGTAGAAGCTAGTCCGTATAAAGATGTAAAATTAGAAGAAAGACAAGTAGAGGTTAAAGATATAAAAAAGATACATTCACAAATTAACTATTCAAATACAGTATTAGATGTTATGACAAAACAATTATATAGAATAGAAAAATTAACATTTAAAGAAGAACCAAGTAGTTCGAAAGAACCTGTAAAACCTATATATAAATTGTTTAATGTACCTCAGAAAGAATTAGAATCATTAAAACTAAGAAGTAATACAGATTTAAAAATAGAAGAATTAAAAAAGAAGATAGAAGAAATAAATAAAAATTCTATAAACACATTACAAGTAAGTAAATTAAGGAATTACCCTAAACTCAGAAACTGGTATAATAGGCCAACACCAGCAGATGTACAATTTGAAGAAAGAGGAGAATTAGTACAAAATAGTTTCTCAGGAAATGATATAGTAGAATGGAATTTAGATGGATTAAGTGAACAAGCAATATTAGACTTAACTTGCCAGATGGTCATGGCAGCAACAGCCCATAAAACAAAAGGTTGTAGTGATAAGTCAGCAGCTATAATTATTATTCAGGGATTTACTGGCCAACTAAAAGGTTGGTGGGATAATCTTTGTACAGAACTAGATAGACAGGCAATAGTTAATAGTGTTAAAGGAGAAGAGCAAAAAGAAGACGCTGTATCAACATTAATATACTCTATTATTCAAAACTTTGTAGGAGATCCCAATATACTTAAAGAAAGATCAGCCAATCAATTAGCAAATTTGTATTGTCCAACTATGTCAGACTATAAATGGTATAAAGATGTGGAATTTTGACCTTTACTACTGGCGGATGACCCCAGTGGGGGGCCATATTAATTCTAATATTAGGAATAAAATCTGCTATATAATTTACACATCCTAGGAATCTTTGTAATTGTTGTTTTTCTTTTATTTCATTTGGGAATTTGTCTGCAAATTCTAATAATAATAATAATAATAATAATAATAATAATAATAATAATAATAATAATAATAGTAATAAGAATAATAATAATAAGTAATAATAAGGTAATTAAACCTACTAATAATAAAATAATAATAATAATAAATAATAATAATAACAATAACAATAATATTATTTTTATTATTATTGTTATTAATAATAATAATAATATAATAAAATTATTATTATTATTATTATAATATTATTATTATTATTATTACTATTATTCTTATTCTTATTGTTATTATTATTAATATTTTTATTATTATTATTATTGTTATTTATTACTGTTATTATTATTAATATTTTTATTATTATTATTACTGTTATTATTATTAGTATTATTGTTATTATTATAATTTTTATTTTTATTATTTATTAATATTAATATTATTATTACTATTATTATTATTCTTATTGTTATTATTATTGTTATTAATATTTTTATATTTATTATAATAATAATAATTTTATTATTATTGTTATTATTATTATTATTAATATTTTTTTATTAGTATTATTATTATTATTATTCTTATTATTGCTATTATTATTATTATTGTTATTATTATTATTTTTGTTATGATTATTATTATTTATTATTATTAATAATATTATAATAGTAAATATAATAATAATAATATTAATAATATTATTATTAATAATAATAGTAGTAATAATAATAATAATAATGATAATAAATAATAATAATAATAGTAGCAATAATATTAATAATAATAATAATAATAGTAATAATAATAATAGTAATAAATAATAATAATAATAACAATAATTATAACTCTCAATCCTACCTCTCTTGACATAAACATTCTCTCTCTTCCACATAAACACTCTCTCTGTGCAACATAAACACTTTTTCTGTCACATAAGCATTCTCTCTCTGTCACATCAGCAACCGTTGACGTCGTCAGATAAACAAATTTAATGGAAAAGACCAATTTGAATACATTTTAGAAAATATAGGGACCAAATTAATTTTTTAAAAAAACCACTATACTAAATTGACTATTGACCCAAAATATAAGGACGAGAAAAGTAATTAAACCTAAATTAAAATGAAATAGTAAAAAAAACCTTGTTAGTTGTATTTTTTCTTCTGCATCTAGAAATAATGTTTCTACATTTTGTTGTTCAAATGGCTCAGATTCATGAAAATTGTCAACATCATCTTCAACCTAGTTGTACAAGTCTCTAGGCTTTAAATGTACAGGTATGCACCAATTTTTATCAAACTCATCTTCTACATAATACACCATTTGAGCTTCTGATGCCTGGATGTATGGCTCATCATCATCGTTATCACCTGTGTGGATCAAGCCTGAAAAGTTTAGTAATGTAAATCCATACTCATCACTCATAATCCCTGTAGAAGTAGTTGTATTAGTCCACATACATTTGAATAAAACAACTGAAAATCGACCATGGTAGTTTATCTCAATTATATCTATCAATCGACCATAATACGGTACTTCTCCAAACCGCATTTGATTATCACTACTACTTGATTAACTCCTTGTCCCAAATTTACCAAACACTCCACTGTTTTGTGTTTTAAGCCAAAGGTCATGCTCCAATATATGAAATTTGAACCCATTAACATTGTAGGCACTATACCGCTTTGCACAATCAATCGAACCCATAGCTAAGAACTTTAAATCATCTGAATGGATACCAATTGATTCATTCCTTATCTAACAGAAAAAAAAAATATCATATGAAATGTAATATAAATATATAAATATATATATATATGAATAAAAAACTATTGGTGTAAATATACATACACGAGGTGAAAACCACTATACAAATTCTCTATGAACCATCTTGTCTATCATAGAGGATGATCGTGTGCGACTTCTTAGTTTTCTTCGTAGAGTATCTCTAAATTCCCTATGTTAAACATATAAAATATATAAGTTAATACTGAAGAGAAAATCAATTATAAAAAAAGAAACACTATGTTTCAAAACTCACTCACCTTTCAAAACTCCCATTCATTGGAACCTCAGACACACACACCACTATATTTATCTTCCCATTTTCACCATGCTAACTTATATTTCTTAAATGTTTTTGCTTTTTCACAATTTATGTCTTCAACTATTGACTTATTTGAATTATTTATGTATAATGGATAGTTTATAATTATTTTTTTTACAGTTTACACATCATAGGTTGCTAAAATTGTTTTTATTGTAGTGAAAAAAAAAGGTAGGTCGTAGGCAGCTTGGTTGTAGTGGCACCTCCTTAGGCCTAATCTTGGTTGATAGTAATACAAACACTCCAACTAACTAAAACCACACAGTCTCTACATTGAACCTAACCAAAAGAGAAACAACTTTTTCTAAGGCCAAAATCTACAGATTAAAATAGGGTACAATAGAGACAGAAAAAGCAGAAAAAAAAGAGTGCATTAGTGAAAAACCAGGACATGTTTTCTACATTATTATGCAAAACTATACAGTAGCTGCACAAGCTCCTTTCACACAAGGTTCATCAACATCTATCTAGACCCCCCTTCACTTCTACACACCAAAAACCTTTCCAAGAATAACACTTTACAGTAGCGTCACCTACAGGTCCACTACCATTTGAGTGCTGAAAAAGTCATCTACCAGCCCAAAAAGTCACATTGAAACGTTTCTATGACAAGTCCAGATTTGAAACACTCTGAACGAAACCCACATAGGCCAAGTTTGGAATGGATGGATGGTTCCCCTATATAAATGTATATTACCATAATAGAACTCCACCAAGCTACCAAACGAATATGCTTTCAGTTGTTCCATAATCAGCTTCGTTGTGTAATGCACTTAGTGATCCCCACGAGTAGTGCACATCACACCAAGTCTTCATCCTTAACTTAAGCTAGGTCAAACATGTGCTAATTCTCTCATACCATTAATAATAATCTTATTTCTCTACCAACTACTGTTTCAAGGTATAGTGCCATCACAGCAGACTTCAATGAATTGTTCTTTAATCTTAATAGTAATAATAAAATTCTCTAGCCAGAGTCTAGGAGTTTTGTCAATGGGCTGGGTAGTACAACTTGGTCCATTGGAACCATTGGATATAAGTTGACTTGAAATCATAATGTACTATGCCTCAGACATTACTCTCAAGCTTTTGAAAAAGTGCTACCTCACTGTGGCTGCTCAACTTCTTTTTCCCAAAGCTATGGTTGAGAGTTTCTGATGTGAAAATTGGAAGCTATTTGAAAAATTGTGAATAACTTGATCTGAAACCAAATCAAACATGTGCTAATTTTCTCATACCATTAGTCTCCTTTGGATTAATCTTATTTCTCTACCAACTACTGCTTCAAGGTATAGCACCATCACAACAAACTTCAATTGAGTTGTTCTTTAATCTTAATAATAATAATAATAATAAAATTCTCTAGCTAGAGTCTATTCAAACTCCCCTACATTTTCTAACCAATAGCTTCGTCAACTAATGGTAACTTCTAAAGAAACTTAAATTGAAAAACTACTAGTCATAAGATCTAAATACAATACAAAACTAAACAAAAACTCAAAAAAAGTTAATAAGTCAAATACAAAATAGGATGCAGAAACTTGGAGAGAAGAGGCAGGAACTGAGTGAGGAAACAACTAGACTAGGAATGAGAAACAAGTATCATAGGGCCCAAGCTTCAGTTGTTTACAATTTTCACTTTGTAAAGCTAAAGAAGGGGATGGAGGTAGTGGCAGTGCAGGAGACAGAACAGTGTGGCAACATACAGAAAACAGTTTCCCTATACTCCACTACCCAAAACAGTCTCCCTCCAGAAGAGAAATAAGAACTGAAAAAACTTACGAAACATGAATGCAATGCCCATATTTATACCCTTAAAAACAAAATGCATACATTTTTAAAAAAATCCAGAACAATTATAATAAAAAAAAAAGTTCGGAGACGAAGAACACGTTATTATCAAACCAAAAAACTAAAAATTATTACAATGAGAGAAGAGTGTACTTGAGACTAATCAGAGACAGTGTTCCAAGAGTTGTATTTGATACTTGAGAAGAAACCCGAGGCACAAACGTGCAAAACGCACCGCAACTCTAGAAATGAGAAATGGAGAAGATGAAAACCAAATTTGAAAAATCAAATAGGGAAAAACAAAAATGAATACCAAATATAACAAAAGCAGAATGAGAAATGAACATTCAAATTCAGAGGGAAGAACGGAGAAATTGAAGATGATTTTCTTGGGCAAAAATATAGTGAGAAATGAAGCTTCAGAGGGAAGAACAGAGAGGTTGAAGATGATTTTCTAGGATTGAGGAATGTGTAAACGTGAGAGAGCTGAATAGGATTTTCTAGGACTGAGGAATGTTTAAAAAACGTGTGAGAGTTGAATGTTCAAAGATTGAAGAATGTGTAAAAATGTGAGAGAGCTGAGGAAGTTTTAGTCTGTGAAAAAATAAAACATGAGAAGTGTGCCACAAACAACATACGAGAAAGTGAAAAATAAGGAAAAAGAAAACTATTATTTTGGTAAAACTAGAGGGACTTATCAGAGGTTTAAAAAACCCCCATTACATATATGTACTAGTGGAGGTTCTTATAACCTGTTCTAAAAAACCTTTGGTAAAATTAAATTTTTTTTTAGTGCATCTCATAAATTTTATCTAAGATGTTTAGATATGCTAGAATTGCAAGAGAAAGGACATAATGAATTGGAGAACATGTGTGAAATAGGTTATTAGCACATTGGAATTCTCCAACATATCATAACAAATATGTTATAGCCTAGAAAAATAGGGCTTCTGAAAAAGTTGAGAGTCTGCACATCGGTGGCTCCATCACCACACATGAACATGTTCACTTGGTGTACACTTTAATTGTATATATGTTTATATTATAACAAGTTTTAAAAAATTTATTTATTCATTTTTATAATTGCAAAATACTTTGTAGGAATAGGAGCTTGGACGATCGGCTTTTGTTGATGAGATCCTTTAGCAAAAGGATACTAAATCTAGGAAGACACATATAAGCCTCTTTTAGTGTTAACATTACTTTTATCTTTAAACTTGTATATTGGTTTAATAATTCCTCATTTTTCTATTAACCAAAAAACTTTTAAACTAGACTTTCATAGGCTAGTTCTGAGGTTGGATCTTTTGTTGATGAATCAGAAGAGGTTAACCCTTTTGATCCTACATAGGACAAGATTATTAGGAATTGATGTTGGGTTGAGCCTATTGGTCAAAAAATCAAAGGAAAACTTTATGGGGCTGGACAAATTGATGTAAATTATGGAGGTGGAAATGATAGCTTGAACCAGCAAGCCTCCACTTCTTCTTGTAGTTTTGAAGACATTTTGATACAAACCAAGACAATAAGAAGAAGACCAAGGATGCACACTATGAAAGGTCATCTCAACATTCAAGTGAAGACCTCACCAGAGGGAGAAATGGAGAAAGATCAGAGCATCTCAAGTTCTTCCTGCTGGTCTTCTTAAAGAATAAAACAGGTTGTAAATAATTTAGGCTCACTTTGGGGGTCCAAATAGCAAAGATAGGCTAGAGTAAGGTTCCTTTAGCATAATAGGGGGTGTAATTATCATTTTAGCTTGTTCCTAACCCTTTTGGAAGACATTTTAACCTAGTTTCTAGAAGGACAAGCCTAGGATGCGGGTTTGACTTAGTCAAACCCTAAGACTGCCCATTTTTTCCCTTTTCCCTTCCTACCCCCTCTTGCTTGGTTTCCAAGGCTTCTTCACCTATAAATAGGAGGCCTCACCCTTTGTATTTTCATGTTGAATTTGAAGTAAAGAAACTCTGAACAAATTTGTGTGAGCTCTGAGTGAGGTTTTGCTCCTCTGCTTTGGTCTTATCTTGAAGAGTGGGAGACTGTCAAGTGGTGGCCCCTTCACTTATCTTGGTGGTTCCCATCCCCCAAGTGGTGTGACCACTTTCTCAATCCAAACCTATAAGTTCCTTCTTTCATCTTCTACTTTCATTTTCCATTTCTATATTGTCTTTATCTTCTTTTTGTCACAAGTTTTGTCTTCCTGTGTGGCTTTGTTGGTTCATCATTTGGTTCGGCTATGTTCACCAATGATGATACCTTGTAGCCTTTCCTTTTCCGCTTGCATTCATTCCTCACCATAATCTATTTTTATCTTCGCCTCTGTGAAGTGAACCTTCACACTTACTTAACCACTTGGCTAAGTTCGTGTCCAGTGGGAATCTTCCTTAGGTTTCACCTTTAAATTGCTAAAATCTCAACTCTTAAGTAAAGTGTCACTATAAATGAAAACATCTAAGAATCAACTCACATCATATTTCCCCACTTAGATAACTACTATCAACAAGTAAGGAGGCGGATGATTGATTGACTTGTCAGTTCCAATCCTTTTAATCACTATTTGGTATAGTTATGCAATTATTATCTCCTGATGCTCAAAGTCTTCTAAAACAAAATCAATCTAGCCAAAACCAGTAGAATCCACAAATCCCACAACAAAAGGAGCAACCTCAACAACAACAACAACAACAAGACCCAAAATAACAACAAAATAATGAAGAATAGAGAAATCTTGATCAACCACAATCCTCACTTGATTATACACATTAGAAATAATATGTAAGAATCTAATTGTATGTACACTTTTCTTATTTTAGTTTTAAATTGTAGTTATTGATGCACATTTATTTGATCTTTTAAGTTTATGAATAATATGTATTTCATTTATACATTTGATATTAAATTGTTCATACCTGTCCGGAATTAAGATATACATGTTAAATTGTTTAATTTGTGCAAGTATAAGGAAAAGCCAACAAGCAGGTTGACAATTTTAAAAATTACAACATTACCAACTATAAAATTTGTCATTAATTGTATTCACAAATGTCACCCATATAAACTTATGTATGGATTGTCCTTAGGTAATTACCGACAAATCCATCCATGGGTAATTGAATTCGGATATCTCACCAGCATCAACTTACCGATGAATACATTCGTTGGTACCAAAGGAATTTTTTATCGGTCGGTAAGTTGATGTTGATGAGATATATGAATTCAATTATCCATGGATCTATCTATCGATAATTAGTGAAGGAATTTTTTCATTAATTACAGATAGATTGACAAAATCTGTCAATAATATTTACTCACAAGCATTTTACCCACAAATTTTTACCATTTTTTTCTATCAAAAATATACAATTGTCGACAAATTTTTCACGTTACTTATAGAATTTTTCTGTTGGTAATTACATTTTATTGTAGTGTAAAGACTCTATTTGCACTGAGGAGGTTATAATACGTAAAGGAAAGTTCAACCACCTACAGGAAGGCATTAATGACCTTTTGAACAAGTACTTACCACTAGGCTAAAAACTATAACTTATAGTTAAAGTGCAACTCTTTCTATTTAAAAGTATAACAACCCAAGCGTCACATTCAATTTAAAGATGACTTATCTAACTTACAATTGATGCATCCTGTGACAAAAACATTAATAAAAAAAAGATGACAAAACTAGAAAATTGACTCATGGGACAAATTTTCATAAATAATTTTATTATATCATTTTAGTCCAAATCTTACTTATGTGTATTTAGTGACATTTTTTACTTAATTTTAAATTTGCCATCATTTATTTTAATTTTTTTTATTTTAAATGATAAAAGAAAATAAGGCTAAGACTGAATTAAAAAAATAATCACAAATTTATCTTCTTAGAAATAAATACTTCCATCTTAAAAAACTAAATACCTCAACCTCTTAATTTAAAAATAACACTATTATAATTAAGAAAAATATAAATAAATTTTTTTTAATTAATTACATAAATAAGTTTAATTAAAATATTATATCCACTATTATAATTACATACATATTATAAACAAAACTAAAAAGTATAAATTTATTACTTAAGTGACAATTTTATTAAAAAAAGTAAAATTATTACTTAATTGACAATGGTTATTTAATTGACGACTTTATTTAGAAATAGACGTTACTACTTAAATTATTATTCTTTAAAATTTAAGTTAGTATCTTACTCTAAAAAAAAAATCAAAATTGTAAATAGAATGACAACTTCTTTTTAATAATGTGGTCACCTTACTCAATTTATTCAAATTTATAAATTTTTTAAAATTATTCATTTTAATCATTTCCGAAAGATATTGCAACACGTTGGTGAAAAAACCCAAAAGGCGATACTCCACTCCTCTTTTGTACAACCTTCAAAACATCGAAAAGTGTTCCTGTTCACCTCATCTCAATTTTGAATATCCACACTAAAAAAAGACAGCCCAAGAACAATGAGAGACATTCCATAAAATAATATGGTTTGAAAGTTAATTATTCTAGTACATTCATTTTGCCCCATTTTTCTTCTAACATTTTTTTTTTCTGTTCTATTACTCATCACGCAAAAATTGTAAGATAAATGAGGAACATTACCTGTTCAAGTTCCTCCCTCTATCACATGGATTCAAGTTTTCAATTTATATAAAAACATGAAGATTAATCTCGATCATATATTTTAGAAGTACCTAATAATTTTTCCCTCATTACATCTTTTACTCTCATAATTTCTTTCTATTTTTTTTTTCTTTCACCTATCCACCCCAAAATTGAGGATGTGATTAAAAAACATTTTTTACATATTCATATATATGTTATTTTAGAAAATAATATGGGATGTGTAGGAGTGAATTAAAAAAAGGTTACATAGATCATGATATATATAACGGAAATAATATACTC
Organism: Phaseolus lunatus; assembly: GCA_013389735.1. Taxonomy (NCBI): domain Eukaryota; kingdom Viridiplantae; phylum Streptophyta; class Magnoliopsida; order Fabales; family Fabaceae; genus Phaseolus; species Phaseolus lunatus. The sequence continues at coordinate 14,785,404 of CM023863.1, read as the reverse complement.
ATATAAGGGTGATGTGGTCTCCACAATGTTATTCCCGCAAGAGTCTCTCTTCTCTTTTCTTCCTGCTCGTTTCATTTTCACTCTCATACCTTATCTATTCCAAAATTTAATTAACTGAGGAGCTAAGGTATATTTCTATCCGATAAGATTTTCAAACAAAGTAAGTTCATTTTTACTCTAAAAATTTCTTATTCTTTGTTTTTCTTTATGATTTAGTCATTAATTTTGGTGGGGCCAGTTGAGAAAAGTGTGTTTCTCTCAACTTGATTAAACTTATAATAAAATTTGGTAATATTTGGATAACTTACTCTAGGTTCCTAAATTTTGTAGTGGTTCCCCTCTTTGAGGTAGAATTTGCACAAGTGGAATTTCAGGTAAAGGAAGCTAACTTTAACTTTTAATAGTACCCTGGGCTAGAAGATCTGAATGTGGAAGGGACATGGTCCGAAGTTTCAATTTCTCTTGTAGGGATGTTATTTGATAAAATTGTTTGATTTTATGTTGTGTAAAGATGTATAAATATTATATTTTTATAGTTAAATATTATTTTTGATGTTCGAAAAGTTCTTGAATGTTATGAATTTTTAAATGTTATGTGATTGAATGATATGTATTATATATGAATGATGAAAATTCTATGAAGTTGATGTCATACATTTGGGATAATGTATGAATTATTGTTTGATGGTACATTAAGTATGAAAAGTCTATGTTTAACAGAGATCCTCTAGCGTCACTAATGATCTAAGTCATATAGATTAAGATATCAGGTGGTGAGAAGCTAGTGAGGGAGTTCATACACACCGGGTCTCGCTGTATACACTCGGTATTGGATGTTTGAACTAAGCCCAATCCTTTCTCTTGGATTTACTGGTAATCTTTAGATCAGGTGTTAGTCTCTGGTAGGAACATGCTTAATGAGTCTTTTGGAAGACGATGAATTCATGTGTAGTCAGTGGGATTGAAATCAGATCCAATGATTGTGATTGAAAATAGATTTATGTATGGTCTATATGAATGATGGAATTGGTATTGAAATTTTATATAACAACATTTAAAAAAAAATGTTTATAAATGATTAGTTTGATTGTTTTTTTTTTGCATGAATTAAATATGTTATGGAATTTCTTTTCATTAGCTTACCCTTGCTTTTTGTTGACTGTACTACATACACAAGCAGATGATCATACAAGTGTAGGAGGGTCTGGAGGGCTTTGGGATGTAGTTTTGAACCTTATATTGTTAATATTTGTACTTCTATAAGTCATAATCTTGTAATAGAAATATTTTGAAAAACTCCAATTCTATATAAAAATCGGTAGAACTTGTATTGTAATAGTTAGATTAGATGTATTTTCTGAGATGTTACACACAAGCACAGTCAGAGTAATTTAGGAGACTTGCCAAACATCTGTTAAAAATCTAAAGCAGTAAATAATTAGGTATAAGATTAATCTATAATTAAACATATTAAATTGTTATGATAATATGAAATTAAGCATTTTTTCCAATACGGATCAGACTCATTCACATGAATAACTCTTGTAAATAAATTAAGATAAGTAAAAAATATCTTCTATAACATTTATTATTCATAAATACATTAAAATAACTTAAACATTTTTTTTATACACCCCACTACCACCCTAAACACCCTTTTTCAACTTGGTGGAACATGAATATCTCACAAGCAACTTCAACATTAGAGTTGATAATGCGAAACTGATTATGCAAGGTGGACTATGTGGATCAGTCTGCAGCCTCTCATGAAAAAAACAGGACAAATTTGATTAGTTTGACCCACTGACTCACTTAGCTCTGTCCTATATAACTCGTAACTCGCACGGATCAGGTGTGGGGTGGGACGGGTCAACCTAGCCTCATCAATTTTTTTTCAACACTCCATAAATTCTAGAAATCTAAATCTAGAAACCATAATAGTTGTTTTAGATCCTGGAAGGTAAAATAACTGTTTGAAAAATTTTATTCAAGAATACATTTTTTCTCTTTTGAATTTCCATTTTTAAAATTCACTTTTATATTATGGAAATTAAAATCCAAAATTGATAAGGTACATGAAGAAATTTGATGAGGCACAAGAGAAAACACCCTAATAAAAAATACAAAATTGTCACATCCAAATTTTAGTTTTCATCAATGTCATCTCCCCACCTCACATGCTCCTAACTCGTGTCATTTCTGTAACCCCAAACACCTTTTCAATTCATAGTGTGATAGAAATATTAGAAAAATATAAAGTTATTGAAGAAATTATTAAATTGAAAATAAATTAAAAAAAGTAAAAAGTAGTCTCTATTAATGCAAATTAAATATTGTCACTCAACAATACTACCATACCATTGTTTGACAAGATAATTTGTCGTACATATATTGAAGTGCATTAATATTTTTCTTTTTTACTTTTAATAAAAATTTAAGTTTCTTATAGGGACTAGCCTAGAGTCCCACAAATTATTCCTTATACAAGATAAGTCAATAAAATTAACTTACATTGCTTAAACAAGACGACGGAGCAATGCAGGACGAACAATACAAAGCAGGTTAATACACATTCTCACCCTTATTCTACATTAATTTAGTAAAAAGAAGATATTTTCGCCTTCTGTAAGAGAAAAAAAAGTATACACATGAGACATAAATAATCATTTTTAAAATGTACAACATGTATAGATGTATTGATGTGCATCTTCTTGCTTTAAAAGAAAAAAAAGTTAGTGTGCATTATCTTTACTCAAGTCATAATCATTCATAACCGACCATGTGTCCAATTTCACCTTCCCTTTTAATGGATAAGCAATCCGAGATAAGTTCAAATCCTCAATTGTTTGTTTCTTTGCTCCCTCATTCAAAACAGTAGCGACAATTCCCAGACCTTTTCCTTATTTTCTGCTGACAAACACAAACCCCTTAAAAGTCCAAAACAGTGGTTAGTCACTTCTACAAATGTTTTTTTCAAGTTAATCGCATCATTTGTTCGATGTTGCGAGGAAAATTCTCGAGGAGATTCAGTGTAAGTGACTCATGATTATTTTAATTTAATAAAATCTTAAAATTATGAGTTTCTGAATTTTTTTTTATATATTATTCATTGTTTCTATTTAATGAACTAAACTCTTACTTCAAATGGTAACACTAATTCATATTCTTCTTCAATGTTTCCAGATACATTTTTAAATTAACACGGTGACAGAAACATTATAAAGATAAATTTGAAATACTTTTTATTTTTTTGTAAAAATTACCAACTTTTTCAGTTCCACGTAATGATCATTCTAAGGGATTTCATAAATTGAGCAAATAAGTAAGCAAAAGCAACCCACATAACATGAAACTCTACTAGTCTTAAATAATATCAAATAAAATCTCCAAACATACATCAAAGTTTTACCACGTCTAGAGTTTGATGGCATCATCAAGAAAAAAAAACCATCAAATATTTATGTTTTTCTCGACTAATACATAGCTCATGACAGCTTGCATGCGAACAGGAAGTCAAAGCATTCAATCAGCATAAATCCTACATGTTACCTGCGAATACATAACACACAGATGAGTATAAGGCCTTGTACGAACAAAAAAACATTCTTAAAGATTATATTAGAATCAAGACTTACATCATGTACGCTTCCTGCCCCATTAAAAACGTCCTCAGAATGGGATCCACTGGAAGGCCCCTTTTTTCATAGATTGGATCATAAAGGGAGTTGATCATAACCCTATAGGGTAGTCAACAACATGCTAGCCTTATTAATTATAATTCAAAATATAAAAAGTGCCATGCATTAAATTCATTCATTAAGTAATTAAGATTACTCTACCTTGGAGGCTGAGAGTTTCCATTGCTTTGAGTAATTGGATTAAGCAAGCTACCCACATGAAACTCAGTTGATTTTTTACTGTCGTCTGAGACAGTCATTTTCATCTATATATGTTCAAAAACAGTATATCATGAACAAAAGTTACAACATGAAGCATGAGGGATCGATCAATATAAGTGATTTTGTCACCAAAAGCAGCATATAGATATATCATTTGGTAAAGAATACCTTTACATTCCTTGATGATGGCTCTCCCATTTCACGTTGACTGGGAATTGGATAAATATTGCTCCTGTGTCCATGCTGCTCACAAAAAAATGGAACAAAGAATGAAACAAATATAGAGAGAGAGTGAAAAATGAAAGCACCATGTAGATATTTTTGGTAGTATATTTACAACTGCATACAAACATATCAAATACTGGTATAAGCTTTCATCTAAGAATAATGCTATTCTTCTTATATACTTCATTTTACTACCTGTTTATTTCAGTTTTTTATCTTTTTAAATCTCATAACCTATTTCATTCTACCCTTTATGTATTCTCTTGAGTCTATCCTTTTGACACAAAATGTTATGCACAAATATGTGGTTAAAATTGCATGATCTTCTTCATTGTAGCTAAAAACATCTTTTTACTTGGATTGAAAAAGGAATAACCGTACCCTTCTAGTGTTTAAGGATAGAGATTCATTGGAGTATCTTCCACTTCTACCACAAGAGAAGCTGCTTAATCCTCCTAACTGCACCATCTCCGGGATTGCCCTTTAATTTTGAGTATACAGTGAATATTCATTTCTGAATTAGCTTCAAATATATATAGATAGATACACAGATATGGATAATATGAGAGTTATTATTGAAGCAAGAAAACGAAGAATAAGTTTAGTTACTCTAGGCCAGTGCAAAGTTGAGAATGTGGTTTCTGCAAATTGGTCCACTGAGTCCTCCCATTTGCAACTACAAGTTGCTTCTGAATGACAGACAACAGTTAATTTAAATGTGAAAGATACTTAATGTTTTAGTGAATGATACTGTAATTCTTTCTACAACATGTGTAATTTGTTTATATTTTCTTTCAATATAAAAAAATGAATTCAATGCAAGATAAAAAATATTTGGACACAAACTAGGCTTGCCATTTTAAAAGATCGTTGGTTCTTAAGAATAGATATTTTGAGAAGAAGAAAAAAGTTAAAGTTAAAGTACGTTTTTGTATTTAAAAATGTTGTAATGATTCATACTTGTGAACTTGATTCCTGAGTTGAAGACAGTTTAAGACTTGAAGAAGAGTCTCCATGCAGCTGTGGTGTATAGTTTGATGTTGGATGGTAGTTACCATTGCCGAAACTAGTTACAGTGCTTTCAGTAGTTGGTGAAGCAATTGGAAAGTGACTTCCATAGTTTGTTCCCGTTTCCATATTTCCAAGCCTGAATTTAATTTCAATACTAAATTCATTAAATTTACTAAATTATTATAATCTGTAGATGATTTTGTCAAAATAAAATTGATCTGGCAACCGTTTAAACTGTGTAAATTTTGGTCAAAGAAGGTATGTATATATAACTTACTGATGGAAGAGTTCAGGGTGAAGAGTGTTTTGAGAGACATGAAACAAACTCTCTTGGGCTTGCAAATCTCTCTCTAATTCCCCCTGCTTGTTTTGATCGAAAGGAATGTAAATTATTAAACTAATAACTTGCGTCTGCATAATAAGAGTTTGTATATGTTGGAAAATACTCACAACAAAAGAAGGAAAAATCTGGGGTATTGCAACTGACAAAGATCTTTCTTGTTGGTGAAGAGCATTATTAACAAAGGGGTCCCCAAGATCAAATTCAAGCATAGGTCGCCACCTACAATTCATTTTTATAAATTATAGTTAGCCCCAAAACTACAAATCCTAGTTTATCATAATAGATATGTCTCTTTTGGAGTGGAAAAGTCTAATTCAAAATATTCATTACACAACAACTTAATAAAATAAGGGTTACACTTCCTTATATATTATATATTATGAAATTTTAAAGAAATTCATCAAATAGGTTAAAGAAAAATATACACCACTTTCAATCCAAAATTAAAAGAAAAAAAAAAGTTTTGTAAGTTTTATTAGTTCTAGTCAATAATAACATCTACACTTATACTACTATTTTTAACCATTGTGAATACCTTTTGATTGAGGATGCAGGAAGGTGAGCAGCATTTGGGACAATTTCATCAAAGTCAAAACCAGTAGTTCCACCATTGGAGGTTGACATTCCAGGTTTTTGTCCTTGATCCATCCGCAGCTATAAAAAATTTTAAGATTTTATTTCATATGTATGCATATCAATGAATGATAACTAACTAAATTTTACGTGAAATTAGTAAACAAATGTAAAATTATTCAATCTCGCAGTTTAATCATTTGATTTTTTTATTATATATTAATTTTTTTCTTATAAATTAAATACTTTTATATATTCTTTATAAAATTAGTTTCTCATTGGATGATATATATATATATATATATATATATATATATATATATATATATATATATATATATATATATATATATATATATATATATATATATATATATATATATATATATATATACACTCATCCAATTGTGGTTAATCAAACACATGCATAGTTTCTTGGTTTGATATAATGAGCTGAAAAACGGCTGAAAATTCCTAAAACATATACATGCAAAAATCATAATATGAAACAATTTTAGGATTTGAACTTTTATCATAATTGTCACAAGAAAAATTCATCAAATAATTCAATCTGGTTTAGTATCCAACAAACAAACCAATGGTCCGAAAATCAACGACTTATTAGTTGCAGTGGTATTAGACTCCCTAAATAATGTTTCAAATTAATTGAAGTATTGAACAAAATTATAGTTGAGAGGATTACATTAAAGATAAACAGAAAAATTCTTTTAGTAAAAATTAATTTTAAAATCACATGGTATAAGAAAATTAATCTCATTAAAATTAATAAAAGAGTGCAAAATTTGGGTGAACCAACAATAGTTACATTAACGCAAATAAAATTAATTTTCAACATAATGAATGAAGAAATTAATAGGACAAAGAGAAAATACTTCTCAGCGAAGAGTTGAAAGAGAAAAATGAAAGTTTGGATTACCTTATTGGAGAAATCTTTTAATTGAGGGAGAAAGTTTGGTACCTGCATGAATTAAAATATATATAAATCAGTTTGAGGAAGAATATGAAATTAAACATTTATATGGATAAAAAAATGTCATGCAATTGTTGAATTAGATAGGAAGTGTTCTTAAATTTGGTAGCTGATAGTTACTAGCTAGCTTGTGGAGAAACTAAAACTAAGGAAAAGATTAAGACTAAATTATTAATGGATCAAAACTAAAGCAAAGAGAGAGATGAAGTAAGAACCTTGTGTGCGAAAAATGATACTTCTTTTACTCACTGTTCTTTGATGTCAATCTTGTATAAATATAAGAAACAACAAGGACATGGACATATTAAACTATTAAGGAAAGTGATAAAAATAAATTAATGTAATTTAGTCACATTTTTTTGTTAAATGCGGATATGCAAATATAAAAAGGAAATGAAAAGAAAAACAGTAAAACAGTCATCTATTACCATCTTCGGGTGTTATTAAATTAATTTGAGTTTAAATATTCAATATAATTATCTATTACCATTTTCAGGTTTTTAAATTAATTTGAGTTTGAATATTCAATATAATTCTTGGATTTTTCAAAACCAAAAACATAAAATTATTTGACAGACACATAGGTATTCCTGAGTAAGTCAGCAGTATACATACTAAGAATGTTTGTATTAGGTATGTATGTATTGGATGAGACATTAAAAGAATTAATATTTGACCATAAAATTGATAACATGGCTTCATTTTATGGACATTTAAAAAACTGTCAAATGTTTTTATTTTTCATATTCACTCAGTAGGTTATAATAGAAAAATTAACTGCATGGTTTATAACTTCCTTCTATTTGTTCTAAAAAAAAAAATTCTGTGTATTTGCTTCTAAGGTAAGGTGTGAGTCAATTGAGTTTGACTTTTCTAGAGTGACAGGAGTTGGTAAAATACACTTGTAATCATTAGTTATAAATTTAATAGTTAAATTATAATTAATTATATAACTTTTTATATATATTTAATTGTATAACAGTTTTTAATTGTTATTTTTTTAAAGTGCACCTTATTTTTTAAAGTTCCCTTATCCAATTTAAAAAAGATAAATCTGATCAGTTTTATCCTAATTATTAATTTTTTTACAAATAATTAATGTTAGCACATATTGTTTTAAAATATAAATAATGTACATTTTGCTTTTTTATCTTTACTTATTTTCCATTTAGGTGTACCAGGATTCCTAATTTGCAAAATAATCATATAGGGCTTATATTGTTAACAAATGATGTGTTCAAAGTCAAATCACTATTTCAAAGTGGGATTAGGGTTGAACATGATTCAACAAATTTGTATATACCATTGAAAAGTCAAAAGTTGAAAGTTGAATTGTCTTTTTTTATATATGTAGAAAAAGGGTGGTAATATTTAACACCCCATATAATAAAATACATACACTCTATACATTAATAAATTATTCTCTTAATTGTATTTATTTTATTTTTTAATTTAAAATATTATTATATTATTATAATTATTTCTCAAATGGGTTTGTTTTACTGTTTGGGTGCAAAGTAAACTTTTCCATAAAAAATCGTATAATGTCATGTTATTATATTTACACCTTTCAAACAGTTTCTTAGAAAAAATTTCAAAATGGAATGATAATATTTTCACACCCATCAAATGAAAAACATCAATTTAACAATTTAAAATAATAATATTTCAAAAATATTTATTTTATTTTTAATTTAAAATTTTAATAAAAATATTTCCTTTCATGTGCATCATTTTTGTCTAATTTTATTTTTGAAGAAATAACATGTGTTAAATAATTCGCTGCATTTTTTTTAAGGCGACGTACACTCTCATTCTCATTATTCTTTTTTTTTTTATATTACTCTTTTTTTTATTTTTTATTTTATGTTCGATTAAAATTTCTGTAAAAGGTATTTCTTAACTTAGGTGAATCCAAATTCAATTTTTTTTAAATTTTATTCTAATTTTTTCATTTTTTTATTTATATGCATTGTATTTTTTACACATAAGACTTTTGTTTTTGTTATCATGATTGATTGGTTTAACGTATAAATTTATAGTATGTTATATAAAAAGTATTTTAAAAATATAAATTTTTTTTTTTTAGATATTTATAACGTTTGCATGTGTTTGCGTTAGTATTATTAAAGTGGATATAATTTTTTTTAAAGAAAGTAAAAGTATTATTTTCATACCTAAAATTATTCTCATCCCCCAAATGATAATAGATATGTGTAGAAACACTCTTCTTAACTTTCACATCGAAACAATAATAATTATCTTTTGTATATTCTACTTTTTCATGTATATCCTTTCCTTTCACCACTGTTTATTTTAGGCATAAAAAATATGTATAATATAAAGTTGAAGAAATTAGAAAAGTTAGAATATTTCCATACACAATCAAACCCTCATACATTCCATATCTATTCCATCCTTTCTACTATTCATATTAAAAAAATTCTCCCCTTCCATTATTAATTTTTCTGCTTTCATCTACTTCTGCATTTTAATGTCTGTCTTTTTTGTATTTCTTCTTGTCTTTTTGGTAGCAGCCACAATTTTTTAATGAAAGAACAAATCAAAATCACAAAAAACAAAATAAAAAATAGATAATCAATTTTCTATCATAAAATAATAAAAAAATTGAGAAAAAAGTGTATATAATAATAATAAAACTTCTCTTTCTCAATTATATGTAAATAATAATGAAATATTTATTAAGATAATCGGTTATCGATTATACTAATAAGTTTTTTATTATTAGTTACATTTTAAATTATAAATATGAATAACGTATTTAATAATTATATTAGTGATATATATTTTTATATTACATAAAATAATTAATTAAAATAATAATAGTAAAACAATAAATGAAATAAAATAAATATTTAATATTTTATTAATGTACTCTTATATTATAGAAATAAAATATTATAATAAAAAAATACATTAATTTAATATTTTATCAACAGTTATATTTTATATTTTAATAAGATAAATAATTTAAATAAAGATATTTTAATAAGAAATAAAATAATTCCTTTAAATTTTAATATTTTTAAATTGATTTATTTTTATTTTAAAATATGTTTTTTATTTATTAAAATTTTATAATGTTTTTGTTTTAATTTAAAATTTATTTAAACTTTAATTTATATTTTTAAAATTATTTCTTACATCAAATTATTTTCTAATATTTTTAAATATATATTAAAAAAATCATTCAATCACATCATTCAAGTTAATTACAAATTTTCTATTTATTTATTTTTAATTTTTTTTAAAAAATATTTTTCACTTTTTTTCTCTTTTTCTTCTTTTTTTTTCTTTTTTTTCACGCTCTTCTTAATCCAAACAAAGTAAAATGTTATCCTGTGATTTCGTATGATCCTTCCCTTCCTTGTTCGGAGTGCAATCTTTACATTTCTATTTTGTTGCTTTCTCAGTCTATATAATCAATCTTAATTTTTCACTGTTGGAAAAGCCAAGGTCATTCTTTCCCATGACATGTTCACAAATAATTATTATAATCAAAATAATATATTTAAAATTTATATATATATTAATTATAATGGTTACTCATATCATAAAAATAATACATAATTTAATATAACTATAATTATAAAAATATTCACACATATTTAAAGAATGACTATTAAAAATTAAATTAGAATTAAAAAATTTGAGAGATATATATAATTACAAAAAAAAAATCTATGATAAATAAGTTATAACTAAAAAATGGTTATAAAAATATATATAACATTTTTTTTATTTTCCTAAAAAATTTCATACAAAAATATTTTAAAATAATAATAATAATACTTAAATTAATTAGAGTGTCCGAAAAGAATATATATATAATTATTCAAGTTTTTATATTCCAAGCATTCTCCACCTATAAAATAATCAAATCATTGTATGAGAAAGGGTGAAATTTTTGCATAAGAAGATTTTTTTTCTTCAAATGGAACAAAAACAAGTGAGAAATAAGTAGAAATAATAAGTTTGTGTTTTACCTATTTTTTCTTCATAAAGAACAAAAATAGATTTTTTATCAATAATCAGAAATATTTTATATGAGAATATTATGAATACTTCAACCCATATAAAAAATCATATGAACCATTATACATAATTTAAAGAGGACCTATTTAAAGTCCCTTAATGGTGTAATAATCAACCACTACCTATTCCTCATCAAAACAAACCGATATTTTCAACAAAATAATCAAAGTTGTCACCAATAGTAAATTCACTTAGTAGATTGTAATATATCCCAAAAAATAAACCCAAAGAAAGCATTTTGTCAATTACAAAATTGACGTAAAGTACGAATGGCATTCCTCACTAGCTTACAAGCCACATTTCAAATTTAGGTCATCCCATTTGGAAAACAAATTTGATGGGGGACGATAATGCCCTATGATGGTGAATACGTTGTAAACCTTTCCTCTCCATTAACCAGAGTGATTAGAACTTCAGCATGATTCACATAGGACTCTTGCTTGCAAAGAATTATTGAAGAAGTGTGATCACGTACACCTGCACAACTGACATTACAAAAACAAAAGCATTTCAAAGGCAAATGACAGAACCCCAGGCTTGTATATATAACCCATTATCTTTGCACAATTAATAAAGAACCTTATTTACCACCCATGTATTGACATTAATTTTACTTAACAAACTACAAACATTCAACTAGATTCAGACACCAAACAGAATAAAGACACCAAACAGAATAAGGAAATGTGGTATTATGATATTTATAATTAATTCATGCACATACCTTAATTTGTATCACTGTAAAAAAAATTTCGGGATCCACCACTGTTTCTTTAAAAAGTACTTTGTTTCTATGATTCTAGATCCCTATATTATTGTTATCCACATACTCCTTCAAATCTTGGTGCCTTTTCTATTCAAACCAACAAGATCAAACTAATTAAAGTGGTTGTCAGTCCTGTTTTGGCGAACAAAGGATCTTCTTACCCACAAATCACTCATTTGTCATACCTTAAAAGCCACCTTACAACTAAAGAACAAATGGCTTTCACTCTCCTTATATAACTCGCATAAAACACAGTACCCAACACCAACCTGAGCACCCTATGTTATAAATTTTCACAGGTAACCACTTTCCCCTTAATAACACGCCATGCAAAACGTTGGGGTGACGGGAGAGCTTTGGTTTTCCAAAATACATCAGATCTAAACTCATCCTCACCATTACTTTGTGAATTTAGTTTTGTACAAGCTTATTTGGCAGTATACACTTTTGAGATATCATCCCTACAAAGCCCCACATCAACCCTATATAGAGATACTCTCTAACTCCTTCATGAATTTTGTCATTATCTCTTTCTCCCATTCAAACCATTCTTTTCTCAAAACTACCCTCCATTGCCACTGATTATCATACCAACTACCATATTGGTCCATGGTATACTCTTGGGAATCTATCTTTGACGGAATTTCCACCTAACCACCTATTACTCCAGAAGTTTATTTTATTCTTTTTTCCTATATTACATCCTTTGTTATTATCAAACCAATTATTTACACCACCCCCACAGGTCTTTCTAATGTCTCTCCACCACTAAAATTCATGACGTTGAATCATTAGTAAAACCTAACCCTATCCATGAGCCATATTTAAGATCAATTTCCATAACACTAGTACAAAAACATATATTAACGACACCATACAAAGACGGTTTAAAAATAGCCATCGTTATAAAATACGCGATGACAATTTTGTAATTAAGAGACACATATAACGACGGTTCCCTAAGGAACCGTCTTTATAAGTCATTCAAAGTGACATATAAAGACGGTTCCTTTTTTAACCGTCTTTGTTTCCTTCAAATTTTGAAAATCCCACTACATAAACCACACTCTTTCAATTCGCGCCTATCATTCTGTCAAAACCTTCCTCCTCCATTCTTTCTCTTCTCCCAAGTTTAGCTCTCATCTTCTCCCATTCTTGCCTCTTCCATGCACTCTTCTTCTAATATTCTCGTCATCTCCTAGTGCCGTCCTCCAGTTCTGCCGCTCCGCGCCTCCAACTCCAGCCCCAGTCAAGCGGGTTCTCTCCTCCGCACGCCAACCCTCTTCACCACCACAACACCTTTTGCACCGCGCCAACCCTCTTCAACACCTTCTCTCCATCACACGCTACCACACCACGAACTTGGCTCCAAAAGGTTAGTATTTTTAGGGTTTAGAGAATTAAATAAATATCTGAATGTATGTGTTGATATTGAGGAGAAGAGATTTAGGTTTTAGGGTTATATGCAAAAAATTACCATGAAAAAACTTCAAACGGCCATAACTTTTGATAGAGAAGTCGGATGGAGACGTATAAAAAATGAAAGTTCCCGAAACGAGGTAACGAAGCCCTTGGCCAATCCCCTAAGGGGATTGGTCGCACCAAAATTCCCAAAATCCATCATTTACTATCATTTTTTAATTTTTTTAGTATTATTTAGGTATATTTTAGGATATTTTAAGGTTTTAGTTCTCATACTTTCTTATAAGAAAACTCTGGAAATTTGATATGTTCTGGATGCTGGGAATTTGATATTTTATGCAGGGATTAGAGACATAAAATTATAAAAATTATTTAAAAAAAAATCACTTACAATGACGGTTCCCCACTGGAACCGTTGTTATAAGTGTGTTTTTTATTTTTAATTTTTAATTTTTTTATTTTGTACGCTTATGTTGGTTTATAACTACGGTTCTAGAACCATCGTTATAAATGGTTGATTTATAACAATACCCGCAATAACGACGGTTCTAGAACTGTCTTTATATGGCCTTTTTAACTGTCGTTAATGAGTGATTTTGTACTAGTGTAAGCCTGATTTACCCCCCCAAGCTCCACTTCCATGTTCTTAATAAAGTCATGTTGAACTGTTTTAAATCCTTTATTCCTAGTCCCCCCACAACCTTAGGTTTACATAGGTGATCCCATTTTACCCAAACAATTTTCTTCATGGCCTGCCCCTATTCCCATAAAAAGTCCCTCTCAATCCTCTTAACCTCTTTCTTTACACTAACAAGCATTTTGTGTAAAGATGCCATACAATCTATCACCCATTAGACTGAGAGTCTAAGAGTTTTGATGATAACAAAACACTTTAAATGTGTTATATGTATAACCAAGTTCACTCATGTGCAACACAAATAGAAATAATACATAAGGCCATACATGAGACACTCATTGATACAACCCAACTCGACAAATAGATAATTAATGACACCACAAACACTTCACACCTAGGTCAGTCATCTCAACATACAAGATAAAGTCCCACCAAACCTCAGAAGAGCCTTAGCAGAAGAAGCACCAGACATGAACCAGAATACCAGTTGTTTTTCCTTCTAGTCTTTTTACAAGACAAGTTTAAGTAAATAAATTGGGCTCACTTTGGGGTTCCAATTATAAGAATAAACTAGAATAGGGTGTACTTAGTATAATTTGGGCTTGTGCCTAACCCACCTAAAACCTATCTTTTAGAAACCCTTTCCAAAACCACTCCTTAACCTAGTTTCTGGAAGATGTAGGCTAGCTTGGGCGGCACCCCACTTTGACCTACCTTCTAGAAGGTTTCTTATAAATGTCGCCCCTACCCCTCTCTCTCTTGCTCTCCAAGACACTCTCTCCTATAAATAGAGTGTCTTGCCTCATGTATAGGGACCTTGAATTTGAAATAGAAAAGAAACTCTGTTTGAGTGTTTAGTGAGTATTTTCTCCAAAATCGTGGGTCTTATCTTGTGAGAGCATATTCCAAGTGGTGACTCTTCACCACTCATCTTGTAATTTCCTAACACTCCAAGTGGCATGACCATTATCTCCATTCTCCATAAGATTTCCTTACTCCTTCTTTTTTTCCTTCTTCCATTACGCCCCTTTCCTTTCATTTGTGTTCTTGCCTTACTCTTTTAAATTCGGTTCTTATATTGTCTTTGTCATCATCTTTTGTTGTTTCATTTCCGCAAGCATCATTCTCAGCTTTAAAATGTGTTTTCTCTTTTGCTCTCTAGAAGAGAACCTTCACACTTACTTAACCACTTGGTTAAGTTTGTGTCTAGTGGCAATCTTCTTTGAGTTTCACCATATTCTGCTAATCAAAATCATAATCCAAAAGTGAAACTCCTAAAATATGTGCCAATATAAAATCAACTTACATCACGCATTGCAGTAAATACAGATATAGTAGATTAATGTGGATGATTCATGAAGCACACAAATGCAATACAACCATACCAAACAATGATAAAAGCATATGCAATATCAATTAAAAGCATCAGCTGAAGCTATTAGACGAACAATGTACTTATGAGAAAACAACCTTAGATTGAGCGTACCAAATGATGATAAAGGAAATGAGTGACAAACAATGTCTTCACTCAACAAAGAGCATGAAAAGAATTACTTGTGGTTAGCAAGACCAACAATCACAAAAGAATTCAATGGACCAAGTGTCATACTTTAAGTGTTAGACAAAGACTAACACAATGTGCTCAAAGCTAAACGCATCAAATGATGATGTTGGATTAGTTGAAAGATACGTTGTAAAGCATGAGTGTTACACAAACCAAACAATGAACAAATGAATGTGGCAGACGAAAATCATGCACTAGACAAACAAGTGTCAGGGAAGTTTCCAAAGTTAATCCTTTCACTTTATCTGTGCTTACAATTCCTATCAAATATTTTTTAAACTCTTGTTGATTGAGGAAAATCATATAAATTATCTTTTCATCAAAACACAATGTTTTAATTGAGATTTAAAATGTTTTCAAATGAATTTTAATGAATATTTCATGTAACTACTTTGTCCACTATATTGAAAACATTCTTTTACACTGAGCAAAATTGATATACCTTATTAAGAGATATTTTGCACAAGCATAATTGTACTTTAATTAGATACTCAAATTTATGTTTGAAAAGGATTTCGAAAAACAAAGCACACACATGTCTTTTTCTTTTGAATGTTTTTCAAAATATATTTTCTAAAATATATTCAAGAGAAATTAAAATTGTGAAAGATTTATTCTAAATTTTAATATATTGATATTTTTTTTTATTAATATCTGAGAGTGAAATGTATTGATAATTCTAAAATATTAAGAGAATATTATTCAGTGATATATTTTCTCTGAGATATTGAAAATACTAATACCACAAAAATTTCTTAATATAATTTTAGGAACCATCAAGATGCAAAGGAGAATGTGCATAAGTTTCCATACTCAGTGTCTAACTAATAAGTTGATGAGCAGGCATAAGTGCCATAATTTAGTGATATTTCATGCAAAAAGATAGGCGTTTATAGACTTTAATTGTTAATAGAGTTATAATTCAACCTCTAATTTATGAATTTGAACATTTTTACATATTTTTGGATTTTGAGATGAATAAGAATAATTTAGGGGAAGATGGAGATAAAGGATTAAAGGAGAATTCACAAGTTGAAGACAAGGAGAAAAGACAAAGTTGAAGCATTGAAAACTCGTCCAAAAACTCGCCCAAGCAAAATCACTCTAGAGGCAAATACATAAGAGTTTGAACAGATTACTCTCAATCCCAAAGGGAAGACTTAGATATTGGCCATTACAAGCATGGAAAGCAAGAAAAGAATATTCAAGGTGTTTCTCCTTGACGGTTGCCTTCTTTAGGATTTTCTATCTCTGATTATTCTCCCTTTAGTACCTAGGGTTCTGGCAAACTTGCTTAAACGAGTTTCACGAGAAAAAACCCAACTCCACTAGACTAAACTCACTTAGGCGAGTCTTCGGTGAGTTTGCTCTAGAGAACAAGTTTTCCTCTAGAGTGATCTTGCGTGGGGGAGCTCTTGGGCGAGTTTTCTATTCTTCAACTTTGTCTTTTCATCTTGTCTTTAACTTTGCCTATTCTCCTTTAGCCCTTTTATCTACATCTTCCTTACATTCCTGAAATTAGCCAAAACTTGGGTATAAATCGTTCTTATTCATCTCATAATCCAAAAATATGTAAAAAGGTTCAAATTTCTAAATTAGAGGTTGAATTATAACTATTATCAATTAAATTCCATAAGTACTTATCTTTTTGCGTGAAATATTACTGAATTATGACACTTATCAAACACATGCAAATATATAAATACAAAAAGGTAAAAGATAATTCAAGAGAGATACATCTCAAAGAATATTCAAGAGAGAAAAAGAATTGAAGATGCCAGCCAAAACTTTACTAATTTAACATCTGATATGAGGAGTCAGTACAACGTTCATAATGAGCTAATTAAATAAGTTATTTTAAGAACGAGTATGTGACAAATTAAAGAACAAAATTCCCACAGAGGAGAATGTGATTCAAGGACAATCAGATAAATTATATCAACGTTCCCAAGAATCACAAGTAAAGGAATATATTAAAAAATCAGAGACACATAGTAAATGACTAAACAATTATTTCCATAATTAGCGTCTAAGGTAATTACACTAAAGTAAGTGATAGAGATATGATTGAACAATCAATCACATGCATTTAAGGGTTAACATTCACATCAAAGATCATAAAGAAAACAATTCAAATTGTTTCATATGCTCAAATGTGCAAAGAATATAATCAAAACAAGAGTTGCAATATTCAGCGTCCGAAGTGATGAAGATGATGAACAATGAATAGAAATATAGGATACCAAGAGATTACAACATTAATGAATCAATGTTCACATTAGGACTGAAAGAAGAAACATTTCAAATAGAATTAAAGTCCAAGACGCAACAAAATCAATCAAGAGCAAAGATTTCCTTATCCAGTGTCTAACGACTATGTGAACAAAGAGATGAATTAAAGTTTCAATGGTCACAATCTGAAACACTATATAAAGACCTTGAAGATGAAGAAGAAAAATAACGAAGCATGCAAGAATAAAAAGATTACTACAAACGATTTACAAATTAATTATCTTAGTGTGTTGAGAGAATATTTCATATATGTTGTTCAGAGCACTCATAGTTAGGGAGTGAGCCTTGTATTGTAAATCCATCATTATTTATGAAGATTACCCTATGAGCTTTCACTGTTTGATCTCTTTTCAAGAGTGTTTTTCTCACTTGTTGAGAAGTCTTAGTCTTAGAAGAAGATTAAAACATGTTGTCTGGAGAGGTGTTCAATACTTGCTGCCTGGAGAGGTGTTTTGTTTAATACTTGTATACCTGGAGAGGTGCAAAAGTGGAGAATACTTGTTACTTGGAGAGGTGAATAATACTTCTTAAGTGGGGAGCTTAAAGGACTGGATGTAGCCCTAGTGTTTAGGGTGAACTAGTATAAATCTTTGAGCATACTTTCTCTATCCCCCATCTATTTTATTATGTGGTTTATCATGTGTTGATAAAAGGCAAATTGAGTTCAGACTCCATTCAATCCCCATTTTAAAATCTATTGTACCTATAATTATTATCAAAGTTAACCTTAAGGATTAGTTCTCTACGGAACTTGAGACTTGAGACAACAATTAAGGGCAAACTTAATGGAATCACTAGATCAAATGATTTAAAATGTATATAATAATAACAATAATAATAATAATATTGATATTAATAATAATAAAAATAATAATAATAAACCTTTTTTTACAATTATATGTAAATAATAATAAAATAATTATCGACATAATCGGTTACACAAACTCATACATTTTAAATTATAAATATAAGTAACGTATTTAATAATTATATTAATGATATATATTTTTATATTATATAAAATAATTGATTAAAATAATAATAGTAAATAAATGAAATAAAATAAAAATTTAATATTTAATATCTTATTAATGTACTCTTATATTATAGAAATAAATAATTAAAATAAAAATATTCTAATAAAAAATAAATTAATTTAATATTTTACCAATAGTTATATTTTATATTTTAATAAGATAAATAATTTAAAGAAAAATATTTAATAAGAAAGAAAGTAAAAGAATTCCTTTAACTTTTAATATTTTTTTTTAAATTAAATTATTTTTATATATTTCTGTTTTAACGTAGAATGTTTTTTATTATTACAATTTTATAATATTTTTTTTAATTTAAAATTTATTTAAACTTTAATTTATAGTTTTAAAATTAATTCTTACATCAAATTATTTAAAATAGTTATCTTATAAATTTTTAAATATATATTAAAAACATTATTCAATCTCATCAATTAAAATAATTATAAATTTTCTATTTATTTTTTTAATTTTAAAAAAAATTATTTTTCACTTTTTTTTCTTTTTTTGCTTTCATTTTTTTCACCTTCTTCATACATTGTATTTGGATCTGTTGCTCTATTGTAACAACACATGGAAAAGCGAGGATGTTGGTCATTTGGATTTGTCGATTTTCACAAATGAAAGAGCGTGGATACGTAGGAAAAGGGTGATTGTCGTATCTCTGCAATCAATGAAGAAATAAGCGAATTTACATGTAGACGCATCCATTTACCGTGTTACCTATGCTTTTTTCCACTTCTTTTTACATTGTTCCAAATGGCAATGTGCATGCAATGATTTGTGGTAATTTGTAATGATAATCGATTAAGCATGTTTATAAAGTACCAAGATAATTGATTAACCACTGTTTTTTGGAGCATAATGGATTATGAAGTTTTTGTTCTGACATGCTAATCGATTATCCGTTTGTTTTCAACACATAATCGATTATGGAGTCCCTTGTATCATATGCATTATCCTTATGTTTTTAGTTTATAATCGATTATGTCATTATTTGTACATGTCCCATAATTAATTATCCTTATGTTTTTAGTTGATGATCGATTATGTCAATATTTTTACGCGTCTCATAATCGATTATCCTTATGTTTTTAGTTTATACTCGATAATGTCAATATCTGTACACATTCTATAATCGATTATCCTTATATTTTTAGTTGATAATCAATTACGTTAATATTTGTACACATCTCATAATCGATTATGTCAAAATTTTCATATTTTTCAAATTATGTAGTTTTAATGTATTTCAAATTATTTTTCAAACATTTTCTTTTTATTTTCAATATTAAAATTTAACTTATAACTAAAAAGAATTATTTTTATAACAACTTTCACTATTTCGATAATGTTAAGTAATTCATATTTTTTCAAAAATAATTATTCAACGGTACTAGAAATAATGTGCAACATTTTAATTAACAAAAATCTACACAAAAATACCTCATATTTTATTTTTCAATTATTTTTAAAGATAATAGAAATTTGTAAACTTACATTTTTAACATTTTAAAAATATTAAAAATTCTCTCACCCACCATCACATAAGTCACAAACTTCGATAAATATTTCACACAAATTTACTTTAATTACTTTAATCCAAACAATCTCATTTCTTTTATATTTTCCTCTTAAATTACTCAAAATTCACTCCATAATTTAAAGAGAACATTAATCCAAAGAAAGTATAGTGGTATCCTCTCATCTGGCATGAACCTTTCCTTCCTTGTTGAGAGTTTATCTTGACACTTCTATTTTGTAGCTTTCTTAGTCTACACAATCAGCAAATATGATCAAGCTTTATTCTTCACTGATATCGATGTCCCCTATATGCATTCTTCCTCGGCCTACATTTTTCGGAAAACCCAAGGTCATTCTTTCCCATGACACATGTTGACAAATAATTTTCAAAATCAAAATAATATATTTAAAATTTATATATATAAATATGATAATTATAATTCTAAGTAAAATTAATACATAATTTAATATAACTATAATAAAAAAAATTAAAGAATCACCATTAATAATTAAATCATTACTAAAATTTGTGAGAAATAATTGTTAAAAAAATTATGATAAATAAGTTATAGTTAGAAAATGGTTATAAAAAACATATAACATTTTATTTTATATTCTTAAAAATAATTTTTATACAAAAATATTTTTAAAAAAAACACTTAAATTAATTAGAGTGTAAGAAAAGAAAAAAAAAGTTATAATTATTCAAATTCTTATATTCTAAGCTTTCAAGACAAATAAAACAAAAATCAAATATTTTTGTAAGAGAAACGGTCAAAGTTTGTACATAAAAAGTTACTCTTTTTTTTCTTCAAAATTAGAACAAAACAAGTGAGGGATAATAAGTTTGTGTTTTACCTCATTTTTTTTTTCATAAAGAACAAAATAAGTTTTCATCAACAACAAAAAAAAAAATATATTAAATGAGGATATTGTGAATACTCTAACCTATAAACAAAAATCATGTGAAGCTCTATACATAATTTAAAGAGGACTAGATTCTACTCAAAGCCCCTAATAGTGTAATGATCACTACCTATTCCTTATCAAAACAAACTGATATTTCCCACAAAATAATCAAATTTCACTCACTAGATTGTAACATACCCTTAAAAACAACCCAAAGAAAGCATTTTTCCGATTATAAAATTGACGTGCCAACTTCTTAGGGAGGTAGGGATGACATTCCTTAGCAGCTTACAAACCATATTTCAAATTTAGGACATCCCATTTGAAAAAAAAAAATTGATGGGGGACATTAGTGCCCTATGATGGTGAATATGTTACATGCCCTGCCTCTCTATTAACCAGAGTATTAGTGTAAGAATATTATGTGGCATCTCACGATTATTTATCTTATTAATTGATCAATTATCATATTTATCTTATTAGATTATTGGTAATTGCTTAATGGACGTAATTACCCTTACCATAAATAATTAGGGTTTCCCCTTAGGTGTATTATAAATAGAGATTACCAGACAACTAAAGAGACACTCTCATATTCTAACATCACACGGCTGAAACTAATTCCCTAAAGGGATTTTCGAGCCTCTCATCTCTTTGTCTCTCTACTCACATAATTCCATTCTAAGCGATACACCCTAAAGGGGAACCTGATCAAGATCATGTCTTCGTCCCTCAGCCATGCGATCACGGGTCTACCAGGTATTATTTAATCATTATTCATGTTTCATTATATGATTAAGGAATCCTAATCCAACATTTGGTATCAGAGCTGTTTTATGTTGCTTAATCGATTCTTCTTTTGTTTCTCCCAAATTGATTTTCGATATTTTAATTTTGATATATTATTGAACCACTTATTTTCGAAAATTTTAATTTAATATGAATGTTATGTGTTCTTCATAATTTTCGTGAGTATTCCCTTATTTGGAATGGAATTAATTTTGATTCTATGTTCATCATCATTATTTGTTGTTCATATGAATTTTGAAAATTCATTATTCCCTTAATTAGGAAATTTTGAAAATAATATTTTTTCCTTAATTAAAATTTTCAAAATACAATTGATTCCCTTAATTAGGAATAAATTTGATTTGATTGTGTTTTCCTAAAAAAAAATAAAAATAATTGATATCTTAGTCTCCAAGTTTTTTCTTATTTAGGATAGTATATTCTTGCCTTATTAATTTTCGGGTATTATTATTATTACTATTTTTGAAAATAGCAGTTGTGTCAAACTTGGAAACATATCAATCTAATTAAAATTTTGAAGACCAAATCTAAAATCAAATCCCTAATATTCCGCTACTCACCTTATCGGGTTTATGAGTAACATATTTACACGTTTCCTTTTATTTATCGAATTAAATATGGTAAATCTCATGATACCGTAATTATGTTTTAAAATAAAATTAAAATTAATTTTTTTTGCTTAAACTTAATAACAGGAGTCTCCCTTCTGTCCAACGATGATGGGTTATGTCTTGTTATTTGAGTCTGTAGTGGCCAGACCTCGGTCGTCGGCCAAGAGGTGAGAGCCTGTCAGCCTGGTAGGGCCAATAGAGATCAGGCGAGTTGTAAGGCTCTTCGTTGAGACAAGTCACAACTCGAGCCTGTGGGGCTTGTGTAGTGGCCAGACCTCGGTCGTCGAGAACAGATAGTAAAGGGTGAACCACGTCAGCTGGGTCCCACAGCATGGACCAAAGCCACGTGGAGTGGACCTCACAGGCAGCTTGGATTAGCGGGTGATCGGTCGTCAGTGTGTCCCCTCAGAGAGAGGTGATCAGTCATCGGTGTGTTCCCTCGAAGAAGGGTGATCGATGTGCCTCCTCGGAGAGGGGTGATCAGTCATCAGTGTGTCCCCTCAGAGAGGGGTGATCAGTCATCGGTGTGTTCCCTCGAAGAAGGGTGATCGGTGTGCCTCCTCAGAGAGGGGTGATCAGTCATCGGTGTGTTCCCTCGGAGAAGGGTGATCGGTGTGCACTGACCAAGTAGTCAGGTGTGATGACGTAATTGTGAGGTAATCTTGTGGGCATGCTTGAGGAGGGCACGTGGATCAAGAAGAGTAAGAGAAAGGAAAGTGTAGCTTAGAAGTCGATGAGATTGTCGTTTGTTGAAAAAGGCGGCGGTCTCCGATTTCTCTCGTATGTAATAAGTAATCGCCTAGATTGCACATGATCGCCGTGTGTGAAGATTAGGAGATCAGATGGTCAACAAGTCGCCGAAAGGAGCACATCGCCGAGTATTTGAGAAAACTTGGTAAGCACTTATTATATGGTCTAAATACAGAAGATAAGTGTCATGTCTGCCGTCAAAGTAGAGAAGATAAGTGGCATATCTGCCACCATGTGTAGTGTGAGTCGTGGTACCCAGTGTTAACCAGCTCACCATGTTAAGGTTGTGCCCAGAGTTGCCTGTGCACTAAGCTACTCCCTGTGTGGATAATTTAGTCGCAGGAGCAAAGTGAAAGTAACGTTTCAGCTGCAGGTACTCCAGATGGTGACACGTGTATGACCAGATCTTATCCACGTGTCAAGAGGAATAACCGTCAGGAGAGAGAAAGACTCAGGTATATATATAGAATTCTTAACGAAATTCAGGGGAGGTTTTTCTATTCATTGGTGGTGATTCACTTGCACACGGTTCTGAGTTTTCTCTGAAATTATTTGTTGATTCGATTACTAACTTGAGCGTCGAAGCGCAACCGGCCGCAGAGGCGCCATACTGTTTTTTCAGGTCTCTTTGAGGATTATCAGGTGAAGGTCATCGGTGTACTTGGCGTGAAGCTGGAGAGGATGAGGTTTGAAAAGGAGAAGTTCCAACGCTTTGGTCAAGATGCTAGATCAGAGTCTAATTAAGCACCTTCACTTACTTGTGAGTACACTTAATTATTAAATATTCACATGACATTTGCCTAAAAACACAATTATTTCTATTCTGTCCAACGATGTTTGTTGCACTTGTGTTTTGCAAACTTAATATGTGCATAAGCTTAAATGTTCACTTCTGTCCAAAGATGATGTGTCACATTCTTATTGCACATACCTTACTTATAATTGTTCATTATGCTTAAATAATTGGTAGTTAACCAAAGTGAAAGCTGATTGTTTAAGTAGAACCTAATCTAGTCTATTATTTTGATGTTATAATAGATTTTATCATAGCTTCAGTATCATAATGGTTCTTACTTATGCCTGCTTTAGATCTAAGTTTCCCTATGTCACTCTAACTTTTTCTTTAGCCTAAGTATCTTAATTCGTCGTCTAACCAGCCCCTAATATGGGAATTGAGACCTTGACTGGTGAAAATAATTCTTCTTGGAAAGATTCCTTGATGCTGACTCTTGGGATGCTGGATTTTGATCATGCACTAATTGAAGATGCTCCTCTTGCCCTCACTGATAAGAGCACTCCTGAAGATAAGATGGCTTATGAGAAATGGCAAAGGAGTAACAAGATGTATCTTATGCTTATCAAGAATTCCATCAGCCCAATCATCAGAGGAGGCATTCCTGATTCACCTAACGCTAAGGCTTATCTAGCTTCCGTGGAGGAACAATTTCAAGGAACCTCTAAGGCCCATGCTAGTACTCTTATCTTGAAGTTGGTGACTACAAAATATGACGGGCGCACCGGCATTCGCGAGCACATCCTGATGATGAGTGACATGGCCCGTAAACTTAAGGGATTAGCCATGAAGATCAGTGAAGGTTTCCTAGTCCACTTCATTATGACTTCTCTTCCTTCTGTGTTTGAAGCCTTCAAAGTCAACTATAATACTCAGAAGGACAAATGGTCCATGAGTGAGTTGATTGCTATGACTGTTCAAGAAGAAGAGCGCCTGAAGCTGGAGAAACCAGATGTTGCTTACCTCGTGGCTGTTGAATCGAAGAAGCGGAAGGGCAAATTCCATAAAAAGGAATCTAATAAGGTCCCTAAAATTGATGCAAGTGCACCCTCCAGCTCTAACAAATCCACTAGCAAGCCCTACTGCAAGTTCTGCCGCAAGGTAGGACATAAGCAGTATGAGTGCTCAAGCTTTAAGGAGTGGTTGGCTAAGAAAGGTAATCATCTAAATATGATAATTGAGTCCTTTAATTTAAATGTTCCAACTAATACTTGGTGGTTTGACTCTGGTTCTATGGTTCATGTGACCAATTCAATCTAGGGATTCCTTACAATCCGGAAGCTGGAAAGAAACCAAAGAACACTTAAGATGGGGAATGGACAAGAACTATTTGTCGAAGCTGTGGGAACCTTAGAATTACTTATGAAAACTGGAAAATGTATTAAACTTTATGATACCTTATATATTCCCGAGATTACTCGGAATCTTGTATCAGGACCAAAGTTAGACATTGATGGTTTTTATGTTTCCCATGGTCATGGCAAACTTACTATTTCTTTAAATTCTCAATTGTTTGGTACTGGTTTTCTGGATAACGGTCTCTATAAGTTAGAACTAGATGATAACTTTTCCAAATCTTTTTTATCATATAATATTAATGATAACTTAACAAAGACCAAGAGAAAACGAGACTTAGAAACTTCATCGATATTGTGGCTTCAACGATTAGGCCACATTTCACGAGATCGCTTATCTCGACTTGTGAAGGATGAAGTCTTACCATCTCTCGATTTCACTGATTTTGGAACATGTGTCAAATGCCTCAAAGGAAAAATGACATCCACGACTAAGAAAGGTGCCACTAGGAGTTCAAAATTATTAGAACTTATTCATACTGACATTAGTGGCCCTTACAACATCGTTGGAATAACAGGACATAATTAATTTATCACTTTTATAGATGATTATTCTCGTTACATGTACTTGTATTTTATTAAGGAAAAATCTGAATCACTTACAACTTTTAAAGATTATAAAACTGAAGTTGAAAAACAACTTGATCTTCAAATAAAAGTTGTGCGATCAGATAAAGGAGGTGAATACTATGGTAGACATACTGATTTGGGACAAGCCCCTGGTCCATTTTATGAGTTTTGTAAAAGCCAGGGGATTGTGAACCAATACACCATGCCTGGTACTCCTCAACAAAACGGTGTTGCTGAAAGGAGAAACAAGACCCTAATGAACATGGTGTGTAGTATGTTAGCCAACTCCAATTTGCCCTTATTCCTCTGGACCGAGGCATTAAAAGCAGCAGTTCATATACGCAATAGAGTTCCTTCCAAATCTGTCCCTAAAACTCCTTATGAACTTTGGACTGGAAAGAAACCGAGTCTTAGATATATGAAAGCATGGGGTTGCCTTGCTGAAGCTAAAGTTTATAACCCTTTCTTAAATAAGCTTGACATGAAAACAGTAACTTGTCACTTCATCGGGTATCCCGATCACTCAAAGGGTTATAGATTTTATTGTCCTTCCCACGTCACCCGCATTGTAGAAACCAAGCATGCTCATTTCCTAGAGGATTTCAAAATCAATGGGAGCAGTGACAATCCTTACCTGGATTTACTAGAAGTACAAGAGGCGGGGGGGAGATCTACATCGACTACTAATTTGCCTCTGTTCACTCCTCTTGTACCCACTCCGCGCGTCACTGCACCACCTACTCCATGCTCAGAACCTGATGCTACTCTGAATCCATTCGAGAATGAAGGCACCCTGAACGACAAACATCAGTACAATGCAGAACCCGTTAATCAGCTCAGGAGGTCATCTAGAACTAAAATTGCTACTAATTTTGATGATTATGTAACCTACCTGACTGAAGCAGAAATGGATGCCGGAAGGTATACTGATCCTACCTCTTACAATGAAGCCATTACTAGTGATCAGTCTTCTGAATGGAATAATGCCATGCTTGATGAGCTTGACTCCATGAAGAAAAACAATGTTTGGGATCTAGTAGAATTACCTGACGGAATAAAACCCGTAGGATCTAAATGGGTGTTCAAAACCAAGCTAGATCAGAATGGAAACATTGAACGCTTCAAAATAAGATTGGTTGCAAAAGGGTTCACTCAGAAAGAGGGAATTGATTATCAAGAGACCTTTTCACCTGTCTCTCGAAAAGATTCCTTAAGGATTATAATGGCCCTCGTAGCTCACTTTCATCTAGAGCTACATCAGATGGACGTCAAGACCGCTTTCCTTAACGGCGACTTGCATGAAGACGTGTACATGCAACAACCAGAAGGTTTTAAACCTGAAGGTCAAGAACACTTAGTATGCAAGCTGAAGAAATCCATTTACAAGCTGAAGCAAGCCTCACGGTAGTGGTACATAAAGTTTGATGAAGTCATGAAGAAACAAGGTTTCCTTAAGAATCAAGTGGATCAATGCACCTACCTCAAGATGAGTGGGAGCAACTTTACTATAATTGTCCTTTACGTAGATGACATTCTATTGACAAGTAATAGTATAGACATGTTGCATGAGTCAAAGCGCATACTTTCGCATAATTTTGACATGAAAGATCTCGGAGAGGCCGCTTATGTTATTGGCATCGAAATATACCGAGATAGAGCTAAGGGGATTTTGGGATTATCCCAAAGGGCCTACCTTGAGCGTGTCCTCACTCGTTATAACATGCAGCATTGCTCTCCTTCTGTGGCTCCAGTAATTAAGGGAGATGTTTTCGGTTCTTTTCAATGTCCGAAAATAGAGGCTGAAAAAGAGCAAATGGCGATGATACCTTATGCATCTGTAGTTGGAAGCATTATGTATGCTCAAGTCTGTACTCGTCCGGATATTGCTTACATTGCTGGAATGCTAGGCCGGTATCAATATAATCTTGGTCTAGATCACTGGAAAGCAGCTAAGAAAGTACTTCGATATCTACAAAGCACAAAAGACTATAAGTTGACCTATAGGAGAAGTGACAGTTTAGAAGTGGTGGATTATTCTGACTCTGATTTTGCAAAATGCAAAGATGACAAGAAATCCACTTCTGGGTATATCTTTATGTTAGCAGGCGGGCCTATCTCATGGAAGAGTCATAAGCAGCAATTAACAACAACCTCAACAATGATGGCAGAATATGTTGCAGTGTATAATGCAACTTGTCATGGAATGTTGTTGCGAAATCTTATCGCTGGACTCAAAGTCATTAACTCCATTTCCAGACCATTGAAGCTTTATTGTGATAACTCAGCTGCCGTTAGTTTTTCGAACAATAACAGTTCGAGTGGCGCTGGATTATATCTTGATACAAAGTACTTGTTCGTACGTGAGCGAGTTGAGGAAAATAAGCTTTGTGTTGAGTATATTAGTACTAAAAATATGCTTGCGGATCCGATGACTAAAGGTCTCCCACCTAAAGTATTCGAAGAACATGTTTCGAAGATGGGATTATCTAAAGACCTTATTTAGCATATTTGTACTTACTTATGTTTAATAAAATTTCCTCATTTACCTTGATTTGTGTGTTCTTAAATATGTTTATGCATGCCTAAATATACATAGACACTAACTGTACAAATCAAAGTCTAAAGGGCTTACTTATCAATTGATCCTAAAATTTACTTAAGTTTTAAATTTGTATTGTAGTATGATTAATGGGGGTCTTGAGTTGAATACGGATTCAAAGACTGCATTTCTCTGCTACAATTACAGTTTAGAACTAAAATGAGTATTAAAATCTAGCCAGACTTATCTAATGCTCATAATAAATAATCCTTTGGCCAAGTGGGAGAATGTAAGAATATTATGTGGCACCTCACGATTATTTATCTTATTAATTGATCAATTACCATATTTATCCTATTATATTATTGGTAATTGCTTAATGGATGTAATTACCCTTACCATAAATAATTAGGGTTTCCCCTTAGGTGTATTATAAATAGAGATTACCAGACAACTAAAGAGACACTCTCATATTCTAACATCACACGGCCAAAACTAATTCCCTAAAGGGATTTTCGAGCCTCTCATCTCTTTGTCTCTCTACTCACATAATTCCATTCTAAGCGATACACCCTAAAGGGGAACCTGATCAAGATCATGTCTTCGTCCCTCAGCCATGCGATCACGGGTCTACCAGGTATTATTTAATCATTATTCACGTTTCATTATATAATTAAGGAATCCTAATCCAACAATTAGAACTTCAATATGATTTACATAGGACTTTTGCTTGCAAAGAATTGTTGAAGAAGTGTCATCCCGTACACCTGTGAGCTGATATTACAAAAACAAAAAGTATTAGTTGATAGGCTTATATAACCCTCTTTGCACAATTAATAAAGAACCTTGTATACCACCCCTCTGTTAAGACTTCAGACGATACAGTCAGTCTTAGATGATCTCATGATAAGAGACCCCAGGCATGTTTTGATGATAACAAAAGATTATCTCTAATGTTAAGAATGTAGAAGTTACCAAAACACATCAGATGATGCAATAAATACACAATTAAGTTAGACGATTGTCTCAACAAAAATGAAAGATGATGTTATACAAAGCAACGGACGATTACAAGAATGAATACTATACTAGCTGGAAACACCATACGATATTCAATCTGTGAAAGAGCTATAAAAAGGTCTTGATAAGACGATAGATGATGTCTACAGAAGAACTCAATGGACCAAGCTCAAAACAAAGTTGACAAACGATGAAAGCTAACACAGTGACACCAATGATGCACGTTGGACAATCAAGGGAAGTTCAAAAACTCAGCATTTACATTCCATATATGTTCAAATGATTGTTATATGTTTTCAATACTCATTTTGACATCACGAATAGTTGGAAATGAGAAAGGAAATTGTTTGCGAAAATAATACTGGATATGTCTGTTTTAATGAAAATAATGTGCTTAAATTAATGTTTCAGAAAGAAATATATATTTTCCTAAGTGTTTACAAATTGATTTTTAATATAACTATGCTTACTTGATAAAAGTGAAATTTGTATAAGAAAGATTTATGTAGAGTACACATGATTGATTGTATATTAAAATATTTTTTCGAATAAATCAGATTAAATCAATTTGCACTTAAATGATTATCTGGAAAGACTTGATAATGTATTTCTAAATTAAAATTTCAAATAGAAAATTTTGATAATTCAGAGATATTAGAATATTGTTTTCAGCAATACCCATGTGTTAATATTGAGATTATATTGTTTTTTGAGATTCACAAAAGGTTTCTAAATGTGTTTAAGGAACATCAAGACTCACACAAGTCAATATCCAAAGTTTTCATTCTCGGCATTCGACTAAAGAAAGTATGAACGAGACCTGTACCAACTATCCAAAATGTATTTTTCAGGACACTATCATAAAAATCATTAATCCGAAGCCAAACAAAAGAAAAGTGATAAATAAGGATTTTTTATATTTAGACTTGAAAAACCTGACTCTCATTGATGCAGTCCAAGGCATATTTTTTAAGCAAAATCCTAGGTCAGCCTAAGTATGTAAGCTTTACCTAAAGATTATGAACTTGTAAGTTCCCATCAAAATTATTATCACAAAATCATTCGATTAAAGAAATTAAAAAGACTGAGTTGTACCAACTATCCAAAATGTATTCTCTAAGACAATATCATAAAAATCATAAATTCCAAATCAAACAAAGGAAAAATGATAAATAAGAATTTTTTTTATATTTAGACTTGAGAAACCTAACTCTCATTGATGCAGTCCAAGGTATATTTTTAAAAAAAAATCCCATATCAACCTAAGTATGCAAGCTTTACCTAAAAATTATGAACTTGCAAGCCCTCATTAAAATTATTATCACAAATTTTAGACCAGTTGACAATAACAATCTCCTACTTATTAACATTAATAGGTGCAACTAAAATTCCTAATATCAACCTTCCTGAGAAGATTAGCCGACCACTTATAAACTTAGAAGTTATAAGACGTAAAACCAACAATAATTGAGTTCATTAATTAAACTCTCTTGATCATATTAAGAACTTTCCATTTCCAAGAACATATTTATGATCTTAACCGCAAGAGATTGAAGGAAGCGAGTTTTAAGAATCAACAAAAATTAAACTTAAACTTACATAAAAAAAATTGTTAAAAAATTCTTAATTTGTTTGAAAATTAAACTTACATAGAAAATTATCAACATCTTCTTTTCTTTTTCTTCATGTGAATTTTTACACAACTTTATACTTAACCATAACTATTCTTCTATAGTTATTAAATTATAATTTTTATATCTCATTATGATTTTGATAAGTTCTCCTCACAATTTTAGTTATCAGATTTTTTAAAAATGAGTACTAGATTTTTTTTTAAATTATTAGTTTTGCAGAATAATGATTAATTAAATAGAATATTTTGATCATTTCACTTATAGTATATTCTTTTTTTCCATCTACAAATTTTCTTCCTATTTTAACAAGCTCTTTCATTTCTTCTCTAAGCTTCCTTTTTCTACTATATGAAGGCGAGACAAATTTTTTTCTCATACACGCTGGTAATCAGTCGAGATTGACCTGAAAAATGATATTCCGACAATCAAGTAAGTACTTTAAAAATTCATATTAAAAATATGTAAAAATATCTTAAATAAAATATATTTAATTAATTTTTTTCAACTTGTTCTTTTCCACCAAGTCATGGCACCCTTTTAGAAATTTTAAAGTCATGATTTTTGAGAAATGCTGTGAGCGAAATCTCGTAAATGAATCTAAAATAAGGTGAGAAAAGTTTGAGAGAAAAAAGAAATTGATTCAGGGAGAGTACACAAACTTCAACAATGAATTTGTTTGATTATTATCTAGTATCTTCTTTGTTAGCAAGTGGCAATACAAAATGCAAGTAACAGACACATACTTCTTTTTCCCATATTCTAATGTTCAAAATGCATTTTTAGGTGTTCTATTGAGCCGTTTGTTTTTACATTTTCTTTGAGTCTTCTTATAATTCAGAGTATGAGATATTCTTTTTTCTAGTCTTTTTACAATATATGATTAAGTAAATAAATTAGGCTCATTAGTAAAAATAGTCTGGCCTGAATTGTGGGCTGAAGTAGAAATAAATGCATGAAATGGAGGCAACTTCTTCCTGCACCCCTACGTTCTTTAAAAATACCAAAATTGCCCCTTACACAGTTTTGGTTGTTTCTGGATTAATGGTTCCGTAAGCAAAAAAATATTTCCAGAATAGGAAATCCGGAAAACAAAAAATCATTCCGGATTAGCTTTTCCGGAAAACTTTCCGGATTGACAAATCCGGAATACATTAAAACACATTCCGGAAATGATGTTCCGGAAATATTCTGGAAAGAGCAATCCGGAAGTCATTTTTTAAAGAGGGCAAAACCGTCTTTTCTGATAATGTAGGGGTGCAGGAAGAAGAATGTAGAGGTGCAGGAAGAAGTTGCCTGAAATGGATTAGTAAGAGTGAGGCTGCAAATAGAAAGTATAAGAACTTCTACTGAAAAATTTAAGAGGTGCAGAAAGAAACATCCATAAATGAATAGAAAACTTAAGATATTTCTGCTATTTCTGCCAAGGTCAGATTCTATCTTATAAGATCTTATATTAGAATATGTTAACTTTTAACAAACTAGAATCTTATTTCTTAAATAAGATCCTGATCATAAAAATAATAAAAAATATTTTTGTATTAAAAATATATCTTTTTATGAATAAAAAAACATTAATTAGAATATGAATATTTGCATGATAAAAGTTTTAAAGCTATATTAAAAATGATGTAGCACATTAAAATTTAAAAAAAAAATTAAGAACTTATTATTTACAGAATCCTAAAAACTGACTTTCATTTCCACTAACCTTGTTTAAATAACTTTTTTCACCAAAGCAACCGAGACATAGTTTCGTGGTCACCTAAGAATTGAGCAGTAATATTAGTTCAAACACTTAAAAGGCCAACATATATATTATTTTCAATTTTAATAGAAATTAATAGTTCTTCGGAAACTTATGAATCCTATGCTCGTGATGTTATTCCTTTTACTCTCATAATTTATCGAGTATAAAAAATGTAAAATTGTCACGAAATACTTTTTTTCTATAAAAAAAATGTAGGTACAATCTTAAACTCTTTATATAAGATGAAATAAGTAGATTGTCTAGTAGACTGTCTAATGTATTGTTTATAATAGATCATTTAGTAGAATTTTTTTTTGTAAAACTATCTAACAAATTGTTTTCAAATAAGAATTAAAACGTCAGCAATAGTGAGAATAAGTGAGAAATCAATATAAGAATTTATCCTAGTTCACAAACAACTTCTTAAGAGTTTACTAACCAACTAGTTAGATAAGTATTCTCACCTTTTAAGATTACAACGAGTATTAACACATCTACCGGTTACAACGAGTATTAACACATCTACAGGTTACACCTTCTTAACCTCCCATTGAGATTAAGAACTCACAAAGGAAACAAGAAACACTCAGAGCACCAAGAAAGCTTGCACATGTATAACTTCACATAAAGAATTACAAGGATTTCAAGCACAACCTGAAAGACTAAATGCTCTAAAGACTATAGTGAACATTTATAATCTTCCAATTTGTTTTGCTTCAAATATGTTTAAGAAACTAATTTGAAAGTATTTGTAATATGTATTAGTAAAAGAAATCAAAATACAATTAGAAAATCATTTCATTCCAGATAAAGCGTAATACGAAAATAGAGTACTTGATATTTTTAATTTATTCAAATTATTTTTGTTTAAAGAAGATTGAGAGATATTCACAATTCATTAGAAAAAATATTTGTAAGATTCGTTCAAATAAAACTGCTTAGAAAAACATGGATTTTAAAGATACACGTAAACCATGGACAAACAAAGTTATTACACATATTTAACTTTTTTTTTTAATTTTTGGACATAAAATCTCTTTAATTGAATGCAGTTTCAATATATATATATATGAATTCAAAAAAAAATTTATTTAACAATTATAATCAAAACCTTTATTCGTTCAACACATTAGTTAGATTGTCTAATATGAAAAAAAATTTGTAAATGTTCAAAAAGTACTTTCAATATTGTAGTTGTACAAATCATTGTTAGAACTAAATAATATATTCAGTCTGAATTGTGGTATACACTCAATAAAGCTTATCAAACTATCTAATGAATATATGTTATATCAACTTATGTTGTAGATACTTAAATCATACTACAACTAAAAGCATTGATAGAGTCTTTTTATACAAGTCATCTAATTAAATTTTGTTATCATCAAAACATAAAAACATTATAAAAACATAATCACAACATACTTTGTATCTTAATGCATGTATTGAATTGATTCGGAGCTATTAGAGTTGAATCTACTTTTTGGGAAATATGAGTTGAAGCAATAACAAGAATATTTCTAGTGGAACATCTTTCACAATCCCTAGAGAAATAGTTCACTAAAAGACCAAGGGATAAGTAATTTGACTCATTCACATCCTGATCATGAATGTTAGGAATCCATATTATGCAAGGAGACATTACTTTTGCTAATTCGAAGTGAAAGGTGATATAAAATCGGTCTATTTCTGACATCATATCCATAGTTAGCGTATTCATCATAGTTAGAAGCTCCAGCTCTATATCAAGTTCACAGTCGATATCGTCACTATCACCAATAAGAAAACCCTTAGGCTTGTTATCCAGGAAATATTCTCATCATAATATCATCAATATAATGATTCATTAACTATCTAGTGTCTCAACAGACTATTTAGGAACTTAACACTGGTGCATAAAAGCCAAACGAATACGGCTATTTTACATTTATAAGTGCGGTTATATAGCCGCACTTGATGAACACGTAGTCTTAAATTGAAGATTTACAAATGCGGCTAAAATTGCTGCATTTGTAAATCCCATTTATAAGTGCGACTATCCTAAATAGCCATATTCGTATGTGCTTCTGGGAGAGAAGAAAAATAATAAAATATTAAATTTACAAGTACGGCTTCGCATTCATAAATTAGATTTACAAATGCGGCTATGGTAATCCCGCGCTTGATTTACAAGTGTGGCTATGGTAAATAGCCGCATTTGTAAATAGTAATTTTTTTTAGTACATTCTGTTTAATGTTAATTCCCATACAAATTAACATGTTCAATTATAACCCAGCAGACAAATACAAAAATTTAGATAATCAATTCTTATATATTGATAAAAATGTATTACAATCACTAATAATATATCTTTATCTATCTATCTAATTCCTACACTATTCATTAGCTAACCTAGAATTATAAAAATTTAGGAAATATATGGACCAAGAATGTCTCACATATGATATGGCTTCCGAAGACATTGGATTCTCATCCGTGAAGAACTGTATTTCAAAATATGGTTGACATAAATTAGTTTTAAGATATTATGTTCAACAATTAAAAAAATAGTTTAACATCATGTTACCTCATGCCAATCACTTTTAAGGCCTAGTCTAACAATGATAATCATCTGTTGCATAACGTAATAACCACACTCATAGCTTCCTGGTTGTTTATTACACTATAATTCAATAAAAAAGTAAAAGTTAGTATTCATAAACAATGAAAAGAGAAAGGAAAAAAATTACAAACCTTTAGTCTTATCCAGTTCAAATTTTGAAAATCTGAATTGGTTCGACCTTTTAGGATGTTATATCCACGCCATGAACTAGTTAAGACAAAAAACCTCGTTAGTAGATGGTTAATTAGTAACATACGAAGTTAAGTTTATAGTGTACTTACCTATCAATGATATTCTTAAGACTTGTGGATGACTTCTTGTGTAGGGAACAGAACCACACAATAGTCTTATCAATAAGTGATAAGACAAGTAACTGCCAATGACCCCTATATCATCCATGAAAAGAGTGAGTAAACCTTTAAAACATGAAATAGAAATTGAAGACATAAAATTAAACTTACTCATTAATATAAGGGCATAAATAAATTTCTTTTCCCTCTTTTTCTAGGGTGTTGGTGATGTATGATTGGGTCTCATTTGCCTTTGCTCCAGTGGGATTAGTATATGCAAGATCTAAGAATCCATACACATTTTCCTTCCCCTCAGTGATAGAGACACAATTCAAAAACCTACAAGTAATTAGTTAAAGCATAATCAATGCTAATTTAACATAAAGTAAATTGAAATATAAGTAAATATACTTACATCATAAAAAATTGACTTATATTTATATTGAGTTCCTGATCCCCAACCACAAATTCTAACAAGTCTGACATGTATATGTACAGTGGCAGCTTAGTGTTTACTTCAAAATAGGTATCATCCCATGGAACTTCCAGAGGGTCTCGACCAATATGTCTAGCAACTACAGCTAAGGAAGCTATAGGATTGTCAATCGAAACCTCATGCTTCCTTTTCGGACTTGATTTCCGACGAGGTTTCTACAAAATAAAGAACATTTATTTTAAATTAGATAAAATATATAAATATAAATGAATATAATGAAATAAAATTATTACCGGAGGTTCTGGCATAATTCGAATGAGGTGTTTGGGCTAGGCTACGAATGCTTGAAATGCATCGGCGACAGTTGTTACCTCATCTGAAGGTAGTGGAACACGAGCATCAACTACTCATACTCTTTCAACTGTTACCTTCGCCACATCAGGGGAGAGAGAAACGTTATGTAAGGTGGTGGCCTCTTCATAGACTTTTTCAATGGCCACCACCCTGAGGAATCATGTCGCCCTCTACTAGTAGCTCACATTGCCTAGGATGATCAATGATATCCTCTTCTGATGTTGTAGGAGCCACACAGCTTCCCTTTGTGCTCTTGGGAGTGGGACTAACAAGCACCTGAATCGGCGACTCACCACAAACTTGTTGCGATAGTAACTTCTATCGCAACTCTAGTCACATCCTTTCAGTCTCCTTTCTCATCTCGTCCATTAATTCTTGACGTAGCTTACTCTTCATTTTTGCTTTGGTCTCTTGGGGGAAGGAGGATGAGTGTCGTGGTGCAGCTCCAAAATATAATTTAATTCCAACCCCTTATCCAGCTGCACAAACACGACCACAATGCTCAGGCGTCTAATTGCTTCAACCAGGATATCGTGACGACCTTTAGGAAGAAAATTACCTTGGGAGCTCAAGGAATCCTGCAAGAGACCAAAATCATATAAGTTTTTAATATAATTAATGCTTTAAAATAAAAGCAAAAGAGGCTAAAAATAACTTACAATTTTTTCGATGATAACCCCTGATTGCTTTGAACTTGGTGCACCTGACTTCTTAATTCGGACCATCTTCCATTTAACATGGCACAAAGATGGTGATGGAGGAGAAGTGACCCCTGTATCCATATTCTCATACCCGGTCCCCTGTCTAGATTGCTCCTTTTCCACCATCAGTGATTGCTTAAGCTGTCGGTACCCCGAACGAGACAGTATGTGCAGGTAAGATTCTTTAAAGTTATGTCTTGAGCTTTCTTCCGACGATCCTGTCATAAATGAAATAAACAAAGTGAATTAAATAATATTAACTTATTAATGTTGTATAAATAAAAATAGTTAAGTAACTTCACTTACCATCCAAGCTTCATTTTCACGGCTTTCTTTAAAAAGACACCATGTCTCTTCATCAATGTGTTTTGTACTTTAAACAAGGACTTTCTCCTTTAAGCTTGCCAAAAACATAATTCGTCATCAGTCTTGACTTAAACTGATGAAATTTAAGTCCGATATTGGATAGAATCTTTGATCGAAGCGGTTCCATGTAAGGACCTATAAATTTATTTGGAATAAAAGTGATATATTTTAAATGATTTCTGAGTATGTTATTATTTAAAATAAAAAGGACAAAAAAAAAAAAAGAAAATCTCATAGTGGCCAGACCTCGGACATCGCCCAAGGTCTGGGATCAGCTGGTAGAGGGCGATCGGTTGACCAGTGTATTAACCAAGTAGTCAGGTGCGATGACTTCATCGTGAGGTAATCACGTGGGCGTGCTTGAAGGGGGGGAGGCACGTGAATCAAGAAGGGTAAGAGAAAGGAAGGTGTAGCTTAGAAGTCAAGGAGATCGCCGTTTTTGAAGAAGGCGGCAGCCTCCGACTTCCCCCGTATGAAATCGCCAATCGCCTATGGTGTACATGATCGCCGAAAAGAGCACATCGCCGTGTATTCGAGAAGACTTGGTAAGCACTTAGTATGTGGTCTAAATACAGAAGATGAGTGATATAGAAGATAGGTGGCATATCTGCCACCATGAGTAGTGTGAACCGTGATACCCCAGACTTAGAGGAATGGGAGAATGAACCTTCAGCAAGGTGTGACGATGTGACATCGGTGACCAGAGTGAGGCGATGTGTTCTCGTCACACACAAGGGCGATAAGAGATCGCCAACAGGATGAGAGGAACATCGGTCATCAACCAGGATGGGAGACACATCGGTGGTCTGCCAGGGTGAGACATCGGTGGTCTGCCAGGGTGAGACATCGGTTGTCTGCCAGGGTGAGACATCGGTTGTCTGCCAAGGTGAGACATCGGTTGTCTGCCAGGGTGAGGAATCGGTCATCCGTCAGGAAGAGGAATCGGTCATCGCGCGAGCAGTCATCGGTGGATGGTTATCGCGCGATGTCGTGTTTCACACAGATAAGGTGGGACCCAGGCTCCCAGCATGAGCGTTCTGCATGCGCGACACGTAGACAGAAAGGGTGTTTCAGAATAGTTAGCATCAGAGAGTTGGTATGCGCAGAAACCCACGTGGTCATACTGTTCAAGGAAGTGTGCACACAAGCTTTCCTGCAGAGTGGGAGGTAGCAGCGGCATTTCTGGGCAAGTTGGTTTAGATTCAAAACTCACTCCTGAGAGGTAGTGGACATTGCTGTGGTTCGAGAGTGATTGAGTGAGTTAGCTTTGGTTCCCTGTTTCTTTCCTCTCCTTCTCCCTGCGTTCAGACGTCCTAGCGAACCAGTTGAAGATCGGCGACTGCCCCTGGATTCCTGACGTTGTGCCCTGCAAGTTTTCTGCTCAAAGCCCTAAAACAGAGTAAGTCGTTTTGCTTTGTTCTTTGAGTCGAGTCTGAATTTGAGAGGGTCATCTCTGCATAGGTTGTGCCTACAACTCTTTTAACTTCAGAAATCGTCTCTGTTAACACAGAAAATGAGTAATCTCGTTAGATTTGTGATCGGGACTCTATGGTGCAGGTTAAGGCATCCTTGAGTTCTATGTGGGTTTGGAACTCTTAGTGAAATCGGCTCAAGTCCAGGTAAGGGAAGCTAGATTTTTTTCAATATAACCTTAAGCTAGAAGATTCTGGTGTTGGGGCGACGTGGTCGCCGGTTTTAAAACGTTCTTACGCGATGCTCTGTTTTTGGTGTGTGGATTGGAAATTTATTTGAGCTTCAAAATGTGATACTTTAAATATGGTAGATGCTGTGAAATGCATATGATTTTCTAAATCTTGAACTTTAGTATGATTTGGATTGTTTAGAAACGGTTTTAAAAATATGTATGATTGACTGGTTTAGTTTGGGTGTTGTATGATATATGGAATGATGTGAAAATGTGATCAAGGCATAGTATTTTCAGGAAAGAAAATACCGTGTAAGATTGTGTAGAATGTGCATTGACCGGTGATTCGTCTAGAAGGAGATATCCTGACTCTCCTGATATAATGGAATCATATAGATGAAGTTATTCAGGCGTTGAGAGTCGAAGGAGGTTCATATGTATGGGTAAGTTGTTTGAAAGATAACTAACTTGACCTGTTGTATGGATTAACCCTGTCATACTAGGAGAGTGATGATATTGAGATTGAGATTATTGTTTATGCGCATAGCTGTGTGGATTTCACAGCGACCCTGTGTGGATTTCACAGTGGTGTAGTATGACAGGTGCAGATCTCTGAGTCTAGTCAATGCACGAGTCTTCCGGAAGTAGTGTCAAGTGTCTATGTGTGATGAGTCAGTGGAAGTCTGACGTGAGAAAGAGAAATATTGAAATTGTTGATAGACACTTGATGGTTGTGAGATATGAATGAGAAAGTGATGGATTTATGTAGATGTTTAAAAGCTGGTTATGTTGATTTTAAAGTTTCATATTTAAAGTTAGTTTTTAAAAATATCTAGCTTACCCCCTTGTTTTGTTTTGTGGTTGTTTTCTTTAAAACTGTGATGATCGTGCAATTACACGGGAGCAGATGATGTTGCAGGCAGTAGAGCTCCTCAGTGAGTGGTTGGCAAGGAGATCACCTGTTCTTATGCTGTAATTTGTTTTATTTTGAAACATTGGATGGTTATGTATTAAAATTCCCTAGAGAATGGATAGTATATTTGAAATACAATGTATGGGATGAATGTATTTTATTATATATACATATATTAATTTTGATATTATTGTTTTACCTTTATTTTATTATATAAATATGAATAAGATATTGAGGGGCGTTACATTCCACATTAGGGATTTCAAAATTTTCTGGTGTGATTTATTTCATTTTATTGAGTGTTTTTGTAATTGATTGAAAGTGGTTGTTTGGATTGATGGTTTTATACCAGTAGCTGTTCGGGTGTTATGCTTGATGTTATAAGTATCATGATCTTGCTGATAAGCTCAAAATTCTAGATGATTTTGAGATGCTGGCCTTTGTAAGACCTAAATGTGGTCTTCTAAATGAATTGATTCTTTATCAAGTTCATTTTATAGGAATATGATTAGAGAATAATAGTTTCCTAATCTTACACAGAAAATGGCTCCTAGACCGCCTACCCCTTCCCAACCTTCTGCAGAAATGAGCCAGATTGCCAAAGCCATTGAGATGATGGCAAGTGCTATCCAGCAGCAGAATGCGGCGATGGCTCAGAATCATCAAGCTGCAATGCAGCATTTGGAGACTGCTAAATCGGATGCAACAGCTCCCCACGTCGGTCAGCCTCAGGAGCAGATGGGACTGACCGAGTTCCTCAGGCACAGCCCACCTAAGTTCAGTGGGAATGCTACTCCTGACCAAGCAGATCAGTGGATCAGGGGGTTAGAGAAAATCTTCAAGGCGACCTCCTGCCCTGAGGATAAGAAGTTGGTGTTTGCTACGTACCTTCTATCTGGAGAAGCCGAGTTCTGGTGGATGGGAACTCAACAGATGATGGAAGTCCGAGAGGAAGTATTAGACTAGGAGAGCTTCAGGGTGAGATTTCTGGAAAAATACTTCCCAAATAGTGCAAGGTTTGCGAAGGAAGCCAAATTCCTCAGATTGGAGCAGGGGGAGATGTCAGCGAATGCTTATGCTGCTCGGTTTGAGTACCTCGCCCGATTCTATTCCCAGGCGACCTCTGAGGCTTAGAGGTGTAGGAAGTTTGAAGAAGGACTGAAGCATGGGCTGAAGAGGACCATAGCCCCTATGTGCATCAGGGAATTTCACGCCTTAGTAGAGAAGGCGAAGATGGTGGAGACTCTGGAAAAGGGTGATTCTCGGGTGATCAGGTCACACCCAGGGGGTTCCTCCAGTGGGAAGGCAAAGGTGCAGCAGCAGCAGAATAAGCCTCATGCGAGACCTCCACAGCATAGGGCAGGAGCAGCACCGCCCCAGTTTCAGCAACAACAACCATGGAAGCCTAGATGTTTCCATTGTGGTGGACCACACACGTCCAATGTGTGCCCCAAGAGGACTTCAGGGAGAAGATGTTTTGCATGCCAAAAGATGGGACACGTTGCTAGAGATTGTCCTAACCAGAATAGGATGACTCAATCTGGTGGTCCTCAGCAGTTGAGGAATGAAGGCAGCAGACCTCAGGCAGCAGGGAGGGTGTTTGCCATGTCAGGAGCTGAGGCGTCTCAATCAGGTAACTTGGTGCAAGGTGTTTGTTTTATAGCTGGTAGAAGTGTAAAAGCCTTGTTTGATTCTGGAGCGACACACTCTTTTGTGTCAAGTCTGTGCGTAGACGAGTTGGGCCTTCTAGTGAAGGAGCTGCCGTTTGAACTGTTGGTCACTACACCTGCATCAGGACAGGTTATGACCTCCACAGTTTGCTCTGAATGTCCAGTGATAGTGGAGGGACGCAGGTTCAAAGTAAATTTGATCTGTCTACCTCTTCAGGATCTGGATGTTATCCTAGGAATGGATTGGCTATCTGCCAATCACATTCTCATAGATTGCGGTAGGCAGAAAGTGGTGTTTCCAGATCTCGAAGTGTCGGATGTGATGTCTGCTCAGCATGTGTGGTCGGAGTTGAAAGAAGGGGCGAGGTGCTTCGTGATCCTCGCTCAAGGGGGAGTGAAGAATGAAGAAGATATGGGCAGTATACATGTGGTGAAGGATTTCATGGATGTATTTCCAGAAGAAATACCTGGACTACCTCCTAAGAGAGAAGTGGAATTCTCTATTGATTTGGTACCTGGAGTTGGACCAGTGTCAATGGCACCCTACAGAATGGCTCCAGCTGAGTTGATGGAATTAAAGAAGCAAGTGGAAGAGTTGTTGGAGAAACAATTTATCAGACCTAGTCTCCATGGGGGGCTCCAGTGCTTCTAGTTAAGAAAAAGGATGGAGGGTCTCGGTTGTGTGTAGATTACAGGCAGTTGAATAAGTTGACCATCAAGAAAAAGTATCCTCTGCCTAGAATTGATGATTTGATGGATCAATTGCATGGAGCCTCGGTGTTCTCAAAGATTGATCTGAGAATGGGATACCGCCAAATTTTGGTAAAAGCTGAAGATGTTCAGAAGATGGCGTTTAGGTCTCGTTATGGACATTATGAGTATGTGGTGATGCCGTTTGGAGTGACAAATGCTCCAGCTCTGTTCATAGACTACATGAATAGAATTTTTCGTCCTTTCTTGGATAAGTTTGTTGTAGTCTTTATAGACGACATACTTATTTACTCAAGGACCGAGGAAGAACATGAGGAACATTTAAAGACGGTGTTGGAGATCCTGAGGGAGAAGCAATTATATGCTAAGTTCTCCAAGTGTGAGTTCTGGCTAAAGGAGGTTAACTTCTTAGGACATGTGATATCTGCTCAGGGGATCTCAGTGGATCCAGCCAAGGTAGAGGCAGTGCTCCAGTGGGAACGTCCTAAGACAGTCACAGAGATAAGGAGTTTTGTGGGTCTAGCTGGCTACTATCGAAGGTTCATTGAGGATTTTTCCAAGGTAGTGGCTCCTTTGACTCAGTTAACTCGCAAAGACCAACCTTTTGCTTGGACCGACCGATGTGAGCAGAGTTTCATGGAACTAAAGGAAAGATTGACTAGTTCTCTGATGCTGGTGATCCCGGATGTAGGAAGACCTTTTGATGTCTACTGTGATGTTTCACATCAGGGCATGGGATGTGTTTTGATGCAAGAGAAAAGAGTAGTTGCATATGCTTCGAGGCAACTCAAAATTCATGAGAGAAACTATCCTACTCATGACTTGGAGTTAGCAGCTGTGGTGTTTGCCTTGAAAATTTGGAGGCATTATTTGTATGGAGCTCGGTTTCAGGTGTTTAGTGATCATAAAAGCCTGAAATATCTGTTTGATCATAAGGAATTAAATATGAGACAAAGAAGATGGATGGAGTTTCTAAAGGACTATGATTTCCAACTCATGTATCATCCAGGGAAGGCCAATGTAGTGGCCGATGCTTTGAGTAGAAAATCAATGCAAGTATCAATCATGATGATTGAAGAGCAGAAGCTGATCGAGCAGTTCAGAGATTTAAATTTTGGGAGTGAAATTTCATGTTAACCACATTGGTTGTAGTAAGTTAACTATAACTAATAATTTCATTGGAATG
The DNA here is from genome assembly GCA_013389735.1 of Phaseolus lunatus. Classification (NCBI taxonomy): domain Eukaryota; kingdom Viridiplantae; phylum Streptophyta; class Magnoliopsida; order Fabales; family Fabaceae; genus Phaseolus; species Phaseolus lunatus. Next base: position 14,741,454 of record CM023863.1, on the reverse strand, counting down.
ATAAAGGATAAGCAATTAGAAGACCCTAGTCTGAAGCGTATTGTGGAATTACTAGGCACCGATCAGGCTAAGGACTTTGAAATGGGAGATGATGGGATCTTGAGATTGAATGGCAGAATTTGCATACCTGCAAATGAAGAGCTGAAGAAGATGATCCTAGAAGAAGGTCATAAGAGCTGTCTTAGCCTACATCCAGGAATGAATAAGATGTACCATGACTTGAAGGAGTCATTTTGGTGGTCGGGCATGAAGAAAGACATCGCCCAGTATGTTACTACCTGCTTGACATGTCAGAAGGCGAAGGTATAACACCAAAGACCTGGCGGTTTGTTACAGCAATTGGATATTCCTGAGTGGAAATGGGACAGCATTACAATGGATTTCGTTACCCATTTACCTAGATCGGTAAGGGGTCATGATGCAGTCTGGGTCATAGTTGATCGGCTGACGAAGAGTGCCCACTTTCTTCCAGTGAATTTGAGGATATCCATGGCCAAGTTGGCTCAGTTGTACATCAAGGAAATTGTGAGGTTGCATGGAGTGCCTTCTAGCATTGTTTCGGATAGAGATCCCAGGTTCACTTCTCGGTTTTGGCAGACTCTACAAGATTCTTTGGGAACTAAGTTGAGGATGAGCTCTGCATATCATCCTCAAACCGATGGACAGTCTGAGAGAACGATCCAGTCCTTGGAAGATCTGCTGAGGACGTGTGTCTTGGATCAATTGGGAAGTTGGGATGAGATGTTGCCGCTGGTGGAGTTCACTTATAATAACAGTTACCACGCCAGTATTGGGATGACACCATATGAAGCCTTGTATGGGAGGAAATGCAGAACTCCTTTATGTTGGTACCAGGAGGGCAAAGCAGTCTTGGTTGGACCAGAGTTGATTCAGCAGACGACCGAGAAGGTGAAACAGATAAAGGACAGAATGAAAGCTTCTCAAAGTCGGCAAAAATCTTATGCAGATCAGAGGAGAAAACCTTTGGAGTTTGCAGCTGGAGATCATGTGTTTATGAAAGTGACACCAACCAAGGGTGTAGGACGAGCTATCAGATCAAAGAAGCTGTCCCCTAAGTTTATTGGGCCATATCAGATCCTAACGAGGATCGGTCCAGTGGCTTATGAGATCGCCCTCCTTCCCCAATTAGCAAACCTGCATAATGTTTTTCATGTATCACAGCTGAGGAAGTACATGGCAGACCCAAGTCATGTGCTGGAAGTGGATGATGTACAGATAAAGGATGACTTGTCTTTTGAAGCAAAACCAGTTAGGATTGACGATCGGCAGAGTAAACAGCTCAGAGGCAAGACCATCAACACGGTGAAAGTGGTGTGGGATGACAGATCGGGTGATTCAACTTGGGAATTAGAGGAAACCATGAGAGAAGCCTATCCCTACCTCTTTCCTTAGTAATTCAATTTTCGAGGACGAAAATTTTTCTTGTTGGGTAGAATGTAAGGACCTATAAATTTATTTGGAATAAAAGTGATATATTTTAAATGATTTCTGAGTATGTTATTATTTAAAATAAAAAGGACAAAAAAAAAAGAAAATCTCATAGTGGCCAGACCTCGGACGTCGCCCAAGGTCTGGGATCAGCTGGTAGAGGGCGATCGGTTGACCAGTGTACTAACCAAGTAGTCAGGTGCGATGACTTCATCGTGAGGTAATCACGTGGGCGTGCTTGAAGGGGGGGAGGCACGTGAATCAAGAAGGGTAAGAGAAAGGAAGGTGTAGCTTAGAAGTCAAGGAGATCGCCGTTTTTGAAGAAGGCGGTGGCCTCCAACTTCCCCCGTATGAAATCGCCAATCGCCTATGGTGTACATGATCGCCGAAAAGAGCACATCGCCGTGTATTCGAGAAGACTTGGTAAGCACTTAGTATGTGGTCTAAATACAGAAGATGAGTGATAAAGAAGATAGGTGGCATATCTGCCACCATGAGTAGTGTGAACCGTGATACCCCAGACTTAGAGGAATGGGAGAATGAACCTTCAGCAAGGTGTGACGATGTGACATCGGTGACCAGAGTGAGGCGATGTGTTCTCGTCACACACAAGGGCGATAAGAGATCGCCAACAGGATGAGAGGAACATCGGTCATCAACCAGGATGGGAGACACATCGGTGGTCTGCCAGGGTGAGACATCGGTTGTCTGCCAGGGTGAGACATCGGTGGTCTGCCAGGGTGAGACATCGGTTGTCTGCCAGGGTGAGACATCGGTTGTCTGCCAGGGTGAGACATCGGTTGTCTGCCAGGGTGAGGAATCGGTCATCCGTCAAGAAGAGGAATCGGTCATCGCGCGAGCAGTCATCGGTGGATGGTTATCGCGCGATGTCGTGTTTCACACAGATAAGGTGGGACCCAGGCTCCCAGCATGAGCGTTCTGCATGTGCGACACGTAGACAGAAAGGGTGTTTCAGAATAGTTAGCATCAGAGAGTTGGTATGCGTAGAAACCCACGTGGTCATACTGTTCAAGGAAGTGTGCACACAAGCTTTCCTGCAGAGTGGGAGGTAGCAGCAACATTTCTGGACAAGTTGGTTTAGATTCAAAACTCACTCCTGAGAGGCAATGGATGTTGCTGTGGTTCGAGAGTGATTGAGTGAGTTAGCTTTGGTTCCCTGTTTCTTTCCTCTCCTTCTCCCTGCGTTCAGACGTCCTAGCGAACCAGTTGAAGATCGGCGACTGCTCCTGGATTCCTGACGTTGTGCCCTGCAAGTTTTCTGCTCAAAGCCCTAAAACAGAGTAAGTCGTTTTGCTCTGTTCTTTGAGTCGAGTCTGAATTTGAGAGGGTCATCTCTGCATAGGTTGTGCCTACAACTCTTTTAACTTCAGAAATCTTCTCTGTTAACGCAGAAAATGAGTAATCTCGTTAGATTTGTGATTGGGACTCTATGGTACAGGTTAAGGCATCCTTGAGTTCTCGGTGGGTTTGGAACTCTTAGTGAGATCGGCTCAAGTCCAGGTAAGGGAAGCTAGATTTTTTTCAATATAACCTTAAGCTAGAAGATTCTGGTGTTGGGGCGACGTGGTCGCCGGTTTTAAAACGTTCTTACGTGATGCTCTGTTTTTGGTGTGTGGATCTGAAATTTATTTGAGCTTCAAAATGTGATACTTTAAATATGGTAGATGCTGTGAAATGCATATGATTTTCTAAATCTTGAACTTTAGTATGATTTGGATTGTTTAGAAACGGTTTTAAAAATATGTATGATTGACTGGTTTAGTTTGGGTGTTGTATGATATATGGAATGATGTGAAAATGTGATCAAGGCATAGTATTTTCAGGAAAGAAAATACCGTGTAAGATCGTGTAGAATGTGCATTGACCGGTGATTCGTCTAGAAGGAGATATCCTGACTCTCCTGATATAATGGAATCATATAGATGAAGTTATTCAGGCGTTGAGAGTCGAAGGAGGTTCATATGTATGGGTAAGTTGTTTGAAAGATAACTAACTTGACCTGTTGTATGGATTAACCCTGTCATACTAGGAGAATGATGATATTGAGATTGAGATTATTGTTTATGCGCATAGCTGTGTGGATTTCACAGCGACCCTGTGTGGATTTCACAATGGTGTAGTATGACAGGTGCAGATCTCTGAGTCTAGTCAATGCACGAGTCTTCCGGAAGTAGTGTCAAGTGTCTATGTGTGATGAGTCAGTGGAAGTTTGACGTGAGAAAGAGAAATATTGAAATTGTTGATAGACACTTGATGGTTGTGAGATATGAATGAGAAAGTGATGGATTTATGTAGATGTTTAAAAGTTGGTTATGTTGATTTTAAAGTTTCATATTTAAAGTTAGTTTTTAAAAATATCTAGCTTACCCCCTTGTTTTGTTTTGTGGTTGTTTTCTTTAAAACTGTGATGATCGTGTAATTACACGGGAGCAGATGATGTTGCAGGCAGTAGAGCTCCTCAGTGAGTGGTTGGCAAGGAGATCACCTATTCTTATGCTGTAGTTTGTTTTATTTTGAAACATTGGATGGTTATGTATTAAAATTCCCTAGAGAAGGGATAGTATATTTGAAATACAATGTATGGGATGAATGTATTTTATTATATATACATATATTAATTTTGATATTATTGTTTTACCTTTATTTTATTATATAAATATGAATAAGATATTGAGGGGCGTTACATTCCACATTAGGGATTTCAAAATTTTCCTGCAAAATAATATTATCAAATTAAAATTGATCAATGAATATTAAAAGGCAATATATGATAACGATAATAATCTAAAGCTTACTTGAATATCCTCCCAGAGCATGTTTCGATCTCTGATGCATCATCCCATTAATTAATCAAAATGGAGAGTCTCTCACGAGAAATAAGTCCAAGATAGTTGCTAAAAGTCTCAGCATTAGAACCAGAAGCCACTTCAGTGTTGACGTCAATATCAACATGTGTCTTCTCACTAGCAGCATGTCTCAAACAGAAACGCTTCAATCTAGTAAGTCCTCTGCTGCCTCATCCGGATCGGGGTCGAATTGGAATCTAATCGTCATCCATATCTGTGTTAAAAAATTAGGTAACATACATTAGTTAATCTGCATCGAAAGAAAATCATATAAAACAAATACATAAAATTCTAAATGTGTATGGTCAAAAATATTTCTAAATTTATTATCATAGTTTATGTACTCTGAAGACCAATTAGGTGGTGCCATGAATTAGCTGGATGACCAATTGGATTTGCTTTTGACATGTATTCTAAACAAAATTCAATACTTTCTTCAGCTATGTACCTTTCAATCATTGAAGCTTCTGGATGATAATGATTTTTCACATAACCTTTCAAAATTTTCATATACCGCTCAACAGGATACATCCATTTTAAGTACACTGGTCCATACAATCTAACTTCTCTAACCAGATGCACAACTAGATGAACCATGATGTCAACACAAGATAACAACAATTTCATCTTCAAGTTCATCTAATTTTAATGGATCAATGACTTTACAACATATAGAAGAGAGAATAAACACAAACGGATTATGGTGTGTCTAACATTTTTTGGTAAGATCCCACGAATAGCTACCGATAGCAACTGTTGCATCAAGAAGTGGCAATCATGAGACTTCAACCCAATTAACCTCAAATCTTACATTGACACTAGGCTCTTCACATTTGAGGAATGTCCTTGTCGCACTTTCACACCCTTTAGACATTGACAGAAACTTACTTTTTCATCTTTTGACATGGTTTAACAGGCTGGGGACAAATATGTATGCTTACCCATTTGTACAGTGCCAACTTGCCTCGTATGTTCATCTCAATCAAACCTAAATAAGCATTTAGACCATCCTTTGTCTTCCAGTTAATGTTAAGAAGTGTACCAATTAAGCTATCACACACATTCTTCTCAACATGCATTGCATCTATACAATGTCTGACTTCTAACCTCGACCAGTACGGAAGATAAAAAAAGATTGATTTTTTCTTCTAAATGTTTATCGCAGATGACTTTTTTTTTGACTTATCGAAGGTGTGGTTTATGTTATTTACCTTTTCGTAAACCTCAACACCAGTTAATGGAGTTGGTGGACCACTAGTCTCTTGGTGTCCATTAAAGGCTTTTTTCAACCTCCGGTAAGGATGATGACTTCTAAGAAACCTCCGATGCCGAAGATATACTGTCTTCCTTCCATGTTTAAATTGTTGAGAAATGGTGTCTTCTTCACATATTAGATATGCTTTATGACCCTTAATACTATAACCTAATAAGTTACCATATGCCGGAAAGTCATTGATGGTGCAAAATAAAATGGCATGCAGCTTGAAAGTTTCATTAGCGAATCCGTCAACTACTTGAACACCCTAATCCCACATTAATGCAAGTCAAGACCACTTAAGGATGACCAAAGATGATATATATAAAGGGTCATCTCAACAAACAAAAGAAGACTTCACAAAAAGAAGAAAGGGCCACATCACAGAACACTTGAAGTTCTTCTTACTAGTCTTCTTAAAGATTATAACATTTTGTAAATAATTGGATTCTCTTGAAGAATCCAAATAGTAGTATAAATAAAGAGGGCCCAAGCCCAAGAAGCCCAAGTCAAGTGGGGGCCCAAGCCCAATCCATGAGCATCAATAGGAGCAAGGCTAAAGCTTTGGAAAATAAGCATCAATGGATGTAACTCTTTTGTAATTTCTTTTGTGTAGTTTTTAGTAGAACATTAGAGGAAGGTGTAGATATTAAAATAAGGGGTGCTAATGTACAAAAAAAAGTCACACCTTCCATGTGACATAAAGAGTAGATGTAGGTGTAGTTTTTAGGAGGTGCCAAAGTAGAAAAAAGGTCACACCTCCCATGTGACTCAAGTTTGGCTCCAAATTAGAATTTGAATTAGGAGTGAATTTTGAATTTGTTTCACTTTCATTTCAGCCCTCTAGAACTATAAATAGAGGTGCTTGGTCATTGTAAATTCAAGTTTGAAATATAAGAAAAGTTACTATACTCAAATTGTGAGTGAATTGTGTGAGATTTGTTCTACTCTTCCTTGTCTCATCTTGTGAGCTTTGGGAGCTTCAAGTGGCAGCAATCCTACACTTATCTTGGATCATCACCTCCAAGTGGCGTGCTCATTCCCAATCATGACTACAACCACATAAGTTTCATCATCCTTCATCTTCCTTGTTCATTCAATCGGTTGTTCTATCTTGCCTTCAATTTTCAATCAATTAGTTGTTCCTTTGCCTTGTTCTTCATTTCTATTCGGTGTAGTTGCTATAATTTGTGTTTTCATTCGGTAGTTTGTGTTCTTATTCCATTATATTCTATTAGTTTGTTGTGTACAAGGAAAGAGCACTTATAATCGAGTTTGGTTCATCATTTTGGAAGGCATAGTCTCCATTGATTATTCCTTAAGCTTCCTTGAGTTTATGTGTGTTTCAATTTTGTTTTCCAGCTCTGTTTTTGAGCTTATTCAATTCTGTTATGCGTTTCATTTTTGCACATTCTTTGTCATCATATTCCTCCTTTAATTGTGTTTTATCCTTGGACCTTTGGAAATGAACCTTCACATCTACTTAGCACTTGTTAAGTTAATGTCCAGTGGGGATTTTCCTTAGGTGACTCACCTATAAATTGCTATGAATCTTGATCCTAATTCTTAAAAGTGTCACAATATTAATGAACCTAAAATCAACTCACATCACACATTAACTTCAAATCTTCAATTAGGGGACTTAGATAAACATCTATGTTCTTCCCTAGCTGTTTCGGACCGGATATCATCATAGACAACATCATGTATTTTCGCTTCATGCACAATCCAGGAGGTAAGTTGTAAATAACTAGTAAAATAGGTCGTGAACTGTGATTTGTACTCATATTACCAAACAGATTCATTCCATCTATAGCTAAACCAAGTTGGATATTTCTTGAATCTTTACCAAACTCTGAAAACTCATCGTCAAATTTCTTCCATTGAATAGAATCAGTTGGATGTCAGTACATGCCATCACATTTTCTCTCATCTGCATGCCATCTAAGATTCTTAGCATTGTTTGGGTTTGCAAACAAACGCTTCATCCTTGGAATGATAGGAAAATACCACATAACCTTCATTGGGGGTCCATGCTTTTCTATCTCTTTAATAATATCATCATCTTTGTGTTTCAACTTATAATGTGATAACCCACACCTCGGACAAATTTTCAACAATTCAAAATCTTTTCTGTATAATACACAATCATTAGGACATACATGTATCTTTTTATACTCCATACCCATTGGACAAAGAATCTTTTTGGTCTCATAATTACGATTAGGTAGAGTATTTTCCTCTGGAAGCATATCCTTCATCAATTGAAGCAATTTCGTGAAACTTTTATCAGTCCATTCATTTATTGCCTTCAAATTCATCAATCTTAACACCGTCGACAACCGTGTGAACTTAGTTGATCCAGGATACAATGGAGTCTCTGCATCGCTTGACATACTTCCCTGTTTATGTGCTTCTGCAAAAGACTCAACTCCCACATCACGGATCATGTCCTCCAATCGATCATCATCTACATCATCATGTACTGCATCATCCATGGTGGACTCCACATATTCTTCAGTTACGAAAACACGTGGTAAATTTAATAATTCACCATGTCATTTCCAAGTTGTATAAGATCGAAGAAACCCATCACATAGAAGGTGCTCCCTGATTATCTTAACATCAAGTATCCTTCCATTCAAACAATTAACACATGAACACCTGATCTTTGCTCCATCCAAACTACTATTATTCGCGTTACGTTGCGCAAATTGTATAAATTCTTCTACTTCTCTTTCGTACTCATCACTTGTGCAAAAAAAATTAATCCAATTTTGATCCATTATATTCTGTAATAGTAATTCTAGTCATTCAGGATTTTTAATAAATTTTTTATCTCACGTGATTGTCGAGGGTCGAACACCCCTGGACTCAAAATCAGCATGTATCAATTGCCGAGGGTCGAACACCCTCGGACTCAATACCAACACGATAATTCTACTATAAACGAACAACTAACATAATATAAATTAACAATAAATATAAATTATAATAAATACTAAATAATATAAATTTTAAAAAATATAAATTATAATAAATAAAAAATAAACAAATTCTAAAATTAACAAAAAATTTTAAAAAAATATAAAACAGAACCAACCTTGTGCGTGAAGGCAACGTTGGTAAAGAGTGGAAGGAGAGCGGCAGCGACAACGACGGCCACGGCAGCGGCAACGGCGACGAAGCACACAAAGGAACAACTAACAGGAGCGCAAGGCAATAAAACAGTGCTTAAACAATATAAATGACAAAAACAGAGTGAGAAGGAGAGACGAAGAACAAAAACGAAGAAGAAATGAAGAAGAAAGACGAAGAAAAAGAGACGAAGAAGGAGAAGGAACTCACAGTGACAAGAGAACGAGGCAGAAGCGAACGCGAATGGAGAGGAACAGTGAGAAACAACAAACGCAAATAAGAGAAAAAAAAGTATGAAAAGCGTAAGTGACACGCTCTAGGTTAGGGTAAAAATTAATTTATGAGAGCGGCTATTTGTAACAGCCGCATTCATAAATCAAAGCGCTTGATCTATGAATGCAGCTATTACAAATAGCCGCACTCATAAATGAAAATAATTTCAAAAATGCAACCACGTTTTGTAGGACTGCAGCTGAGGTAAAAATGCATTTAATAAATAGTAGTTGTTTTATCATAAAAAAGAAATTGGTTAATGGTAGTAAGACTCACGAAGAAAGTCTTAATCAAGACTAGGTCTACAATGTGAATTCGAAATATATGTTGTTTTGTAGATGGGTTTGAAAAACTAAAAGTACTTTTAGAACATATAAGCATATTCATATATGAGAAATCACTAATAGGCTGTGATAATAAGAAAATTCCTATAGAAAATCTAGATATCTTGAGTTTAATGTATACACAAAAGGAGGTAGATACATAAGAACAAGGGTTCTAATATGAAAAGACAAAAACGAAGGATTCTAGAAGGGAGAAGAATTCATGTTCCTAAACCTCAAATCATATTTAAAAAAAGAAAAAAAAAAAAGCACTCCTTTAAAAGAAATGACAAAAGAAAATCATAGGTACAAGTGTAATTTGTAGGTTACCTCTACCTTTTATTCATAACTTTGTGTTTAAGGATAAAGTATACATTACTAGGCATAAGTAAATTTTGTACTTGTGAATATCTTAGATTTTAATACCTTCTAGTTTCTAAGAGTTGTGTTATTTCAATACATGTCAATTGTATTATGAGATGCATCAATTACTGGTGCATTTGTAAGCAAATCTAAGAAAACCTAAGAAATCAAATAAATTAAGTTTCCAAAATCAGTGTTGAGCATTTTTCCTTTCCTTTCATGGGTCTAAACATATCCCCAAGCAAATCCAGAGATTAAGAAAAAGGTTGACTGAAATATGTAGACAACAATACACAAATGTGTCACATTCTAAGTCTCATTGGACTTAATTCCCAGGATGCACATAAGGAACTGAAGTTTCTCCTTGATTTCTAAGGGGTGGATGGAGTTCTGATGGAGAGATGTTGGGGGCTCAACTCCAGTGAAGATGTAGAGAGCCTTTAATTCATCTGCACATGATGCTTCCTTTGTACCTTCATATCCTACTATCTTCCTCATGACATTAATCTGTTTCCACATGTTCTCATCATCCAATACTACCTGCAAAAGCTAGAAACAGTCCCATAATAATCAAATATGTTGCATTAAACTTTTAGTTTATCTATATATCCAAATTCACATGATAATATAGACAAACAAATTTCAGGGACAATTTCATGTGCACTTAGACATGTATCTACTATTGCTGATTAGCTATCTTTTTTGGTTGATCCTATCTACCCTACACTCTTAATGTAAATTTACTCATGCATTTGGTGAGTTATTTCCACATAGAATGCAATAAACTTCCAAGTTTAAGTCAATAAAAATGACTTAGAATGAACCCTAAACAATATTATAACAATTATCACAAGACTGACTTAAAATACAGTTAAATTAGGCGTTGACCTCTTCAGATGGACAAATAATGTTTTCTTCAGAGGAACATTCAGAAGGCCAAGACTCTTGTTCTACAGACGAAACAAGAACCTCCATAGAATCTGTACGCCCGTCAATATTTGAAGATTCTGCAAGCATAGAAATTAGTTCAGATATCAGGGCTCAAAACAAAAAGTAGCCCTCTAGATACTGTAAATAAAAAACATATTCTATAGTCCAACCTTCATGCAAATCAATTGTGTATGCGTTCTCATCAGGGTCTATCCGTTTTCCATCAAACATATCAAGTTCACTTTCATTAGCAATTTCTCTAGCTTCTGCATCTTCCAAGTACATCCTTTCATTTAATTCATGCATCTCAGATTCTTGATTTTCAGTGTCAGAAATGTTATAATCTAACTTCCCTCGAGGTATGTCACTGACAACCTCAGACGAGTTCTCAGAAGAGTTCTCATCCATTGGAATGTTATAAACCAGCGCTTCTATTGGTAAATCTTCAATTGGTTCAGCTGGAATCAGCAGTTCAGAAGGTTCAACCAATGACCTCTTTGAATCATTTGTAGTATCAAATTCTTTTCCTTCTAACATGCTATCCATACTTTCATCATTTCTTGAATGAAGCATCTCCTCACGTACATTTAGATCTTCTTCCTTTGTCAAGTCTTCTTCAGTTCCCCCAATGGTACTTGGTGCGTCTACCAATGCTTCTTCCATATCTTCAACAGAACCAATTTTTTGACCGCTTTCACTTGCCCCTCCACATATTCCTTCAACATGTTCTCCTCTCTCCTTAGTCATATCAGTTCTACCCTCATCTCTAATTTTTTCTAACAGCCCCTTTGTTTCTCTTTGTAACTCTGCTTCCTCTATGTCACCCTCCATGGCCTGACCCTGGGATTCCTGTAAAACCACAGCTGTAACCCCAAAGGGAGTCTTAAACTCTTCATAGTCCCTACTAAGTGGTTGCACTTGCACTCCATTATTTTCTCCTGGTGAGTGTTCTTCAGTTCCATCAGTGGCATCTTCATCTCGTGGACCACTCTCACTCCCGAATGTCATACTTTCCTCATTCTTCATACATTGTTCCTCTCTATATATCTGCATATCATCACTACCCTGCTGAAAACACATCTCTTTACGCAATGGGGGATCCTGAAGAGTAGGCCTAGGGAGCAACTTACTCATTAAATTATGAGTGCATACATAGGTAGCCAAGTAAACAGCATAAGGCATAGAAACAGCAATGCAAATAGCAGAAGCAACCACAAGAGGTGGAACAACCACAGGGGCAACTGAAGCTATGAAACCAGCCACTAAGATCTTCTTTCCCACACAGGCTCCCCTTTTGAGCACCCACCTCACCATGCAACCATTTGCAGCATTATTTTTGGACGAGTATTTTCTAGTATCCCACTCTTCATCTTCCGTTTCTTCAATTTCCATCCTATGATATATAAACCAACTAATGTTATTGAAAGTTGAAACAAAACATGTAATATGTCAAGAGATTAAATACGTTTTCTCTATGCATGTGAATAGAGTGAAAATGGTATTATAAGAGAACAATGCAATCCAGGAAGAGAGGGAAGAGTTGTACCTGACCAAAATGCAAAATAAACAAGCTTGAAATCTCTTAACCTCTAAAAACTAAATGGCTACTGTGTGTGTTTCATCTTCATTCTGACTCGCAGTAACATGGCCAAATAGAGTGCGAAGGAGTGTCTGTCTGCATGTGCTTGTTGATGACGCGTGCTATAAAGAGAGGGATCAGTTGACAAATGCAGGCTAAGGAGAGTGCCACCTCGGTTTCTTTTGCATGCAGCATTCCAATATCAGATTTATGCATTAATCGTGTAATTATTTATCTAAGTAAATATTAAATTAGTAACATGGAACTGTTTTCCACGTGCTTTTCGATTTAATTCTTGTATTAGATAGTTTGTGAGTTTAATCATTCGCCCACCATCCATCGTCCCATTTTAATTGTTTTTTTTTTTTTTGTTTTCACCTGTTTTGTTTCATATTTTTTTAAAAAAAAGTTGTTTTAACTAAAAATATACTGGTCTTATTCTTAAGGCTTTTAGTTCAGAATCGCTTATTTGAATATCTTTGTGAGGTATTTTACAAGTCTTATTTAACTATTCTATTATCATTTAAATATTAATTAATATTATCTAAGTTTTGAAATTTTTAATTTTTTTCAACTGATTTTATTAGGTATCACGGTTAACTTCTTTTTTTCTAAGAATATATGTAGTTTGATTGAATTTTGTCTTAATGATTAATAGGTTTCTATAATATACTTTAGATAACTTATGTTCCTTTTACTAGGAGATCAGGCAAACAAAAGAATTTTTTTTTTTTTTATAACCTGAAGAACTATATTTTATCTTCTTTTTTAACTTCTAACACTCTAACTAATTTAAGTGTTAATATTTTTTAAAATATTTTTGTACGAAAATTATTTTCAAAAAAATAAAATGAAATCTTATATTATATATTTTTTATATCCGATTTTTAATTATAATTTATTTATTATATATTTGCCTTTTAGTAATTACGTCTTTCAAATAGTTATGATTTAATAATTCATGAGTTGAAAAATTTAAATAAATAAAGGGTTATCATGATTTTTTTAGTTATAATTATATTAAATTATCTACTCATATTTTGATATTATTTACAATGATAATAAATTTTAAGTATATTAGTATCAATTCCTCAAAATTATTGGTAAAAATGTGTTAATTTTTAAAAAAGTTAAACAAATTTATTATATAATAGTTTATAATTAGATAATAATATAAAACTATTTTCCGCATTAATGTCATAAATTGTTTCTCTTTCTTTATACAAAGTTAATAATCTGTTTTACTATTTATTTATTTTATCTTATAGAAATGTCTATTCAATCTTGTTTATATTTCATTTATTTATTTTGCATGGATTGAGTTATAGAAAAAGAAAAATTGGAAAATGTAAAAAACAAAGTAAAAATAAAATTATTTAAATTAAATAAAAAAGAATAATAACAAATAAATTTAAACTTTCTTTTTCCTGTGTTTTTCCCTGTTTTTCTCGCTCGCATCTTTCCATATCCTCAATTTAGTCCTTTCGCTGGTTAGGAATTGACTTGGTAGCTTATATAGGTTATAGTAATAAATTATTGTATCTTTATTATAAGAGAGTAGTTATTAATATTATGTTTTAGAAGATATAATAAGATAATAGTTAAATATGTAATATATGAGATATCTTATCAAATTACTATGTCTTCAAGTTTAATATTTACATACTTTATCAAATTATATATTATGTCATTTTAATATATAAATAAAGTTTATATTATCATATTATTATATTATAAAATATTATTCTTTTATATAGAAATTTCCAAATATATATACCATAAAACAAAACATCAAAAAGAACCAAAAGAAAAATTTTATAAATTTTTTTTTGAAGTTCCATAATTTGTAGCATCTTTTACTCACCTATAACACACAATCATTGTATATTCTTAAAAGAACAACATCAACAAGAAAACATGGTAAGCTAGTTATTCTTAAAACTTTTGATAAAACTTTAGATTTGAATCATTCAATCATAGTCATATGAATCATCACACTTCATTCATTCAAAATATATTAATCAGTCAATTGTCTATAAATATCTCATGTTTCACATCACTCATACCAAAAATCCAATAACATAGTTCAATACTACCCACGTCAGAAATTCACTGACATCCACGCACAAACACTTGAGTCTACATTATGAAGACTCAAGCATTGATTCAAATTCAAATATTTGCACTTGTCACATTATCCCGTTGTGAAATACACACAACTATGCATATAAGAATATTAATATCAAATCACCTCATATGACAGGATTAATTCATATGACCTGTTAGACCAAATTATTTTTCAAAACCACGGACAAAGTCAGATGAACCCCCTTTGAATCTTGCCACCTAAATATATTCATTTATATGATTCCAATGTATTAGTAGGGTCAAGATATCTCCTTCTAGATGAATCTCAAACTAATGCATATCCTAACAACCTTAACATGATATTTCATTTCCTAAAAGTACTATATCTTGATCACAATTCCACATTATTCATATTTCAGATCATTCATCAACATAGCATTCAATCACACAAAAGTGGATACTTTTAAAACAATTAGAAAATAACAACAATAATCACATAACATTTGAAAATTCATGAATCAATTGAATATAAAATGAGCATTTGTTTTACATTTTGATAATTGTTAGATTTACTTGTTTTAAAAACTTAAGTTGTATAAATCTAATCAAATATAGGCTTAGAAAGTTGAAATCACTTCCATTTTACAAAATTATAAATTTTTAAAAGATTTAATTCAATTTCATGACTTATAAAAAAGAAGCCAAAAGGTAGATAAGCAAGATAATAAATATTGTCAAAAGGGTTGGAGCTAAAGAGAATTGGGGCTTAAGCCCAAGAAAATCAACTTAGAGCATGAAATTTGGCTTGAGCAAATTTGAGATAGAGAACATCTAAAAATTGCAACTCAAATTCTCTAAGTGCAGGTAAATTTTGTTAAGCAAATTTAAGACCAAGAGTACCCCAAAATTGCAACTCAAATCTGCTTAGCGTAGAGAAATTTAGTTGAGTGGATTTTAGATTGAGATCTCTCCTAACTCTACATGTAAAATTCGCTTAAGCGCATGGGAAAAGCGCAGTGTGGATTTGGGGCTAAGAGCACCCCAAACTCTGCATATCCAAATTCACGAGCGGATTTGAGATCAAGAGCAGGTATACCTCCTTTTAAAACTCAATTTGTTAAGTAAAAACCAAGATTAAATTACATAATGCATACCACAATCAATTTAAATCATCAACCACTTATCCAATTGTTTAATTTTTTTAATCCTTTTAACATATATTTCAATCAACAAATCAAACCCTGTAATAAAATTTTGGAACTTGTGACTATGTTACCTCCATGTCTTCTAAACTAAAGTTCTGTTAAAAGAGAATACTAGCTTCCCTTATTTGAAGAAATTATCTCCAAAGCAATCTTCCAAAATCTAAGTCATAAATATTATACAAAAAATCAATAACCTAGACACAAGTTATCCAAACATCACCAAATTTCAACATATGGTAAAACAAGTTGAGATGATCACTTTTCTCAAATGACCCCACTAGGATTGATGAGAAAATCATAGGAAAAAACACAAAGTAAGGAATCTTCAGAGCAAATAAAAACTTACTATATTTGAAAATCTAATCGGACATAAGTGATCTTAACTCCTCAACTACTCTGACGTGCGATCAGATTTTAAAATAGATGATGTTTGAAAGGAGAAAACTTAGAGAAACAAAAGAGGAAATGAGAAAGGAAGAAACGGGGAAGGGACTATTATGTGTTTTGGGCAATGAGGGATTACAAAATTAAATTAAATTAAATTAAATTAAATTTAAGAGTAATTATATTTATTTAAATTTTATTTCCATTTCTCTTTAAATTATTTAAATTTTATTGCTATTAGTTAGTGTAAATGATTTAAAGAAAATACATGTAAAAAAATAATATATAAATATGATAAAATCTATTGACATTATTTTATATATATATGCACCAAAAATAGTTAATTGTATTATATTTTGTCGAATTGATCTATATATCATTTAGAGAGAGAAAAATTAATGAGGTTATAAACTGGGAATTTTAAAGATAAATAATCTTTATAGTTATAAATTCTAAATTATTAAGAAACAGATTTATTTATATTATAATTTTTAACTTCATTAAATTTCATGATTTTTATTTTATCTTTTTTACTCACAAATTTAATTTTCTTACAAAACTTTAAAAAAAAAAATTAAAGTGAGAATTTTATTATTTTTATAAAGTAAAAATAGATGTACATAAGTCTAGATTTCTCATGTTTAAATTCTTTAACAAAAAACGTTCGTTAGTTTTTCATGAAATCTTAAATTTAAAAGTGGTGGTTTGTATAGAACTCAAAGTCTTAAAAATAAAATATAATATTAAATAATTGAATTAATTTTTTAAGTTGTAAAAACTTAAAATATGAAATATAATGATCAAATTTCTTGTTGTGTCATCCAGTGTAAAATTCACCCTAAATATTAATCGAAAGATTAGATTTCAATATTTAGAATCCCAATCAATACAAATCTATATTGCTTTTAAAATAATTATTTTTTATGTTGTTTGGATTTATATTCTTTATAATATGTATCTATGAGTATTTTTTAAGTTAATGTTTGTCAAATTTTATGAACGTTAATAGGATAAGTTTTAGGCAAATTTCAACCATATTTGTTTTTATTAAAGTCTAAAATCAAGTTGCAAGGTTATAATAATAATATTCATATTTTGTATTTCTATATTTGGTAATACTTGAAACATTTTATTTAAAAAATTAAAATTTAATAAATTTGAATTTCTCAATCTAAATGAAATATTTTAAAAAATAAATACTTCAAAAAAAAAAGTAATTCAAATTTAATATATTTAATTTTTTAAAATTTGGATTTTAAAAAGTCATAAAATTTTAATGGAATAGGGAGGTGCAGCAAATAATTCCGTGGGTGCTAAAAGCAAAAGCCCGAACTATGTTTTGGTGACAGTGAGTGAGTGAGTGACGTGCGTGTGCCTGCTTGCAGTAGAAGCGTAGTTTGAAGGAGAGAAAAGAGAAGAAAGTGTGGTGTTGTATACTAGCGGTGTCAACAGCCATGAGGATCGTTCGCAGAGACCTCGTTCCCAATGGACCTGGTAGCGTTAAGGTTCAATTGCTATTCTCTAAACTTCACTTTCGTTCTCTATTCCGTCAAATTTCTCCTTCACGTTTATTCTGTGCACTATGCAGATGGTGGCGGTGGATCCCGATGATCTGTGGTTTGCGTATAACTTGATTGCTCCCGGAGACTCTGTCATGGCCGTTACTGTTAGGTGCTCTTTTTTCTCTCAATTATCGCTTTCTTTGATTGCATAATCTGTTTTTCAATTTTCATATTCCTTTCGTTTTCTTGCTTGTTGTAATTGTAATAGGAAGGTTGTTAGAGAAGCCGCTCATGGAGGTCGAGATGCAGAGCGCGTTAAGCTCAAATTGGAAATTAAAGTCGAAGAGGTATTTTTGTGCTATCAATAGGATTTCTGTTAGTTTTTTCAGGTTTTGATTTTGTTTTATACTAGGTTGCTGATTATGACAAAGAAGGTTCTATTCTGCGTGTTCGTGGAAAGAACATTTTAGAGAATGAACATGTCAAGGTAGTGAACTGCAACTGTCACCCTGATTATATCTCCAGACTGTTACTGCCAAACTTAAGTTGTCATCTTTGTAACTCCTTGCAGATAGGAGCTTTCCATACACTAGAACTTGAAATGCAGCGACCGTTTGTGCTCAGAAAGGTATTTTCTTTTGAATCGTTGTGCTTCTTGCTACGATTCATTTCGCACTGTTAAATATGTGCTTCACATGCATATAAGCTAGGCCTTTTGCTTGGATATGTCATTCTACCATTATGGTTAGAATAGCAAAGAATGGGTGGGGAAGAATCTTTATGAAAATCGTATTGTGATAGTCCCCTCCAACCCCGTACCCTTTTTTACTCATGATTACTGAAGATTATATTCTGCCTCTTGTAGGATGTTTGGGATTCTTTGGCTTTGGAGGTACTACAGCAGGCCTCTGGTACATATCAAGTTATTTGAATGTCTCAATTCTTTTATACATATTTATAATTATGGAAGTTTTAGTAGTGTAATCTCTGTGTGTGGAAATTACAAAATATGCTAATTTGAAGAATGTAGATATTACTTTACCTATTATCACTTGATAAAATTGTTGAATTGCTACTTTATGTGATGTCTTAAATCTCCTGCACACCTTTAAGTAGTTGTTTTAGCAAAAATAGTGGAAAGATGAAATAAATTATTCACATAGAACTGGTCATATTTTTCAAGCAAACAGGGAATTAACAATCCTCATCTGGTCATTCGTTGTTTGACTGTTGGTGTAAATCTTAGTAATCGAAACTGTGAATGAAAATTCCATATATTTTTGCAGATCCTGGTGCAAGTGCGGATCTAGCCGTGGTGTTGATGCAAGAAGGATTAGCTCATATCCTCCTTGTTGGTAGGAGGTTAGCCATACATTTTCTATGTTTCGTTTATATATATTGCTTATAATACCATTTTACTCGGAAGATAATTTGCTCAGCACTCTACTATTAAACATGGTCACTGTTATTTTTGTTTGATTTCTGTGGGTAACCACAAATACTGGAAATTAAATACACGTTCTGCTTTTTGATACTCTAGTTTATTTTCGCAATGTAATTGTGTCATTACAATGAAATGGTTCATCTTATTACGTCCAATAAAACAGTATGACTGTTACTCGTTCACGGATAGAAACATCAATTCCTCGCAAGCATGGGCCTGCAATTGCTGGTTATGAGAAAGTATGATCTGTCACTCTATTTTAAGATGTCAGTGATGAATTATATAACTTGAATGATACAATTCTAAAGCGTCCCTCCCTTTTGTAGGCTTTGGATAAGTTCTTTGAGAATGTTTTGCAGGTAAATAAGGACTGAGATTTTTTATCTTTAGCATTGATTCTTTCTCATTAGTGATACATTTCCATATAAAAATATGGTAATGAATTTACTATGATTTATAAAACTTCTTTTTCAATTAAGGGTGTTTATGAAATTAAAGCTAATGATATAATGCAAATACAAATACCCCTCAAAGCTCTATCCCCTGATTTTTGTTATGTTATATATGTGTAGCTAGTTTTGAATTGGTGTTCTTCCTTAACTGACTTATAGCCACTTCCTTTCCCCTAGTAATATGAGATTCTCATGGTAATAATATCATACCCATGTACCAAATATGGGCATCTTGCTGGATAATATTAGATGCCTGGATGAGAATGCCAGTTATCAAATATCTCCTTATTGTATGAATGAATGTCTTTTCTATGTTTCTTTACTCTTGCTTAAGAGCACATATCATGATCTTTTGCCATAGTCTTTCTTCCTTATCTTTATTTATATATATATCTCTACTTTCAACAAAATTGTGTAAAAGGGTCACTGACAAATTTACTGGAATTCTATGAATCTGTTTAGGCTTTCTTGAAACATATTGATTTCAACGTCATTCGTTGTGCTGTAATTGCAAGTCCAGGATTTACAAAGGTGAGCAATTATTTCCTGCTTGCTTTATTTCTTCTTTCATGGTGAATATTTACAAATTTGATAGTGTGTGTGTGTGTGTGTTTGCATGCATGTATTATTATTGATAATAATAAACATCTTTAGTGGTTTTTGTGTGCATAAGTGAAGACGGGATTTTGGAATAGAAATGTTTATTATGCTTATATTAAGTCTCTGTTTCCATTTCAGGATCAGTTTCATCGTCACTTATTTCTGGAGGCAGAACGAAGACAGTTGCGACCTATTATTGAAAACAAATCACGCATCATTCTTGTGCACACAACCTCAGGATACAAGTATGGCTGCTTTCTTTTTCCTACTCTTTTAGGATGTGACAAAAGGTTGCTAAGGCAGTTATAATTAACACAAACACGTGAAGATTGTTGTGCTCGCTGATCAATTAACTGTGGCTTGACTTGCGTAATCTTTCTTATGTGTGATATGCTGGTATAATATGCCTACCTTTAACAGTTCATTTAACAAAGTTATACACATTATTTGAGGCTGGTGATTAAAATATTTTTGCCATTGTATCTGCTCCATATATAAGGGCTTTAGGTGAATGCCAAGTCTCATGGGAGACTGTCAAAGACATTCATTTATTTAGAATATATTGACTAAAAAATATGGCTGCAAACATAGATTAACACACTATTGTTTTAAGGATTAACTTTGTAGTTCTATTGCTTGTGGGTACTGTTGTATTTTTATTATCTTATCTCTTTAGCCTTGTTATTTATTATCTGTAGGCATAGTTTAAGGGAGGTTTTGGATGCTCCAAATGTCATGAATTTGATAAAAGATACTAAAGCAGCTCAAGAGGTACCATCAAAACCAAATCAGTACCTATCTTTTCTATTGAACATGGATTAAGCTCTATTCTTTGTTTTCCTTCAGGTTCGAGTTATGAAAGATTTCTACAACATGCTTTCAAATGTCAGGTTCTATTTCTTGAGATGCATTTGTTTTACCTTGCCTATTTTTATGATTAGAATGTCATATCCCAATTTCTTTTGGAATTAGTTCAACTTTAAAATTATGATAGAGTTAGAGACACTAAGTTTGGATGGATCATTAAGATCTTTGCTTAACTTCTAGTTGCTCATAGTCATATACCTAAACGAAGAGTATTGATCTTTTATACTGTTGCATGATTAATGGGTCTAATAATGGTTTTCAGTTAGATGTTTACATTATCAAATTACATGAGAGAAGTACATCTTCCATGAAATTTCCTTTATGTTTTTATTCTAATATTTTTTATCAAGTGTTTAAAATTCAAATAACATGATTTTTTTATTGAACATAAAAATTATCTCTGTTATATGGTACAAATACTTTCGCCTTACTATGCTTGTTACATAATGATTAATCTTTGTTGAACCCAATCAAGAGTTACAAATGTAACTGGTGGATGCTGGCTAAGCTAAACAATTATGTTCCAGATAATTTATCATGGGAAACTATTAAATTAAAGGAAAAGAAAAAGTAGGATAAATTCTTTGTGTATATTGAACGCATAGTTATGTTTATATAAAGGGAAAAACATACAGAAAATATGGGCTAAGCCCATTACATAGATAGAAATATCTGAAAATATCTATAATATCTAACAATATCTATAATATCTATTAATATCTAATAATGTCTCATAATATCTAATATCTCATAATATCTAATAATAACTAACACTCTCCCTCAATCCTAGGTCCTCGTAAGAATTTAGTAAAAATATCTACTAATTGATCATTTGAAACAAACTCAGTCTTGATATCTCTCGATACAATCTTTTCTCGGATAAAATGACAATCAATCTCAATATGTTTGGTCCTTTTTTGAAAAACTGGATTTGAGCTAATATAAAGAACAACTTGATTATTACATATAAGTGTCATATTTGATACATGATGGGAGGTCTGACAACGACTGTACACCTGAAGGGTTGGTGGAGGTGATGAATTTTTAGGTGCACTAGGCACAACAAGAGGATCACAAACATCAGGAATATTAACTTGTTTAGATGGAGATACATGAGGAGAAGGAGAAGACTTAAAGTAAAAGGAGGACTCACTCAAGGTGACATTTGCTGAAATAAAATAACAATTAAGAGAAAGCGAGAAACTTTTGAACACGTCTCTTAAGTATGAAAAAATTGTTTTAAAGGTGAGTGAATGGTAGATTTGATGACGATGCATAATTGACCATCAATTTTCAACCAACGAGAAACCTCATTTTCAGCAACATTGGGACAGGTAAGATGATTAATATAACCTTGTCTCTTAAGTCATAATTTAATATCTGAAGCTCAAGTGTCATAAGTGGTTCCATCTAATTTGTCAATAGAGAGATGAACATTGACATAATTACTATAAATAGACGGATTAGGCATAGTTGCAGTGGAAGAAACCATAGGTAACAAGGATAGATCCAGTCGTTGGCCAATTGGTGGCAGCAGTGGCGATAACGGCGGTGAGGAGGTGCTGGGGCGGTGGCTGGAAAACACTGGTGAACAGTGGGTTCACCAGACAAAATTGGACTCTAACCCTATGCTCTAGATACTATATTAAAATAAAAGAAAAAAAAATAGGAGAAATCCCTTGTGTATATTGAATACATTGAATACATAGAATTATGTTTATATGGAGAGAAAAACATACAGAAAATATGGGCTAAGTCCATTACATAGATAAAAATATCTAACAATACATATAGAAACAATATCTATAATATCTAACAATATTTATAATATCTAATATATGATAATATCTCATAATATATAATAATATCTAATATATAATAATATCTCATAATATATAATAATATTTAATATATGATAATATCTAATATATAATAATATCTCTACTACAAAAGTACCTTTTCTCTTTTTCTTGTGCACAATCAAGCATTAAAAATCTGGTTTCGAGAGACAAATAAAATCTAAAGGAACCATCATCTTAGCATACTCATGTTTCTCCCTTAAATTATTGTCTCTGCAACACTTTAAAAACAGCTTACCTAAATTTTGCATTTTCAGAAATATAGGAAATCCTGATTGAATACCTTTGGTGTATAACAGGATCCATCGCGCGCTTGTTATGGAATGAAACATGTTGAGGTTGCCAATGAACGCTTAGCTGTTCAAACTCTTCTCATTACAGATGATCTTTTCAGGTTTGTATGATATAGTCATAAAATATTCTGAATGAGACAACATTCTGGATTGATGTATCTGATTCATACTTTGGCTTCCCGCATTCTTCTTTTTTGTTTTAATTTAGCCATGTATCTTGTGTATCTCTTGTCCATCCTTGAAAATTGTTTAGATCAAACTTCTTTGCAAACTACCTTTTACTTCAGTTTTTGTTTAAGAGAAATATACTTTGGTGTTTACTTTTGAGCCCGTATAGTATTCATAACTTTATCTTCGCATTTTCTTTACCATCCTATTTGTTAGCTTGGGAATTGGAATTTAAGCCAGAAAATTCTCTGTTTGATGTTGTGATGGAGTTATGTCTTCACTATTTGCTTTTGGTTATAGGAATTCAGATATAACAACAAGACAGAAGTTTGTTAAGTTGGTCAACTCTGTTAAGGATTCAGGAGGATCTGTCCATGTATTTTCATCCATGCATGTCTCTGGAGAGCGTAAGTTTTGTTACTTTCATTATTCTTTACTATTTTGGGGAATGGGTGGAGTGAGGGATATTATTTATCCTAGAAATTGATTAACTGCGAATGGTGAACAATTATTGAAAAAGAAGGTAGAAGTAATACGATGACAATATGTAAACTAAAACGTTATCTCTTTTTTCTTCCTCCTTTTGTTGTTTAGAGCTGCTTCACGGAAGTAAACCAAATTTCTGCACTTATGTTCTAATTTTCTGTCTGTTTGAAATTGAATATGCCAACTTTATATTGATGGACAGAACTAGCCCAGATAAGTGGCATTGCTGCAATTCTTCGGTTTCCCCTCCCTGATCTTGAAGACATTGAGATGTGATGAACAATGTTGGTCAAGCATGTTAGTCCCTGAGTCCTCACTGCGGATTGCAGGATAATTGAACGAGGGACTTGTACTATAAACCACACAATGCTAATTAATAGTTGCAAGTCATATTCACCACCCAGTGTTCCACATTTTTGGGTGAATTTCTGTGCTCCTTCGTATTTATGTTTTGAAAATTGATACTTTCCGAGTTCCCATCATGTATATGGATCTGCTGAGTAATTATGAATTTATGATAGTAAACAATCCTCTATCCCTAAAGGGGATAATTGTGGAGATTAAAATGCTAATAGCTATAGAGGGAGCAAGATAGAATTTTGGCAACCGTGCAACTGTTTAAAATAATAGATTAATAGTTGGCTAAATATATTGTTTTTGAAAATGAATTTTTAGAATTTTTTAAATTCGTATTTGTGTATTTTTGAAAATTAATATTTAAAAGTACATTCATTCAGTACAACTGTGTTAAGTTTTCGGTAATCAGCAACTTGTCGCCATAGCGCACATGGATCACTTTTACTAAGTTAAAGTTGTGGTAATTTCTTTCGTATTTTCGTTCTGCTTCTCCATAAATATAGAAATTCTCATTTCATTCTTTTTGTATTTTGTATTTTGTAATTTTGAACTCAAAAGTGTCTTTAAATTGTACAATTTAAACAAAAAAATGGATGGTATAATTTGGAAGTTATTTTTGTCTTTGGGTTTAAAAAAGGTTTTTGAATTTTATAATTTAGAAATCATTCTTTTTTAAAAAAGGATTTCTAAATTTTGTAATATGAAAGTCATTTTTTATTTTTGCTGGATTGTGAAATTTAGAAGTTAAAAAGGACTTTTCAATTGTTTAATTTGAAAGTTTTTTTTTTTAAATAACTTTTAAATTATATATTTTAAGAAGTAAAAAATAATTTTTAAATTATATGGTTAAAAAAAAGGATGAAATAAAAACTTTAATATTTACGGTGTCGTGAATGCGAAGAAATGTTGTGTCGCTAGCTATGAAGTTCGGACACTCTTCTTAAATGGTGTGTCCGTGTCGGATACACGTGTCGGACACGACACTCGTAGGACACGTATCAGTAAAGTGTTCAATTTAAAAAATATTTATTCGATTTCTGACAATTCTAACACGGTTTTAAAACAATTTTAAAAAAGAGAAATACAATAATTTTTTAAAAGCTCAAATTTATTGTATAAATTTTTATTATGAGTATAAAAATAAGAAACAAATCTTTTTGAACTAGTCATGAAAAACATCTTTCTGGTTCAAAAAAAATCAGAAATATACTTGTGCACATAAATCTTTATAGTCAATTTATATAATTCATAATTATATAATATATAGATCTGTGTCCCCGTGTCCTGCATTTTAGAGATTATACGTATCTCCGTGTCCGTGTCGTATCCGTGTCCGTGTCAGTGTTTGTGCTAGATAGGTTGCTAGTATGTTATTTGAGACAATTCTGTATTTCATTTCTAAAGTTGCTTGTAATTTAAGTTGACAATTCAATAGCTGATAAACTAGAAAATCATACTGAATTTTTATTTATATATTGTTCTTACTAGGATCATATATGATCTAGGGCTTAAGGCAAAAAGCTCACGAAGCTTATTCTAATATGAAGCTTTTTTATTATCTAATCACTTTAACATATCACTTTCAGTGGCTAAGATAATTGATTTAATTAATTCATCTCGAGACATAATTCTAAATAGGTTTTAACAACTTCAGTCTTGAAAATAAAAAAATCAGTGATAGCAACAATTGATTGTACTATTAATAAAATTCTGCAATTAATGGATGAATTTTAAAAATAATCATATTTTGATCTTCTATAACACTTTTCTGTATAAGAATTTAAACTTAACATAATATTTCTAAAAAATATAAATTATAAATTTATTATTTAATTTTTTAAATTAATAATATTATTCTTAAACCTTAACGTATTAAACTTTTGAGACCTGGCAAAACTTTAAGCCAAGGCAAAAGCAAATTCTCCCTGCACCTCCATGTAATTTTGAAATGTCAAATATATTCTTATACAGTCTGAAATTCAGTTTATATATCCAAATTCAGTTATACAAATCAGATTTTAAAATCTAATATGTAACTAGAAAATGAACACAAATTTGTATAATTGGAGTTCAACACAACAAAAAAATAAAAACACAAAATCTCCAAAATTGGTGTTAGCATAAAAAAAAAAAAGGAAATTTGCCATCACTACAATGTTTAATGTTTTCTTTAACCCGTTTCAAGCCTCATCTAGTACACTCGAAAAATGGAAGCTCTTTGACAATAAAGGTGTCATCGTATGGAGAGAAATACACTGATTCAGAAAAAATAGGAAGATGTCGCACCAGTGATGTCAAGAGACAAATAGGGATTTTAATTTTTTAAAAAAAAACAGAAATGTAGTTTAACATTGAGGAATGGAGGTGTTGGGAGAACTTAAATATAGTCGAAATATTTATATGTACCTACATTAGTTGATACAAATAGTAATAATTTGAGTTAATTAAATAATTCAAAAATAAGTTTCTAATGATGTCACTTTAAATATTAAATAAATTATATTAGAAGAAAATTCCTAACTTAGCGTTTGACAGTATTAGTTATTACTAGTCCCAAGAACTTCCCTGAAAGCTGCTCTGCTGCTATAAATTTTTTTGTATTTTATAAAAGCTTTTGGGAAAAAATTGAAAATATTTTCCAAAATCAAACAGCCACCAGTCAATGACACAATTGTCATAGTGTTTATGGGTAACGAGGAAGGAATTTGGAATTTTTAAGCATGACACATATTTATGATTTTAATTTTAAATATTATATACATAACACCCTCCATGATAGGGGAAATCAAGCATTACCCCTGGCCTGGGAACAGCCATAATGAAAACCATCACATTGACAGAACAAACTAAGCATAGTAGCATGAAACTAGAATTGCATGTCTAACAACATATAGCTGACGAACCAAACACCATAGCCTGTTCATTCATCTTCCAACATAACCAAAACAGGTCCTACTTGATTCTGGATAGTGCTTTCATGATGCCCTTTGACTTGGCTGCTATGGAAGTTACTCCAGCAGTCACAGAAGAGCTAAGCAACCAACATAATACTAGGATAGTCATTTGCATGTATCTCCTGAGTAAAGAATGCTCATTACTCATCTTTGTGATTGTGATTGAAATTTGAAACCGGGGGAGCACCTATTAAGAGGTCCATTTGGAGCAACAGAATATCATTCTGCTCTAAATATATCACAATCTTCTCAGCTTAATTCTTCTTTATTTCTTCACTTCTTCTAGGAACTGAACCATCCTTGCCAGATTGCACTCCTAAAGCATGCGCAAACATTCTCTTTGCAGCTCCCAAGTGCTCCTTTTTCATGTAGTCTTTATTTACACTTTGCCCTTGTTTTCTATCTTGAGAGAATAGAGGCAACTCTTTGTCAATTGATGTTTGATCATTCCTTTTATTATGTGAGGATGCATTAGAACTGCTAGTGTTTCTTATTCTGTTGTTTGAATTCCTTAGGTGTAGAAACTCTTCAGAATCTTTCGTGAGATTGGACACTTCACTGTTCTTATCTTGAGCATTCAATTCATCTTTGAGGTCTCTATCCTTTATACTGTCAGTAGCCAGGTCATTCTGATTCTTTGTATGAATTCTTTGACCCAGTGCATGAGCAATCATTCTCCGGGCAACCACAGGCACACTCCGAGGCTTTTGTTCACCAGGCTCTTTCGCCTCTTCCAACTTCACAGAGAAAATTCGCTCACGAGCAATTAAGTAAGCTGCTTTTCTCTCCTCCAATGACTTTGAAAAGGACGCCTTGTTTGTCTGCAAGACTGAAAGATGCATCACACAAATTAAGGCTACCTAACCAGATCAGGAACCCACATCATAGAAAAATCCAACTTACTGATAATGGTCGATTCTACATGTAGGTTAATATTGTACATGATGTGCTATGGTAACTACTGATCTAAGAATCAGCAGCATTCATTACCTGGAGAGGCTTCGCTTCTCCTTAATATTTGGTGGGAAGTAACCAAAGATTGAGGTTCATCATCATACTTCCATAGGATATCACTAACAAGGATTGGAGGTCTGCAATCCATCCAAAACAAATGTTATTTCACAAAAGAAGCCATACAATAATTTACTGAATACCAATAAAATAAAGTAATCCAAACTGTGCTTAATATAAGAATAGCAGGAGAGAGAAACAAAGGGATGTTCATTTACATGGACGTATCTGGACATCTCTCCAGAATCAAATGACGGTCCTCTCCTTCACCAACAGATTCATGTGCAAACCTGGCACCAATTATTAAAACTATCAAATGAAAAGAAAAGTAGACGCAGATTCAAAATAAAACCAGAAAAGGAATTTTGAAGTTGACAAAAATAAAATTCAGGAGTACCCAAATATCTCAGCAAGGCGATGCAAGAGAAGACGATTGTAAGAGTTCATTGGCTCCAATTCCAAGAACCCATCTGAACTATAGTCAATAAAAACAGATATTAAGAAGCATATTAGATAATACCAGTCTACCAGCGAAAGAAAAAACTCCAAATCATTGTAAAACAACTATTTAACACATCATGCATATGCTTAAATGCCACAACAACACAAAAACTAGCTATAGTCAGATGCCATAAATGACTGACAAAGCTTTAGAGACATTTTACAAAATCCCCTTTACACATTAATCAACATACATTAAGACCTTAAGACTATTTATATTGCAAGAAAGCTTGAAATGCACTATCTGGTTTTGAAATTAATAATTGAATCGTTAAGCTAAAATGTTTGTCATAGTTTGTTAGAATATGATAAATGAACCCTTTTATTTTGCATACAAGAACCATGCAAAAAATTTAACTATATTGAATTTGAAACCATTTTTAATTGCAACCAGTATTGTCAACATTGGGATCATGGAAAATTGGGAAAACCTAAATATCCACTCTATCAAATAGCAGATAGCATTGCATACTAGCAAAAGGCGCACAGTGGTTGAAATATAATATATAACAGTGGCATATTACAAAATATTATGCTATACGCAAATAAATCTTGCTGAGAGACTGAAACAGTCTTGTATAATCTTCAGAGAGAAATTCTGAGGGGGAATATTGGGTTTAGTTTAAAACTCAAAGGCTAAGTGAATAAACACTAAATAGAATAAAGAAGGGGCCACGTGAGGAAATATGGAAGTGATTTAAGTGGTCACGTGAAACATTGCATGTAAGATTACTAAAGTATTGTGAGTCAATTTAAGAATCGGACTCAAACTCATATAGGTCTCTCCTATGATTAACACAAACCAAATCCAGCCCCCTTTGATTTCATTTCTCCAAACTCAAGCACATAGAAGTCTCAACATCCCTTGCAGAACCAAATCCACTCTGCCTCCATGGTTTCCACCTTTCCAAAACATCTGAAAACCTGGCCACCTCCATGGATTTCGCCTTTCCAAAACATCTGAAAACCTGGCCGCCTCCTTGGATTCCACTAACCCATAAACATGACACAACATGCAGCCACAACAAGTAACACGAACTTGATGGTGTTTTCTGCAAGCTCCACAATACAACAGTGCTGTGATTGCGTTTTTCCTGAAATCTGTGAGGCAATAGTGCTTCTCCAATTTTAATAACACTAATTGCAACAATGTATTCTCTCGTAATTTCTAACACATTAAATTGCTTTCTTTTCTTTTAGGGGCCATAGGTACATACACAAGAGAAACTTGAAGAAAAACATAAAATTGTTTAGAATCGCCCCCCCCCCCCCCCCCACCAAAACCACTCAAATTATCTAATAAATGTTACCTAGTGTGATCATCCTGAAGAAAGTTAACCAAGACCTCTTCCATTGTGAGAACTAGATGCTTGCAAGGAAGATTGTCCTTGACCAGAAAAGCCAACTCCTCAACCTGAAATACAAAAACATCAGTCAGTACCAACACTCAGTTAAAATTTTGAACACAGCAAGGCAAGTCCTTCTAAAGAGATGCTACTTAGCGCCATGCCAGTTCAAATAACATAAAGGCCAGGCAAAATCATCAGACATGCACGATATTATATTAACCCCACAGAAGCAATTGTCCTTAAAAAAGCCCCCAATTAACATTGGGAAAGAAAAAGGAACAACCTTTGTGCTAAAACATATCCTAGGGTTCAGAAGTTTGTAACTTCAATATTTAACAATGCAATTGCTACGACCTTGATAGATAATAAAGTGAAAAGGGGAACACATGGCAGCACAAAATTGAAATCCCTTTTAGCACCATCCATTATATCACTGTAGAGAGAAATAAAAAGAGAAACGTAGAAGCATACCATGGCGAATTGGGTCATACTCATATCGAAGGATTGAGCAAAGTGAAAGGCTTTAGGGTTTAGGGTTCCCAATTACAAGAATTTGAAATATCCTACTCTTCACTTCAGCTTCAGATTTGTTGAATCGATGGAAGTTGCTGCCCTCCTTTTTCTTTTATCACCACTTTCTTTTTTATCTCAAACCTTTTTATACTTTCAGTTTTACATTCCCCCCAATTATAATTTAACCATAAAAATATATTTTTGCGAAAAGATAAAATATTGTTTTTCACATGATAATCTTTCTTAAATACAATTAATTAGTATTTTAGGTTGTGATGCTTTATTGAATTTAAATTGTCTTTTTAACTATATTTTCCTATAGATATTTTTCATTATAAAAATGTTACAATATTTCATGAATTTATGAATTATTTGATAATTTATAATTAATTTTAATTTCGTTTAACTGGTTTCTTGAATAGTTATTCTTTTTAATTGAATTCCTCTATTTAATTACGAAAAATTAACCACATAAATTATAAACCTAATTAATTATTGGATTAAATATTTTTTTTTCATGCAAAATTGATCCTTTATCTAGTTTAAATTTTATATCCATTAGATATTTGTAGTAATAAAATATTTTAACATTCTAATTATACTAGTTATTTATTTGTCACATAAAAAAAATATGACAATAATTTATTTTAATAAATTTTTTTATTATAATTAGTTAAAAAATCTAAAATTTAGATTAAAAAAATATATATTTAACCATTAATTATTTAGTATTGTGATTAATTAAGTGTTTTTACAACATTTTCATATTTTCATTTTCACCAAATTTTGAATCTCATATTTTTAAGTTACGCTAATTTGCTCCATCCAAGTTTCCTTTTACACAAATCTCTCAAAGTTTGATCGTTTAACTACTTTTTTGCAAACTTTTACTACTAACTAAAACATATAATTTTTCAAATCAACAATTAAACGAAATGAACGAATTAAAAAATAAATAACCCAATAAAAAATATAGTTCACCACTTAATTAAAAATTGTCAAATAGCTTTTGGGAAATAATTTAACCTTCTAAAATATCTTTTTAACATTTTTGTTCTTCTTTATCTTTTGAATTTAGTTATTTCATCTTTTATTTGATTTTTTTATACCTTTATCAGGATTTTAAACTAATTTCTCTATCTGACTTTATGACTAACAATTATCTCTGTCTCTTACATAACAATGTAAATAATTTTATCCTTTACTTAATTTTAATTCTTTTAGCTCTTAATTTAATTTAACCAGATTAAATACACATTAAAATATTAAAACACAAACCTTATTAATGAATTCTAATTAGTTTAAGTTGTTATACTGACAGATATTATATTCAAACATGTTTAATGCTATGGTTTTATTAAATTTTATCTAGATTATTTTATACATACCCATTTTAATGATATGATATGAATAAACTTATTTTTAAAAATAATTGTAATCATAAAATTTATGTATTTACTTTGCTACGTGAATGCATAAAAATTATGAAGGAGAAAAGTATATTTTTGGTTTAGGTAATTTTTTAAAACTTGTCTTTGATTACTGTACTTTTAAATTAATAAGCTTTTAAAAATATGCAATTTTAATATTTTATATTTAAGTTTAATTTCTAGTGCGGATTTTTTACCTTTGCAAAGAGAAAAGAAAATTTGACTAAAATTGTTTAGCCCACTTCAAGAGAAAGAAAGAATAACTAATAGTGTATTTGTATGGGAAATTTTAAGTTTAATTTTTATTACTGATGTTTTACTTTTACAAGAGAAAAAATTGTTTGACTAGAATTATTTAACCTGATTTAAGAGAAAGAAAAAACACCTCTGTGTTTGGATAGGAAAGTTTGACAGAGTAATTCATTTATATTGTTTGGATAAAAAAAATTATTAAGAAGTAAATTTTAACTTTAAGTCTAATTTAATTTTATAAAACCATTTTATAGAGTAACTAGCTTATAAGGTGAGATTTGTATTTATTAATATATAATAAAATATCCTATTTTTAATTGTGTGGGATCTTAAACAAATTTAAAAAAAGATTGAAATTTAAGAATTTATTAAAGTGATTAGATTGTTTTTAAAAATAGAGAATTTCAAATTTCATTAATAATGTAAAAGTTTAAAATTCTTTATATTTTTAAATTTATATTTTTTTTTTCATATTCTTTGCAGCATAATTCTGGTTTAAGAGTGGTGGACATGAGTAAGATCAAAATATTATTAAAATAATTATTTTGTTGTTGTTGAGGTTGACTAAGATTCTATTTATCGATAACGACATGTAATTTCTTCATTTAAATTATTAGAATTCATTTTATTGTTTTTTTATTGTTGTAAATTTCTATTATTTTATACTCAATATTAATTAAGATTTTCTAGATCAATGTTAACTATATTACTTTTTAACCGATATAAACTAGATTTTTTTTTTCAACTGTCAATATTATTATTATTATTATTATTATTATTATTTAATGTGTACAGTGTCTTTTTAAACATTAACTAATATTGTTTGACATTTAATTTTATGTAATTTGATTATAATTGAAATATTTTATTATATCAGAAAAATAAAATTTAAAAAATTTGAATTGGTTTATCAAATAAAACATTTATTTAAAGATAAAATAATTTAAATTTCATATATTTAAATATTTTAGAAACTGGAAAAGTTTAATTCCAAACCTAAGATTTAAAAAGGAGAAAGTATGATTAAACGGTATATATATTATGAAAATAGATTTATTCTTGCAGTAAAATTATTTTTAATAAATATGTAGTTCATTCTCTAATTAATGTATATTTAATAAATTTAGGTGGTCAACACCTTAGAATAATGCAAATTTAATTATTTTTTTAGAATAATGCAACACTTTTCTTCCTATGTTGTTGTGATCTCCTCAGTCTTGGTTGCAAAAACTATGTGCTTATATGTTAATTACAACCTGCAAAAGGATAACATAAATTTCTTTTGTTGAAAAACTGAGAACATAAATAATGCAACAACTTTTCCTTCCTATCTTTATTCTGCTTTTGTCCCCACATTAAACCTTTAGTCAGTGTTTTTTTAATTAAGTGGGCAATTTAAACCGACAAAGATATTAATTTATGGTTCATTAATTCAACTATTCGACCAAAGCTGAAACCGATAAAATAATTTAATGTATTATAATATATTAAATAATAAAGCAATATAAATTATAAAAATTATTTTTAAATCCAATACAATCATCCAACTCTGAATGGTTTTGACCAGTACTTGATTGATTCAAAATTTTTATTTATTTTTTATTTCATTAATTTTCTGAATTATCCTTTTCAATGATTTAGTGAATTCCATATCTAGACAACCAATTCAGTCAAATAATCCAATTTTTAAAATGCGCTTATATTAGATGTGAGCATGATCCCAAACCCTATGTGTAGGTTTTAATTTCCTGGACAGATTGGTGTACAGAAATGAAATCAAAATCAACTTCGTCACTGTAATTCGTCATTATGAGAGATGCAAAGTTCAGGATAGAACAGGTTTAACTAAATAATTCCACCCAAAAATGTTACGACAACTACATAAAATAAATTGCACCAGTTTGTGATGCCAATATAATTCCAAAATTTTCTATTTTTATAAAGAATTATTCCTCTCTTTAATTTTGTAATAGGGTGCAAAAGTTGTCATTCTATTCCACCGAAAACTTTCCTATAATATTATGAAAGTAATTACATTACATGTAAAATGTTAATGGATCGAAAACCTCCTCCCAAAACCAAAAAAAAATGAAGTAAAGATGCCCTCAAAATATTGTAGTAAATACCGTAGCCTAGTTGGGTTGAAATAATTCGACTATTGCGGCACTTGTGATTTTCCCCTTGAAAGAAAAATGAGAGATAATTGATGTAGTAGATGGGATCCTGAATTGTAACATGATCACCGGCAAGAAGCAAATCTGTTTACATGCCCGATGATGTTGTCCGGTTTATCCGCTGAGCACCTAACTTTGGAGCAGCAGGTTTAGCACTCCGCCCTCTGCCAGTTGTTGATAAGGGCTTGGCCTTAGAAGTGGGTGCAGGAGCAGCGATGGCAGCCCAAGGATCATCATCATCGGCTACAGTTGATTTCAAATTTGAAGTTTTTGATGTTTTTGGAGCAGGAGCTGCTATGGAACCCCACAACTCATCATCTTCATCCTTTCTCAACTTTGATGTACTTTTGGATTGCAAACTCGAGGCTAATTTAGGCACACAAAAATTCCAATTAGTACACATACATAAAATTCTCCAAGTAAATAACTGAATTTGAGTAATTAGGCTGGGGATGTTCCTTTTGTATCTAGAGAGTAGGGAACACTGTCAAGTTTTCAAGAGTAAAGCACAGATCAAAAGCTAAATAAAATGACAGCATCAATGACAGCATCATTTTTTTCAGTAGCAATTATCAAATTAATAATCCTAGCATGCAACAAAGGATCAAAGTTCACGCCTTATCAAAAGGTGACTAAACACTAAATTCAATCAAAAGTTGCAGACCTGAACTAGCAAATCATACAGTCGCATCAATCACTTTGAGGATTTTCATTAATCATTGGCACTGGCATATAAGTATTTTTTTAATGCTAATAAATGGATAAATAACTTAGAATCTGACATCCGAAATTTATAAATTGTGACTAGAAAACAGGGAAATGATGATGATGACTAATAGTTGAATAATTAATACCTAGCTTTGTCTGCGAAACAGGTTGAGAAACCGGCCGCCTTTGAGCTGCTTGAATGTTTGCAAGAGCTGAAGTTGGTTTCATTTCTTCAAGTGGCTCCAGATCATCCCACCCATCCTTATCATTTAAATTTTCACACTCCTCGTCGAGTCCATTCTCCAGTTCCCCCCAGCCGTCTGTTGATGTTGGGGAAGTAGGGACAAGTTGCTCAGCAAAATCTGGCGCAGACCTTACACGAACAGGCGCTTTTGGAGGAGTATCTGTGACAAGAATACTCAAAAAAGAAGTTAAATAAGCACGAGTTAAATTGTAAAGATTTACTCGGAATGAAGCAGAACAAATTGCATAGATTTTCCTCGAAGGTGGGATAATGGATAGGGGAGATCATGCAAGAGATCTTCAGTTTTGCCTTCCCATCACAGTTTCTCAGTCTCCGCATTATTTTCTTCATTTAATAATAACATAAAATTACGCCCACATCTAATGAGTTTGATTTTGTGGGCCCGTTATGTAAGACAGGACATTTCAAAACGAAAATGCCAGGTTAAGATATTTTTATGATCTTACCCCATCCTGCACAAGAAAAGGCCTTTGTTTTTAAACGTGAGAGGTTCACTAGACATGAAGATAAAAAAATGTATACGCGCCACAATTTTAGCCTACTTTGTCTCATAATAGGAGCTGCTGCTCAATTTTCTATTAAATTTATACAAATATGAGAGAGAACAAGTTCTTTAAGCACTTTCCTGCCTCTGTCAAAATTTCATTACTCTAAAGGATTGCCTCATCTCAACACATTAACAAATGCAATGACGCACTTGTAAATCCTAAATTGCCTACGTGCCAAAATGCGCACCAAAATGACGCACATTAACATTATTCCAGTGAAGTATTAGCAAACTGAGTGACTGAAGTTGGTTGCAAAAGTAATACCAGGATTTAAAGTGACTCTCTTCATTCTTATTTACGAGCATCAATTACTTTGTTCATCAGAATTAAGGAAAGTAGTTAATTTAGTTTATAATGATAAATTTGTCCAAAATTTATATTTTTTTCGAAACTACCCTTGTATACTAAGTTAGCAAGCAAAAATGGAGGGGGGAGGGGAAGATTTGATCACATACTAAGAGGATACACAATAGTAAATCATATTTAAAATAGCCAAGAGGCCGCTCATCTGTCGTACCTGAGCTGGCATTAGCAGATATTGGAGTATCTGCAGTAGCAGAGACTGGAGCATGATCAGAAGGTTTACCCTTCAGAGTTAAGGAACTCATAGCCCATCTACACAATGATGAGAGTAAGTCAACAACCATAATGCAAAAAAACAGCTCAGCAGCTTAGTGCAATTAATGATGACTGAATCTCAGCCAGAAAATTAGGCACCCCTAATGCGATGCAGAGATCCTCAAGACTGTTTAGACAAGACAACTACTGCCAGGTTCTTTTTTTTGCAACTGATTAAGTACCTTTCCTACAGTGGCTTAACAAAAGATAGCAGCAAAATTTAACTAGTTTTTATACTGAAACTTGCAAAATCTATACACAACCCTCCCAAAGTCCCAACCTAAAGAATTTTTTTATGTTGTATACTATACCATCATATCAAGAGGAGTGATAGCAACACACACTCTCCATTAATTGAAATTCCTGTAGGTCCCACTAACTTCGGAATGGAACCCACCAAATGAGGAAGGAAGCCTACATAATTAGCAACACCCACGTGAATTTCACTCAATGAGAGAGAGTGAGTGTGTGTGCGCGCGCGCGTTAGCTATTATTTACTACTAATATTCTATATAAGTAGACAAGAAAGAATCCATGCCTTTTTAATTGACTAATTTAGAAGAGAAAGAAGGGTAACTTCACCTTAAATAGTGTAAACTAAATTCCTTAATATCATAAAACTCAAGCAGGCACTATTTATTCTCTGTTGTTTAATATGTGAACAGCCTGGCCACAAAAGTTTGAACGGACTTACCCAAGTAAACCAGCATTTCCTGGCATTGAAGAGATCCCCATGCTAGTTCCCTCAGTAGCCTCTGCCGTATTTGTCTAAGACAAGAGCATGAACATCAGTATCACAATCTAAAAAATATATATTAAAATAGAAAAAAAAGAGTGATTTAGTGCACAAGGCTCCACCTAGTTGTATACAGTGAGGGTAGATGTACAGAGCCTTGTCCCTATAAGCAGAGAGAGGCTTTTTCCAAGATTTAAACTTGTGACCTTTTGATCACAAGGAAACAATATTACCTTTGCACCAAGGCTTGCCCGTTTAAA
Organism: Phaseolus lunatus; assembly: GCA_013389735.1. Taxonomy (NCBI): domain Eukaryota; kingdom Viridiplantae; phylum Streptophyta; class Magnoliopsida; order Fabales; family Fabaceae; genus Phaseolus; species Phaseolus lunatus. The sequence continues at coordinate 14,704,253 of CM023863.1, read as the reverse complement.
TTCTAAAGTTATTAATTTAAAACAACTACAATTTTGAATTTATAAGAAGTTAAGAATGACTAATTATTCCTTAAGGGAGAATATGCTTTTGGATATCTAATGGTGAGTAGAATGGAATAAAATAAGTTGGAATAGAACAGAATTACAATTCTATTGTTTGGATAATTTTATGATGGAATGAAAAAACAGATTGGTTCATCCCATACCTGAGTTGGAAGGGAGGAAAAGAAGGGTATCTGACAAAATGAAATGGAACACCCATGCCATCTTATTTTTAACAATCCAATTAATGGAAGCTGGTATTATTTCATTTCATCTCATTCCTTTCCATCCATCCAAACATAGCCTTTAAGATACCGTATTTTGATTTAAAATATTGGAGTGAATTTACATGAAATCAGAAGTAGGGTTTTAAAAAATTAACTCTGGACTTAAACTTATATTCTTCTATGCACGTCAATATTTAGAACCATATTATGCATCTGGCTCAGTCAAAAAGACTTTCATAGTATACCTTTTCATAATATTGCTTTGCCATTTGCAAAAATTGATCCACAGCATGAAATGCCTTAGATCGCACATCACTGTTTGAATCATGACAACAATAACATATAATCACTGAAAAAAGGTGAAAAATTCCAAGGACAAGAAAGATCTCTATTTAGAATATGAGGATTGGCAAAACATACAAATTAGCACATAGCACAAATATAAAGAACATCCATTATTTAAGAGCCTAACGTAAGAAAATTAAAACATTAAAAAAAGGAATTAAGAAGCCACTGCACAATACAATAAACTTTTTCTTTAAAAAAGGATTTAACCCTCTAAAAAATATTAGTTATTGAGAAATCAATTTACTTGCAAGCTTGTCGACAAATTGCAAGAGAATATAAGAAAATAAAGCATCAGCAGGAATATAACCTGTCAGGATCAATTGTGAGTACAACAATATTAGGAAGAATCCGAGTTGCAATTTCAGTGATGTCATAGTAGGAACCGGTGGCACATAAAGCCATAATGCCTGTAAATTAAAATTTAAAATGGTGAAAAAATACATTTTGTTGAAAAACTGAAGAAAATATGTAATAGGTCGATCGGTGTAAGTCTAATACCTGCTCCTCTAGCAGGTGGAAAGGTATCACGTAGAGCACGGACTGTGAATGCATTAATCAACACTCTTTTTCTTGTCTGAAAAAGAGATCTGAGGAGTTATTAACCAATTAATATTTTCTAACAATAAATGTAAGTATATCAACTATCTGAACTAAAAAACATCATTTAATCATACCCCTTCATTTAAGTAGCATGCAATGTTTCCCAATAAGATGGTAGTATTTGTTCGTATAGCTGGTTCTTCATCGACCTACAGAACATATTGTAGATTTTATAAAGTTTAGAAAAGCAAAAACCTGGAAAATTGATCACTTTCCCAGTCAGCTTTCATTCCCCACACATTAATGGTTTAAGCGGTACCTGTAACCTTGACATATGCTTTAATAATGACCCCGAAAAAGTCCTTTGGGACAGCTGCAATTATGAGAGAAATAACATTTTAACAAAGAAAAAATTAGCTAATAAAGATTTATCAAATAGAAGAGAAGATTTGGGATGGAAAAGAAGAAAAGGAGCATAAGATAAAGGAACTCTTAATAAGTGCATTGATCTCTGACTCAGTCTCACAAAACCAGCTTGTAAGGTGACGATTTTATCCTACTTATATATTATAATTTGGTTTTATTCTTATACGATAACACATCTCTTCACGCTGAGGAGTTAATATCTCAAGTGTGTGATTAGATACAGGAACCCAATAACGGTACCATAATTTCCAAAGAATTTGACTAAGATAGACTTTTAATGGTTTTGATATTATCTTAATAAGTGGATTTATGCCTAAATCAACTTTACAAAACTGACTTGTAAGATGATAATTATACCCAATTTATATATTATAATTTGGTTTTATTTCTAATAGATATGCAAAACTTTCAAAAACATGACATTTTATTGAGGTTATGTTAGGAACCAAAAATTGAAAAGAGAAAGAAAAGAAAGATTTTACTGAATAGAATGAAAAGAACAAGAAATAGAAGAACACTCTCTTCTCCAAGGGTTCTCCTTTACACAGGATTTCTCTTTTCACCAAGAGCTAATGCTACCTATAATAGAACATCTCACCCTATCTCGTATATCCTTCTTCCCCTATTTATATCTAACTAAAACCTCAACGAACTAACTTCTCCTTTCCTAATATCCTATCCTAACAGGTTCAACAGCCTATATTGAGGGATTCGATACACTTTATTTTCATTAATTTCTTTTTCTTGGTAGTTTTTATTTTTGTTCTTTTGTTTAGGAGAGTTCTTTATCCTATGTTCTCTTGCAATATTTTGCCTCAATTAGTTTATTCTTATATATAATATCAAAAACCAATTTTAAAATTTAATCAGAATTCAAAGACAATTCGGTATTATAAATGTGAATTACGAGAAACCCATTTATCTCATTGATGTGCATTCAACATCAATTAAGCAAACTCAACATCATTCAACGTCTTTGAAAAAATGTAATGTGATTCTTGAAAAATAAGCAATAATTTCCCAAAATTTAATCATTCCCAAACATGTACTTATTCAAACACAGATTAATGTAATTAAAATTTCTTGGTAGTTCTAATAGCAATTGCAGCTTCTCCGACCGTGATGCTAATTCCCAAGCGCTGACACAACCCACGCCTCTTCTTAACAAGGCAAGATATTATGGTAATATTACACTATAAACTTTAATAGAATTTTAATGATATATACATGTGCTGAAAATAATCTAAGCCATGTGCTAAATGTGTTAAATTGTAATCAGGCAAAACATACCATGCAAACACCAGAAAATTGGTACTAGCAATATAACTGTAATAACAAATTGAGTGCCTGAAATCCTAATTACACCAAGAACACCTCAAGTTTTTAATGTAAAATGAGAAGACGATTTTTCTTTTTGCCAACATGAATATTAAAAGACACACCTTTGGAGCCAGAATTAGTATGGACTTGAGAGTAAGTTCCCTCAGAAAAGCAGATGTATCAGAGAACCCGGTAGCAACATGAGGGTAAACCTGATCAACAAATGTCCTCAATAAAGCAAAATATCCACATTGATAAGATGAATCTTCATATATTAGACCATGGAAAAAAAATTTGTTAGATATTATTAGATATTATGAGATATTATAGTTATTGTTTGATATTTCATATTTATGTAATGGGCTTATCCCATATGTTTATTTTTCCTATATAAACATAACCCTATGTGTTCAATATACATAAGGGATTTACCCTATTCTTTCTTTTCATTTAATATGGTATCTAGAGTATAAGATTAGGGTTCAAATTTTATTGGTGAACCCACTCTTCACTGGAATTTTCCAGCCACTGCCCTACCGCCTTGCCAGAACTGTCACTGCTGCCGCCTCACCGGAGCCGCCGCCGGACCTTCGCTGGAGTCGCCACCGGACCCTCGTCGAAGCCGCCACCGGAGCCGCCGTCGGAATCTCGCCAGAACCGCCGTCGGAGTAGCTGCTGCCGCCAATTGACTAGTGACTGGATTTAATTTTTGTCCTATATGGCTTCTTCCGCTTCCGCTGCCACTACGACTTCTTCCGCTTCCGCTGCCACTACGATTTCTTCCGCTGCCACTGCCACTGTGACTCCTTCCGCTGTCATAATGCCGGATCCGTCTATTTATACTAATTATGTCAATGTTCATCTCTCCATTGACAAATTGGATGGAACCAATTATGAGACGTGGGTCTCGGATATTAAATTATGGCTTAAGAGTCAAGGTTATGTTGATCATCTTACCCATCCGAATGTTGCTGAAAATGAGGTTTTCCCTTGGTTGAAAATTGATGTTCAATTATGCATTGTTATCAAATCTACCATTCATTCATCTTTAAAACAAATTTTTCGTACCTATGAGACTTGTTCAGAAGTTTGAGAACAAGCAAAATTATTATATACCAATGACACTCAACGTCTTTATGGTGTGTGTCAAAATCGCCTCACAATTGTTGCTCCCAAACGTCTTGATGGTACAATGACGGAATATCTAGGTAAACTTCATGCTCTTCTTCATGATTTTAATGAGTTATTACCTCCTGCCTCCACTCCTTCTCAAGAAGTAGAACAAAGATCCAAGTTCTTCATGTTATTGGGTTTACATGGTCTTCCTGATGATTATTCTCATGTTCGTGATCAAATTTTGGGATCCCCTATCGTACCCAATTTTACTTCCACTTATTCTACACTTCTGCGTGTGCAGAGTAAACATACCACTGAATTAACATCTCATGTAGATGACTCTTTGCTTTAGTCTTTCAGCATAATGATCGTACTCGTCCTCACAAGCCGGGCAAAGGGCGTCACAAGTGTGACCATTGCGGCAAACTTGGACACAAAATTGACAGATGTTATGCCTTACAAGGTCGTCTTCCTAAATCTATTGCGGTTGCTCAAAGTGCTCCTGTGCAACCTTCTACTATGGACCATACTTCAATTGATACCCCAGGCCAGCCTACTATTTTCAATGAATTTCTTAAATGGTATGAGGATCGTCAAAACTTTAGTTCCACAGCTTCTGTTGCACATTCAGGTACATCTTTTGTTGGCCTCACTCACTCTACTTCTGTTGGCCCTTGGGTTCTAGATTCAGCTGCCACAGATCATATTACTGGTAATAAATCTTTTTTCTCTTCCCTATCTACTACGGGTTATTTACCTTCAGTTACCATGGCCAATGGATATAGGGTACCATCACATGGTGTTGGTACTATTAACCTTTTTCCTTCTTTATCTATTGATAATGTTCTTTATGTCCCTGGGTCTCCATTTAACTTATTATCCATTAGTTATCTCACTCGTTCCCTTGATTGTGTTATTTCTTTTACCAAAGATTCTGTTTCTGTACAAGACCGGAGTTCGGGACGGATGATTGGCATCGGATGTGAGTCTCATGGACTTTATCACCTACAGATCTCTGCATGTTGACGCGATTATGGATTCTCCATCTCTCATTCATGCTCGATTGGGTCATCCTAGTCTTGCCAAGATGCAGCAGCTTGTTCCAAGTTTGTCTAATGTATCTAGTTTATCATGTGAGTCGTGTCAGTTAAGGAAACACATTCGTAGTTCTTTTCCTAGTAGTGTCTCACAACATGCTTCATCTCCTTTTGCCTTAGTTCACTCTGACATTTGGGGACCAAGTCGTATTAAGTCTAATTTAGGATTTCAGTATTTTGTTACTTTTATTGATGATTATTCAAGATGTACTTGGGTGTTTTTAATGAAAAACCGTTCTGAGTTGTTTTCTATATTTCAAATATTTTACAATGAAATTAAAAATCAATTTGGAATTTCCATTCGCGTTTTGCGTAGTAATAATGGACGTGAGTATCTTTCTCATTCTTTTAAAAATTTTATGGCCTCTCATGGTATTCTTCATCAAACTTCATGTGCTTATACACCTCAACAAAATGGGGTAGCTAAGCGCAATAATAGACATCTTGTTGAAACAACTCGTACTATTTTAATCCATGGTGATGTTCCTCAGCGTTTTTGGGGTGATGCTGTTCTTAGTGCATGTTATCTCATTAATCGAATGCCATTTTCAGTTTTAAATAACAAAATTCCTCATTCTATTTTATTTCCACATGACCCTCTCCACTCTTTACCTCCCAAAGTTTATGGGTCCACATGCTTTGTTAATAATTTTAGTCCTGGTCTTGATAAATTATCTCCTAAATTACACAAATGTGTCTTTTTAGGGTTCACTAGATCACAAAAAGGGTATAAATGTTTCTCCCCATCTCTAAATCATTATTTTCTTTTAGCAGATGTCACCTTCAGTGAATCTTCCCTTTACTTTAAGTCTTGTCCTTCTCCTTCTATGTCTTCATTTAATCAAGTTAATATCCCTCTTGTTGTACCTAGTGCACCTAAAGATTCACCACCGCCACCAACTCTTCAGGTGTATAGTCGTTGTAAAACGTCTCATCGTCCATCAGATGACTCTCTTCTAGTGCCAACACCTCATCCCCCTCCGCCTCCGACAGTTGAACCTCTGATAGTTAAACCTGATCTTCCTATTGCTATCCGAAAAGGTATACGTGCTACCCGTAATCCCTCTCCACATTATACTGCTTTGAGTTATCATAGACTATCTCAACCCTTTTATACTTGCCTTTCGTCTATTTCTTCTGTATCTATTCCAAAATCTGTAGGTGATGCCTTAGCTCATCCTGGTTGGCGTCAGGCCATGCTTAATGAAATGAATGCGCTTCAGAATAATGGAACTTGGGAACTTGTTCCTTTACCATCTAGGAAATCTGTTGTTGGTTGCAGGTGGATTTTTGCTGTCAAAGTTGGTCCTGATGGTACTATTGATCGTCTCAAAGCTCGTCTTGTGGCTAAGGATTATACCCAAATTTTTGGTTTAGACTATGGTGATACTTTTTCTCTAGTGGCAAAGATGGCTTCTGTTCGCTTATTCATAGCTATGGCTGCTCTTCAACAATGGCCTCTTTATCAATAGATGTCAAAAATGCCTTTCTTAATGGGGATTTGCAGGAAGAAATTTATATGGAGCGACCTCTCGGATTTGTTACTCAGGGGGAGTCTTCTGGATTGGTATGTTGTCTTCGTAAATCCTTATATGGCCTCAAGCAGTCTCCTAGGGCATGGTTTGGAAAATTTAGCAATGTTGTTCAACAGTTTGGTATGACTCACAGTGAAACAGATCATTCAGTTTTTTATCGTCACTCGAGTGTTGGGTGTATTTATCTTGTAGTATATGTTAATGACATTGTTCTTACAGGCAGTGATCACCATGACATCTTACAAGTAAAACAACACCTTTGTCAGCACTTTCAAACCAAAGATCTTGGCAAACTCAGATATTTCTTGGGGATTGAGGTAGCACAATCCGATAATGGTATTGTTATCTCTCAAAGGAAATATGCATTAGATATTTTGGAGGAAATTGGGTTGATGAATTCGAAATCTGTTGATACTCCCATGGATCCCAATGTCATGCTTCTACCCAATCAGGGGGAGCCTCTTTCAAATTCTGAGAAGTACAGGCGATTAATTGGAAAATTGAACTATCTCACTGTTACTCGTCCTGATATTTCTTTTGCAGTCAGTGTGGTGAGTCAATTTCTTAATTCTCCATATGAAGATCATTGGAATGCAGTCATTCGTATACTAAAGTACATTAAAAGTTCTCCTGGAAAAGGTTTGTTATATGGTCATAATAACCATACTAAAGTCGTTTGTTATTCAGATGCTGATTGGGCAGGATCTCCATCTGATAGAAGATCAACTTCTGGTTATTGTGTCTTCATTGGTGATAACTTGATCTCTTGGAAAAGCAAGAAACAAAGTGTTGTGGCCAAATCTAGTGCAGAGGCAGAATATAGAGCTATGGCCTCAGCTACTTGTGAGCTTATTTAGCTTAAACGGTTACTTAAAGAATTGTAATTTGGAGAGGTCACTCAAATGACACTTATATGTGATAATCAGGCTGCTCTTCATATTAGCTCAAATCCAGTTTTTCATGAAAGGACCAAACATATTGAGATTGATTGTCATTTCATTCGAGAAAAGATTATATCGGGAGATATCAAGACTGAGTTTGTTAATTCAAATAATCAATTAGCAGATATTTTTACTAAATCCTTACGAGGGCCTAGGATTGATTACATTTGTAACAAACTGGGTACATATGATCTATATGCACCAGCTTGAGGGGGAGTGTTAGATATTATTAGATATTAGGAGATATTATAGTTATTATTTGATATTTCATATTTATGTAATGGGCTTAGCCCATATGTTTATTTTTCCTATATAAACATAACCCTGTGCGTTCAATATACACAAGGGATTTACCCTATTCTTTCTTTTCCTTTAATAAAATTAAACAATCTTATTCTGACAACATACCTGCTCATCAACAACTTGTGCTGATAATGACTCCCCATACTGATCAATATGTTGTAGAAGTCCAACTCGAATAGCTCGATCATTTGATATAAAAAGTTTAACAATGGTTGGAAGCACCTACATATTATATAGTGAAATCCAATACAGGCATGAGATGAGTCCTGGTTAGTGAGAGAATCAAACACTATGATAGAAGGAAGAAAAGGAGCATCAAAAAGGTATTGAAGTTGTTATACACCTTGACACGGAACTCCTCAGCTGACAACCCAGAACCCATTTTCAACAATGCAGTCAAAGCCGGGGCAGAAGCTGAACCATATTCAAGTGCAGAAGCTAATAAAGGAAGTAACTGTGAAAACCAAAAATTGTCGCATTTATCAATTGTGATAAAATGTTGAACATACTGAAAGTAAAATTTGAACTAGCAAAGAGACCTTTTTCAACACAATCTGCTGAGGAAGCTGCTCTGACAAATTTGGAAGCTTGCGGAAGAAAGTGTCTTTCTCAACACTATCTTTCAAACTAAGAATTTCCATGAAATGTATCGTGTCCACTAACTTATTTTGAAAATACTCTGCACGTCCATTACCAACAAACTTAAAAGTTGCAGAGGTTATATCAGGACAGAAAACAATAACTATCAGAAGTTCAAAACAAGAAAAACAAGCTTTTAGAATGTGGTATAGATTGTTGAAGTGGATTTTATTTTAGCTTGTTTTCACCTGATCATGAAGCAGAAGAATTCCCTCCTAAGTCCTAAATCTGAAAAAGCTAAGATCAATTTATATTAGAAAGTGCTCCCAACAACACTCTTATCATATAAACCATAACCTCTGCATACATTTCTACGCCCCCTCCCCGTGATTAATCCTCTTTTCAAGAAGAGCCAACAAATTTCTCTACTCTCTTGTATACAATCTATTCAGGAAGTTAGAGCTATACAATGCATTTCAATTTTAGCTGCATTCTGATATGCTAAAAACTTTACTTGAATGCATTAAATCAAACATCAAATCTCTTTCCAAAAATGCTAAGCAACCACCTCAAAAACCCTTTAGATATAACTAATACTGTGTATTGTCGAAATGCCAATCATTACCAATGTTTCCCATGCAGTTTTAAACTACAGTTTATGACAGTCCTAGCGCAGTAAAGCCAGACCAAATGGGATATATCTAGATATAACAAGGAAAATTTAAAGTAGCCTTATAGAGGAATATACTGTATCCTATAGTATATAAGACAACCTGCAAAACAATCCTCCAAAGTTCAAACAAAGAAGTAAAACTACAACAATGCTAAGCTAACAAAGTTTCTGTAAGAAATAATTATAAATATACCAAGAAGCACTCACCGCTGTTTTCTATAAGCTTTGATGTATTTAATCTCCGAGAGGGCACAGAACTCAGCAGCCGCTGGTAATCTGGAAGCAGAGACTGTAAGCCAAAAACAAAAGACATGCAGAGATGAAGAATGAATATTTCATTAGAATGAGATATAAAAAAAGTAACCTACAGAGTGAAGCCTCACATAAATACTATATGCAGTATTAACTACAAGCACAAACCAACAGTAAATTCCTAAGCAGGCTGACCTTAGGAATGGAGACAGTGTTCCGTAACTCCTCCGTTTTGCTCAACTTTAAACCAGAGAATAGCTCATAGATTAGACAACCTATAAAATAAGAATTTGTTGGTTTTGAGAGGTCTATTCCGTGAACCAACAATATCTATGAAAGATTACATAGTTTGAACCAATATTACTAATGCATGGACAAAAGGTAACATTTTTTTCTAATATATAAACATACTCTTAAAGAATATTTATGAGAGAAAAGGTTAAAAAAAATACGTAAACAATAAATTCCAAAATAAATACAATTTGCTACTTGCTAGGACTGGAAAGAAGGGGATTGGTTAAGTTAACTTATACCACCACTTCTTTATGCAAGAATCTATAGAGGACCAACTGTCCAAAAGCTTAAGCAGTTAGGTGATGGTTCAAGATAGATTTTATATTACTAATACCTCCTTGCAAATAAGCCTTTTGGGTAAGAAGCATAAACAATTTACAGGCTGAATCTTCCTCTTGCTGAAATTCAGCTTTTAGAAGAACAAGAAGCAGGGGTGGAGGATCAAATTCACTACCATTTTATCATAGAAACTTTGATACCATGTCAAGGACCAACTCTTGCAAAAGCTTAAGATGTTTGATGAAGGTTCAATATCGGTTTTTATATCTTTAGTAAGAAAATTAATGTAGTTTCACAAATACATTTGTTTCTTTTTATGGCCAGCTATAGATGAAAACGGGTTCCAAAAATATAAGTTGTCGGCCCCATGGTACAACCATATTTATTAGGCTAGTCAGAGGACATGAAATGCCACCATCAGCAAGCAAGAGAAACTGTAACAATACCAGAGTGTTAATTGGTTCCATTCTACCCAATGTTTTAAATTACCATCATAATGCATTATAACTGAGAATAACATACCCATGCCCCAAGAATCAATGGCCCATGGAGGAGACTTCTTAATTCCAGCCCAGTCAGATTTTGCCAGTTCCATTGATTTGTATTGTGTTCCAACAAGCCATGCATATTGCTAAATGAAAAACATGTGAGGAATATATATTAGGTTTCTTCACTGCTTGAGTTGCTTTTTTTCAACGGTAAAAGGTTCACAGATCCTAGCAAAGGTCCTCCCCATCCCCACCCTGGGAAAAAAACTCCTTCTTTCGAGAGAGAATACATAGCTATAGCTTGAGAACAAGTTTTGATGTCACATATGGGTCTGCTAAAGTGTAAGGCCATCGTAACCCTTTTTAACCCCATACCAAAAATCGATCCTAAAGTTGACAAGAAAAGAAGGTATTGCATCCAAATAAATTACCAGCATTTGCCCAGAGGAAGTTTCGTTATTCCCATCAAATTCTGACAGAACATCAAAAGCATGGAGTTTCCAGTCCAAAGTTTGTGTGACAACAACACTTGCCAAGCAAACATTAGCATGAACCTGCACACGCAAAGTTTGTCAAGAAAAAACAAAAACAGTAACCAGTGAGCATAAAAACCATATTTAGATTAGCTCAAGAACACTCACGAGTTTACAATCGTTATTTAAGAAGCTCACAGCCTTTGCTATTTGATGCAGGCCCCAAGCATAGTATTCATCCCTACAACCCCAATAAGGAGTAAAATATAACAAATGAATACTATTTACTCAATTCAAAAACCAATTGATACAAAACAACAAAATCAAATTCAAAATCAAAGCCATAGCTTTCATCCTGCATAATTTCAATTTAATGTTACACTCGAAATCATGTGCAATGAAAGTTGCCAAACAATGCTTCAGCAACTGAAGCACATCATGAAGCGGGAACTCCATTGATACCTTTGGGTACCTTCAAGACCTAGCTCCTTAATCTTGTCTGACAGCAGCATTACAGGCTCGGTCACCATATAAATTGTAACCTTGGGAGAACCAGCATCAACAGTTTCAATCTCTGTGCTGTGAAGAAAAGACAAAATATTCGGATGCCTAACCTGAAACAGTGCACCATCAAAAGGAGAAAATCATCCAAAATTTGAAACCCCAGCAACAGAAGACAAGCAGCGCTTACAGTGCGTAGACGCTTAACACCATTACGACCCGCACCTAAATGTCCATCCTGAGCATTGCTCCCAGACAGAGAAAATATTGACACTGGAGAACCATCATCCTGAAACCAAAACCAAAACCAAATTATCGACAAATTAGTTGGGTATAGTTCCAAATTGAAGCTAACATTGTCATAAACATTATGCACGTATAATTAGACTTAGGAGTTACTCGTTTAGGAATAAGAATAGGTGAAATTGAGCTACCTTGGAGATGCCGCGAAAATGAAGCCACGAGCCCCAAGCGGAAGCGTAAGGTTCACCGATATTGTATGGAAGATCTTTGAGGCCGGTGCCAGATCCAGCCACCACCTCTTTCAAGAATTTGAACATTTCTTCGATCCACGATCACAATTCTGATCTGATCACTGATCAACCACGCACGCAACTACCTATAATAACTATAACTCGTGCTACAGTACCGTTTAAGGATCTGAAACATGCAACACTCTTCCTCAACGTAATACAACAGGAGGAGGAGAAATTGAAGCAAGTAGCATCGTGGAGGAGGGAAATGCAGATGCTCTGGCCACCTTCGTTTTAACGTGCATTTCAATTTCTTATCTTCCCATAATCATATGAATCATATGTTAACTTTCGTTGTTTTTATTCTATTTTACTATATAAATTATTTAATCGGCTTCAATTTCTCTCTCCATAACCTTTTTCTTCTTCTCCTATGAATTTATCAAAATAAATTCTTGTAAAACAAGTAACAACCACCGTTTCCATGGCACGATACCATCTAATTATTTGATTCAGCGTGTGTAATTTACTTTATGAAGATAAAAGTAATAATTTTGCTTGCTATATTTTCCTTAGGGGGAAAATTTACCAAAATGGTGCAATTTACTTTTGAAATTACACAAATGATTATTTTTTATGTTATGTTTGAATTTACGTGGATATGTGGAAAGGGGAGAGAGTGAATTAGAGATGATTTAGGAGATAATTTAGAAATAATTTTAAAGGTGTAAAATGTAAATTTACAAATTTAAGATTATTATTAAAGAATATTTTAATAATGGATTATGGTATTTTTTCTTAAAGTTTGAATTAATTATTTTTTTAATATATAATATTCATAATTACTATTATTTTGTAATAAAAAATAATTGTGTTAAATTCAAATAAATTTATTAAATATATTAAAACTTATGAAAATAATATTTATTATTATATACATTTGTTATTTTATATAATTATACTTGTTGATATTATAATTTTATTTTATTATTTTTATTATTTATAATTATATGTTCTTATTAATAGTATAATTAAATATATTTGAAATTATTAAATAAATTTATCTAATATTTAAATTTGTATATTGTATATATATATATATATATATATTATATTAATAATTATAATAGAATAAAATAAATAATATTATTAATATTTTGAATAATTATATATTTTAAAAATAATGTTCAATTTAAACATAGTAGCTGTTCTCGCCGGTTGACTCGCCTGTCGGTTGACTCACGACACTCACACGCCTCCTTCCTCACGTTGATACGTGCTTGGTTCTTTCGAAGTAATCTGCACCTGCAAAAGAGAAAGGGGGCGCCCTAGAGGCCGTTTGCACTCCGACGCTCAAGTCAGTGTAGGGTAAGAAACACCAAGTGTATTGAGTTTCTCTCTGTGTTTAGGTCTAGAAACTGCGTACCTTTGTGAAGTATTTTACTGTCCCTTATATAGTCTAGGGTTTACTGCGCCGCTAGCCCTAATTAGGGTTTACTGCGCTACTAGCCATATTTAGGGTTTACTGGAATACCCTTGCGCCGCTATCACCCAATCTTAGGGTAATCTAGCACATAAGGTTTCCTTCTCTGGAGTGCAAACTCTCACAGGGTGACCACCTGGGTGCCTCCTTGTGCACCTAGTCTCTGGGGCCACCTGTTCTGGGAGTGCCTTCACTGTTTACGTGCCATGCATGTAGCTTCACTGGGAAAACCCTAGCTCTGGTGAGTACTCATCCCCTCAGGACTCTACACCCAACTGTGCTCTCCCTGCTACCCGCATAGGCACTTCGTGATCCAGGCCTCTCCTTACCTCTGGGCATGTTTACTGATAGTTGGTCTTCCCCCAAGGCCGATGTCACCTCGTCTCCACCCAAGGCCGATGTCACCTCGCCATACTTTGTTGCCGAGGACTCCTCGACCTGCTGAGTGACGATGACACCTCAGCCCATCCTGGTGGTCTGACGACTACTCACCCTTCCCTGCAGGAAAATACTAATGACTAATCACCCTTCTCTCAGGGGAACACACCGATGACTGATCACCCTCTAATGGGGTCCATTTCTCACGTGGCCTTGGCCCATGCTGTGGGACCCATCTGACGTGGTTCGCCCTTTACTACCTGTTCTCGGTGTCCGAGGACTGGTCGGTACAGTAGCACAATAAAATTCACATATTTTCATAAATATTATGAAATATTGACTAACAACATGAAAACAATTATATTTTATTTTTGATGTATAATTTTTTATTTCAATTTGTATCCAATAAATTAAAAAATTAAATAACAAATTTCGCTTATCATTAATAAACATTGGATGAACATGAAATAATCTCTGATTACAATGAATAAAGGAAGTCATTAAATTAGAATCCTAAATGATGTTGTGTCATGAGAATTTAAAAAAATTACAAACATAATAATATCCAATAACACATTAAATTTAACATTACAATCAAAATAAGTTCAACATAAAAAATAATAATAACACAATAAAAATACAATCGATGTTCTTCATTGCCTTGAAGCTAGAGAAGTGTATCTTTGATTTGGCCCAAACGTGTGTTGATAGTGTTGATATTTTCTTGTATATTTTGAATTCTCCCTCAAATTTGTGTTAACATCACCGAATCATGGGAGATTTTCGGGTTGAGGATGACCGCCTACAACATGTTCTTGAGACAATGGAATGTCTTCGTGCTCTTGTTCATGTTCGTCGTCAGGCCTTCCAAGTTGCCACACACCATTGACCTCAAAGATATTCATTTTCTTCATGATTTTTTCCCCGAAGAAGTTATTCCACCCTAACGTGATTGATGACTCACCCATCAAGTTCATACCATATAGCAACATGAGGTGTGTGATTAAACACCCATATGGAAGAGGCATATCATTGCCACGACATTTTATCATGTGTTGCATGATATAATGAGGCCAATTAATCATTACATTACTTTCTAGGCACCATAACATGAAAACATTTTCATGAACCAACTGCGAGAAGTTGCTCCCCCGAGGATACAACATGTGCACCCATGTGTAATGAAGTATTGTCATTCATAGTCAAACTACCTATGTTTTTTACATTTTGACCGTGCACCTCTTCTCTTATCATGGTTAATAGGGCTTGTTGTCGATCAAAATGTATGTCCTCAGGGATGGTACCAAGGGTTAACAAGAGACCATCATATTTCAGATTCGCCACATTCATCCAGTCCCTGTGTTTTAACTATAATCTTGTGTGTGCCGATCTGGGTAGCCAGGTAACCCTGTGTCGTTAGATGGAGATTTGAATAAAAAACCCTAACCATATTCTCATAATATGGTAGTCTTATACTAAGAAAGTGTTGCAATCCTTGGAAGTTCAGATATTCTTGAAACTGAAAACCAGATGTGGCAAAAAATGGGAAATTTAAGACTTTGGAGGTATGACTGGTCTTCTGTGAAAATTTTCCTCAAATGCAACCTTTTGACATTTTGTTTGGAAATACCAGGAATAATCTAAAATGCCCTCTCTCCTTTGTAGTGGGATCATAGGAACTTCATCATCATTTCGTCCGCTTTTACCCTTACCCTTAGGCATTTTTTGCCTCTTTGTGGATGAAGATGCCATCGATAGAGAAGTTAAAACCTGTGATGAAAATGTTATGAAACAATGACAAAATAATAGTATATTTAGAAAATATCCTCACACATAAATTTCAAATGAAAAATAGTTCAACAATAATTATATTAGAAGTCAAATAAGAAGTACAATGTTTGTCTTGAATTAAAAGTAGATTCAATTAAATTACAAATTGAACAACATAAAAATATAATTAAACATAATTTATTGACGCCGAGTCATGATGTTAAACAATTTTGCCATTCTTCGCTTTTTCGACATACCAAATACTCACATCGCAATAGCTAGATTTTCACATGGAAAGTCGTAGCATTGGTCCATGACGGCTTCATCCTGAATATTTAGATCAAATAGCATGAACCAAATATCCAAAGGTGAGTATTGATACAAACTTTTACGACGATCATTTTTGTACGTGTTCACCATAATAGTCATTCCATCGTTTGATTTCCGCAGCAATTTCTTGTGATGAAATGGCTTGTACACGAGTAATGACTAATACCTCATAAACGGCATCGTTACCACAGTTCATGGAAGCGACACAATTTTACAGTTTTGTAGTCAATATATTGAATTGATTCTCAATTACATCCACCATGGGGCCTTTTCTCTTAGATGTCCCACTGGATGGTTGATGATGGAAACCGTCCAGCCTCGAAACTTTCGGCCAAGAAGATAGACGAAGATTGAGCTTTAATGAAGAGTTTGTAGAGTCTTTTTCTTCTTCTTAGCCTTGTAAAAACTGTATAGAGTAGTTAAGAAGTTTTGGACCTTGTATTTTGGGCCAAAGTAGGGAAGGATGTAAATAGAAAATAAAGTAAAGTGTAAAATAGTAAAAGAGGGGTGCAAATAGAAATGTAGGCAAGGAAGGCATGAGACTCCACATGTCTATTCCTTAATGGAGAGGATTTGCACCAATAAGGTAGTGACACTTGTCACACTCTCATTTGAGAGTTTTTGAGAGACTTTCTCCTATAAATAGGAGTCTCTTATATATGTATTTTTTAACTTGGAATTAGTAATGAAATGCTGCCTAATTTTGGTCATTCTACTTGTTCTTAAGTTCTTCCTAGGTTAGTCTCCTTCAAGACTTAGCCTAGACTCTTTCCTAGTGAGTTGGCCTCACCTCTCATTCTCACAAATTCCTAACTCCACTTTAATCCATGGAAACTCCTCTTGAGTTTCTGTAATGCTTCCGCTCCTTAGATCTCATTCATCATCCATCCAAAGAAGAAATTACAAAGATAACTATTAGAAGAAGAGCGTTTTTCCATCATTGGTATCTAGAGCTATGGTTCTTCAAAAATGAGTATCTCTTTTCATTTTCTTTTTGAGTTCTTCTTTTCTCCAAGTTGTTCATCTTTATTCCAAGTTGTCTTGCTGTTTTTTGTGTTTTAATATGATTTGAATGCTTGTTTATTCATTTCATTTGGTAGGTTTGTTCAAACTTGTGCTTGAACATCTATTTTCAATTTTGTGTAGGATTCTTGATATATTTGTGTTGCTGTTTTTATTTTTAGGTATTTGAGTCTTGCTTGAAATTTCATTTGGGTCATATGATGTTCTTGTGTCTTTTCATTTTATGAATCCATAAGTTTTGTCTAAGTCATGTGTTTCCATATTTGTCATCAAATCCTAGTAGTACTCTTTTTGATTTATTTGTTTCTTGTTTTTGGTCTGAATGTTTGATCTGAAATCTGTTTTGTGTTGATCCTTTGGTGAATTTTTAATTTTAGTTTGAGTTCTTATTTGTGTGTTAGATCCACACAAATTCCATCATATTAACTCCATTGTGTTTTTAAGGTATATCATTCTGTTTTTCATTCCAGTTTTCAGAACCCCTTGTTTTTCACTTTTCTGTGCTGACTGTTTTGATTTATGAAAATCACATACATCATCAAAAATTTCTGAGCCTCTGGATTTCACAAATTTGAGGTGTTAGCAAAAGGACAAAAAAAGAACCATCTGAAAAGAAGAAATAGAAAAAAAAGATAAATATTACAAAAAAAGTGTGCAATCCTGACGTTCCAGCTGGCAGCTCTGAGCACTGATTTTATAAAATTTACCAAAATTAATTGGTACATGCGTTTGGAGTGAAACCAACGCCAAAAGTTTGTTAAGATCTTGTTCTGATTGTGTCTCAATTTTCAGAAGCAAATACAAAAGGGTCAGCTCAGCATAAATCTTTTAAAGATACGCTTTCTGGACCACAACAATATGTGCTTTTCTGTGGTGCTGTTTTTTGGTTTTTAAATCAAATCTAGTGCTATTCCTAGGTTCCTTTTTGTGTGCCATCCATTATTTAAGTACCTTTTATTTGCTTGTCTAATTTCATTTGAACTCTTTCTAGTTGTGTCACATTTAAATTCCATTTGTGTGGTACTGTTTTTCAAATTAATTTGTTTCTTGCTTTCTTTCTTTGGCCTCTAAGCTTGTTGGTGGATTAAATATCAATTAGTACTTGTTGAGTGAGAATTTGACTTGAGCGGAGTCTAGCTTGCTTAATAGGTGCTGGATTGAAGATTAAATAGAGTATTGTTATGCTGCCAAAATTGTGCCATACACCACTCTTTGCCTAACACTTAGGTTTTAGTCTTCAATTCATCACTACCAAAGGGGCTGGCCAAACCTCCCCATTTCCTCACTCT
This sequence comes from Phaseolus lunatus, assembly GCA_013389735.1. Classification (NCBI taxonomy): domain Eukaryota; kingdom Viridiplantae; phylum Streptophyta; class Magnoliopsida; order Fabales; family Fabaceae; genus Phaseolus; species Phaseolus lunatus. Next base: position 14,686,073 of record CM023863.1, on the reverse strand, counting down.
TCATGCACCTTCAAGATCACCATCACTCCTAGGAGGGTCTTGCTCATTTCAATCATTGCTTCCGCACCATCTTCAACATCCAAGGAGAGCTCAACATGTGAAGGCTATCAGTTGAGAGGGTGCAGATGGAGTATTACTTGGACTATGAGTTGATTGAACATGCGCTACAGGTGAACATGGAAGTTCGTGGTCCGCAGCATGAAAAGCAGCTCAGGTATGTAGTCCATGTTATGATCACCTAGGTTCACACTTAATTTTTCTGTGTGCACCTCTCTAGATGCTAATCGGGTTGTCCTTTGACCACTTCCAGTGGCCCTGTCATTTGACTGCAACTCCTCCATAAGATCATAATGCCAAATGGATTTGGCACGCCACTTATCAGCAGATGGTTTCACCTACAAAAAGTGAGGAGTTATTATAATAACAAATTATGGGATATTTCCATCTTAAATTATGGGGTATTGCCATCTTTAATTACTTTACCTGAATCAAGTTTTCCCAGACTTCATCCTCGCCCTCGAAACGTTTTGTGGCTTGGTTCCAACCAAAACCACTAAGACCACTAAATAGGTCCTGGACCTCCCTCAACCTGTCCTTCAAACATTTTTGTTAGTTCTTGACATTATTTTTAATAATGGTAGGGAGTCCGACCTCGTGTGATAAAGACCTAGAAGAGAGTACGTCCATTGACCAAGCCCAGCCTTTCAGAAGGATGACTAGGAGCATGACCCAGGATTCAGGGCTAGGTCAGGACCCTCCACTAGCCGGTGCTTCAGAACCCATGATTCCTCATAGGATCACAAGGAGTAAAGCCCAAGCTATGGGAACTGAGCATCAACTAGTTTTTTTATTTTTAATTTCAGTAAAGTAGGATCCATTTGTTGAACCAAGTGGTGTTCAATGTTTTGAAGAATCCAAATCCTTTGAAGGATGTTGAAGCCTCTGCTTTGCTTGATGCTGTTGTGCTGGTTTAAAGCTTTGTTCTGGGGTAGTTTAATGTTGTAATCCACCCTTAGATTAAATCTCAAAGCAATTAGCATCTCAATCTTTAACAAAGTAAAATGTTTTTCAAGCTAAGTTGAAACAACCGATTGTTTTGTCTAAACAACCGATTGTTTACACTTAGGTGTTTTGAGAAAGTTTGAAAACTATTTTTGAATGGTGAAATTTGTTAAGTAACAAAACAACTGATTGATTCGAGGAAACAATCGATTGTTTGTTTTGGAACCATAACAGAAAAATTGTTTTCTTTGACTGAGCTTTAAATGCTTTAAAACTGAATACGCTCCAGTCATTAAATGCTTTGACCAGTCTTTTTGAAGCAATTAAGAGTTTGTTAAGATTTGATAACAAACTATATCTTTGTATAAATTCAGAAAAAACTGATTTAAGAATTAAGAATCTTTTGACAAAGTTTTGCTAAGAGAGTTTTTTAAAGTGTTGAGATTGCTTAAGAGTTTTGTGATTGATCAAGGTGCTGGAATAGGATTCTACTTGTATTGATTTCAGATATTCATCTGTAACAAGTGTAATCTTTGTAAACTGCTGAAACAATTCGTTTGTGTGTTTTTGCTGAGATTGGCTGTGTGTTCTTGAGGTGTTCAAGATCAACAATCTTAGTGTTGGCCAAGGAGAGTGTGTTTCTTGAGGTTTTCAAGGTCATTCTCTTGGTTGTTGTGTAAGTGATCAAGGTGTGATTGCTTAGTGGATTTCCTCAGGGTTTCTGAGAAGACTGGATGTAGCTCTGGATTGGAGTGAACCAGTATAAATAACTGTGTACAATCTTTCTATCCTTAACTCTTTAAATTCAGTTTGTTTGTTGTTTGCTGGTATAAACAACCGATTGTTTCGAAGAAACAACCGATTGTTTTTCTAGTATTACAGTTTTGCTTGCAATTTTGGCTAACTAAATTGCTAAATCAATTGGTTTCTGAAATAAATTCATTCTAGCTATGAAAAGTTTGCGAAAACCCCTTTAAACAATTCAACCCCCTCTAGTTTAAAGCCATCTTTTCTAACACCATTTAGCATAAAAGGGGGGTGTATTTATCATTTTAGCTTGTGTATAGGCCTTTTAGGGTAGGATGTAGCCCTAGCTTCTAGAAGCTAGGACTAAGGGGCGACATTGACCTAGTCAATGACCTAGGCCAGCCCTCCTTCATGACTCTTTTACCCCTTCCTCTTTTTGTCTTCCAAGGAACCCTTTCTTATAAATAGGGTGTCATACTCCATGTATTTTCATGTTGAATTTGAATAGTAAAGTTACTATGCACAATTTGTGTGAGGTGTTTGTGAGGCTTGTGTCCTCTTAGCATTAGGTCTTATCTTGAGTGTTTTGAGAGCTCTCAAGTGATGACCCTCTACACTTATCTTGGAGGAAACCACCCTCCAAGTGGTGTGTCCACCTCTCTCCCATCATCCATAAGCTTCCTTTTTCTTTATCTTTGCTTTTCATCTTCCATTCCACTAATTATCTTTGTGTTATGTTCTTATTTTTGCATTTTTTTCCATTCGATCATAATCACATTGTTGCTTCCTTTATGTTCTTTTAATTTCCGCCCTTCATCATCATTTACTATATACTTCTGTTTTTCCTTTGCCCTCTAGAAGCGAACCTTCACACTTACTTAACCACTTGGTTAAGTTCGTGTCCAGTGAGAATCTTCTTTGGGTTCTCACCATATAATTGCTAAAATCTCAATCATAAGTAAAGTGTCACCTCTAAAATGAAACAGTCTAAAATCAAGTCACATCATATGGTATCAGAGCTTTGGTTTTTTGAGCATATCTACTTTGAGTTGATTTGGCACTTTACTTTTCTTACACCTTTAAATTCTTGCCTTTATATTCAAGCAAATTTAAATTCAGCCTTTACTTTCTTGCTTTTTCAATTCGAAATTCTCTTTATTCAATAGCTTTCAATTTGCTTTTGAATGTTATTTTGTGTCTAATTTTTTGTTCTTACCTTTTCTTGTTGAGTCATATGTTCTTAGTGTTTCTAGGAGTCCTTATTTTGCTTCTACTTATTTTGCTTTTAATTGTGAAGGTATAAAAGTATTTAGAAATTTGTTTAAGTGGAAGTAGATTTAGTTCCAAACATACATTTCAAGTGTTCATTTAATTTGAATCCCAAAATTTTTGTGTGACAATTGGAAGTGAATGAAATATGCATGAAAAGAATGATGGATATCTTTACTCCATAAAACAAAATCAAGGATAAAAAAAAAAAAGGAGTTTACACCTTTGTGGCAAGTTTATCATTCTAAAAGTGGATTCATTTTATTTGGCAAATTGATTTCATCTTTGTGGAATTTTATCCTTTTGCTTTTACAAGTTTTAAGAAGAATAGAACTTCATTGTTAAAAGTTAAGTAAGTATCCTAGAGTCTTTTTGTGTGCCTTTTCTTGCTTGTCTTTCTTTAAAAGTTTTGTCATAATCTCTTTTTTCAACTTGGTTTAGCTTCCTTGTTTTGAGCTTTTCTTATTTGTCATTTTAAAATTTCCTTAGTTTTGTTGTGGTTCTTTTGGGATCAAGTGTTATAAGGGCTTTGTCCTTTTTCATTTGAGAGCTTACAACCAAAGATAGACCCTCGTTGAGAGAATTTCTTTTTAAGTGCTTTCCCTTTTTCTTTGTCCTCTTTTCTACACAATCGAGTGCTTCAAGTGAGGACAGAATTATTACTCTTTTTCCACTAATTGTTTTTTTCCTTTGTGCATTTTATGGCTCACTTGTCTTCAGGGGAATCTTCCAAGCCACAATGTCCTCAAAAGGCTTTTCTTTTGGGAGAGCTTGCGGAGGCTAAAAGGACATTGGCCCAAAAGGAGGTGGAGATGCGGCAATTAGAGGAACGATTACAAAGACTTGAAATGACTCAAGAGAGACCACATAGAGGAAGAATATGGGAGTAAAGGAGAGTTTCTAGAAGGTGCACCAACTATGGGAGTTAAGAGGATGATCAAGATTGGAGAATGAATCAATTTGAAGATAGGGGCCACCAACATCAACCATCCAAAACCCCTTTTCCTTTTATTAAATTGCCTAGTTTTAGTGGGAAAAGTGATCCTAATGTGTATCTAGGATGGGAAGCTAAGGTAGAAAAAATTTTCAGTGTGTATGAGGTCCAAGAGGACCAAAAGGTTAAGTTAGCTTCCCTAGAATTTTTAGATTATGCCATGCAATTAAAAGTACAATGGTAGGGAGTCCGACCTCGTGTAATGCAAGTACAATGTTATTATATCCCTGAGTTGTCCAGTTGCCATCGATTATCGACCCTTGTCATGCCTCGTCCACCATGGCATTAAGTAGAATAAAATTCATATCAGTGGTCCACTTTGTTGTCTATGTCAACCCAGTGGATGAACTTAGCTTAACACTTTTACTGCGATCCATCTAAACAAGCATTATGAAAGTTAACACCAAATAGATTAAGTATAATATAAAACAACATTTATTACAATATCAATTGTTTACATAATCTTGCCACATTTCGTTCACTATAATGTCCCTAAAGTGTGAACCTAGTCTATGATCATCGTCACGGACTTGAGAAGCTGAAACTTGTATATCTTGTTGTTGCAACAATTCATGATCCACTTCTTCAATCAAAAAGTCATCATTGTCCACCCTGCGAAGAAAGTTATGCAAAATACAACAAGCTAAAATAATATTTATCATAGTATGCAAATTGTAATGTGGCTCGGTCCCACTAGCTATAATTGGGAAACATTTTTTCATGACACCAAATGTCCTTTCAATTACATTTCTAAGCGACGAATGATAATGATTAAACAATTCTCTCGCATCTTGTGGTCCTCTTCAAGAATACTCTTTCAAGTGGTATCTAACCCCACGATAAGATGTTAATATTTGTGGTTTTAACATAAAACCTGCATAAGAAGAAGAAGA